>VRYO01000704.1:5091180-5121841 GCA_009812075.1 Sialia sialis
TGAAATTACTGTACTCTGTGCTTTGCATACATTAACAGTGCTCAGCTGTAATTCCAACTCCACCAAGCTCAGCCATGGAGTGTTGTGGGAGAGCAGAGGTGGGATGTGCATGATCTGACCACTCTGCAGATGTGCATCCAGGAAGATGTGGAGTATATCCCACCCTGCCACAGAAGGCAGTGGGCACAGGCTCTTCCCATGCCCATCCTTCATCCATAACATCGTTCCTGTTGTGGTGAAGAGCTCTCTTGTGTCCTTGTGCTGCAAAGAGCAGTGCCCAGCCCCGATGAGCCTCATGGGTGCCAGCTGTGTGGCTTCTAGAGTGAGGTTGTTTTACACAAAGGAGTAGGAGAGTCATGTTTGGAATGACTATTCCTGAAGATTTTAAAAATAAACCAACAGCTTCCTCTAGGCCTTCTAAACAAACAGCCTAAATGAATGTGAAGTTAACCTCTCCTTTTTCTCAGTCTGAGGAAAGAAACAAATGGAAGTGATGACAGTATTGTATTACTCTATTAATATGACAGATTCTAATTTGTGATAAGAAAGGAACCTCATTCACTGCTTTATTACTTCAGAAATTCTAAAATCAATGCAAGATATGCCATAAACATCATTCTTGGCAGGCACTCACTGAGGTGAACATATAACTCAAAGATAGCTTGAGCTGAATTCGGACCAATTTAGCAAGTAATAAGCAAGGCGATAAGAACATTAAAAAGAAGAGACAGTAACAGAGTTAGGAACAGATGGTAGCCATAAATAATGCTGAAATAATAATAATATTTTAAATTTATATATGATGCCTTTCAGTCTGGAAAATCCCACAATGCTTTACAAAACTGAATTTAAAACACAAACTTAAACAGGAATGCACCATTTCTGGTGTGAAATATGACAGTTGTTTGAGACCCCAAGCAATGCCAAGTCGTTTGGGACAAGAAGAGAATAAGAATTTTAGTTCATTGCTGCTGCACTAAAAGCTTGAGTTGAATTTTATTTCTTTCCTCTCTTCTAATCTATTTAATCTATCATCACTGGTAGCATCTGGATATTCTGCTGTAATACATTGCTACTCTCCATAAAGAACACTCTCTTTACTGTTAATGAGATCAGATGCACTGTTGACATTATTTATTGAGAGCTCTAAATGATCAGCAATTTGGCATTCTCCAATGCGAAAAAAACCCACAAAAAAATTACATTCTCAGCAAAAATATCTCCCAAAGCCAAGTAGCAAGAGTAGTTAGCATGTCCTTGTGCAGGGAATATTAACTCCCATGTCAGTCTAAATTCTGAAACCTTTGTCTTTCCCTGCAGAACATAATTGCTCCTTCCAAACACTTATGTAGCTCAGCCCAACTTGAGGCTGTTCTTCTGATCTCAGATAAACCCAGGCAATCCTTCTGGCTTTAGTGGGATTACGCCAACATGAGTGAAACTAAAATTTACCCTACAGTATAGGACAGCTGATAGGTGCATAAGGCACTGTGTGACGTTTGAAGGCTGCAATGGAAAAGTGCTGGAGGATAAGAAGGAAAAACCATACACTGTGTACACAGAGCAATGGAAACTATTTAAAGCAGCTCCAGCCTTGTATATTCTGTGTAGTCCCTTCACAAGGAGAAAGATGTTACATGATAGTCTGGACATCTGAGTGATTAGGTTCTACATTGTAATACAAAATAGAAAATACTGAATGCTTCTGAGTGATGAATGACACAGTCTATTTGCAGGAATGATGATAAAAAGTCAAGAAGTGATGTTGGTTAAAATTAATTAATCTTTAATACTTTCCCATTCAGGTCTGTAGGAGTCATAGCCAGTGTTTTCCAGTTCCAAGATCACACCTTCAATTATGGCATCTGCAAGGACTCTATGTCAGGTGAGCTTTACATCAAGCTTGTGGCAATTGTCCCAGAAATGGAATTACTATTCTACTGGATACCCTGGAATACTGGAGCATTTCTTGAAAATGGGGTATTTCCTTGGAAAAACAGGAAAAAAAGTTAGTGGCAGGGCTTTATCTAAAACTAACTTTTTAACCCTTGGAAGCTACACTGGCTTGCACTCTTTGAACTGTTGTACCTCTCTAAAAGTGGGCTGGATTTTTCATTCATTGGATTCCTGTACTGGTACTCTATCTTGTTGTATCTCCTAAGTATTTGTTAAAATACACTGGGTAAAATCAGATGTCCCATAAACTGGCAGAATTTTAGCTGGTTCCACTGGATTCTGGTTCACTTCTGCTGTGTTTCGGTTAAACAACGTAAGGTTTTGAAGGGAAAGAAGAAGAGAAATACAGAAACGAAATGATTCATGCCGCAGGATGTGTATATAAGTATACACATACCTACATGGATGACTCACTACTGGTATTGGGGACTATTGCAGTATTTAAATGTTTTCTTAATTTTAGACCTGCCTTCTGAGACATTGTTAGTCTCTTGTTCATTTGTTATTTCACAGCACAGTGAATTGGCTTCCTGGTTTGACTTTTGCAGTTGGATATCAGCCATACACAAGACTTCAGCTGCAAGTTCAAATTAAAGATTATATTTCAAAAACACAGGGTTGATGGCATTGGAGTTGATACTCTGATTTCCAGGGCTTTGTGTCATAGCCTTGAAGTTGATGCCAGGAAGTTCTATGGACAAGGACTGTCCATTTAGGCTCTGGACAGTCACCCTGGTGACCCCAGGCTGTCTCCTGATGGGGACACGTCCATGTGTAAGTGACCCTTACCAACAGCTGCATGGACAGCCTGAGTTTTGAGTGAGCACATCTCCACACCACCACACAGACAGGCAGCTCCCAGCTCTGTCAGAAGCTCTCCCATCCCTCTGGGAGTCAGTTTGGGTTCAGAGCTGGGGAGCTGCTTTGATGTGGGGCTGTGTGTGGTTACAGCTGTGCTCTGCTGCTCAGCAAGGCAGGCTGGCCCTGCCTGCCACACTGCTCTGACTACACAGGCTCCCTTGGGGATTCTCACTTCTTTGAATTTCTTTTTTCTCTTCTCACCTGAGCTGAGGCAGGAAGAAGAGAAAGATGTGCTGAGTTTATTCTTCCTGCTGCTCTGCTTTACCTTTCAGGCCTGTCAGCGTAGAAAGATACTCAAATACTAAATTTGTATGAAAACATAGATTCCAAAAACTTCCATTTTAAAGTGCATTTTAGTCCAGCTTATAAGAAATGGGTCATTCAGTAGCCTGCTTGCTGAGTATTGTGTTGGTTGTGTTTTGTCCACAGCCTTATCTTTTCCACACAGACTTCCAGTTTTTAGGAAACTGGTTTGCAGGTCAGTCTGCAGATACCTAAATATTTCTGGCTGTTTTAAAACCTCAGTACCAGCTGGAATTAAGAAGAAGGTCTGGACACTAAACATATGCTACTTCTAACTTAATCACTTTATATAAATTCCCTTTGGATGATCTCTTTTGTCCCTCTTTGGGAGGGTGATATTTGTTCTCCCAGTCTGTGGTGAGACCACAGGAACTGCTGCACCTCTCTCTGCTCACTGCAGATTAGAGCACAGGAGGCATCTCTGGCTTCTCTTTTTTTTTCTTTTTCCCCTCCCTATGTCTTACTTGCAGAATGACTGAAAAAGAACAAGGTTGATGTATTTCCTGAATGTTGCACTGTGCTTTGCCCTGCATGGTGCACAGAGGAGGTGGGGAGAGAGGATGAAAGGAGCTATGGGACAAACTTGGCTCTTGTGCCATGCAACTGCTTGGAAAACAGAGAGTAGATGGAGATCAGGGCTTCAAAGCTCTCAGCTTGGAGGAGGCAGGGCTGTCAGCTTGTCCTGCACCAGCCTGTGGAATACTTGCTGCTCCATATGATTTCTGTTTCTGTCTGGAAAAGTCATTTTCACAGTAGGAAAAGCATCCTATAAATATTCTGTATTTATCATTTTGCTAGAGTTTATTCAGTATGCAGAACTAAGATCAATAAAATGAGGAGAAGGAGGGAAAATACCCCAAGATGAAAGAGACTCAGAGTGCTGTGCATTCCAGAATAAACACAGCACTCCTTGACGTGGTACAGGCACTGTTTGTGCCTGGCTTCCCAACAGGGGTTCTTGCACATCCAGTAACTTTGTTTGCATTTTGTAAATTAGCAGATGGCTCTTTGATACAAAGGGAACGTGTTCCCACATCAGATCGAGTATCTCTCTTCCTCTCTTTCCTCTTTCTCATATACTAAACAAATCATAGAAGACACAAACACAATTGCCAAAAGTAAGGCAGAGATGGAGCAAAGGAAAAATATGTCTAAGTTAACTGTGAAGTTCAATTGACAGTGACTGCAGTAAGGCAAAGAATATAACTAATCCTCAAATTTACAACATTTCTGAGCTCCCGGGACCCAGGTACAGCCAGCTCACTTAGTTTCCTTCCTGCAGGAATTACTCTGGAAAGAGTCACTGCTGCAGTGGGGGAATAATTTTGTACCTGTCATGTAATCATTTCACAGACTCATAGAATTGTTTAGTTTGAAAATGACCTTTAAGATCATCAAGTCCAACCTGTAAGCCAGCACTGCCAAGCCCACCACTAGACCACGTCCCCTAGTGCTCCGTCTACACATCTCTTAAATGCTCCAGGGATGGGGACTCAATCACTTCTCTGGGCAGCCTGCTCCAGTGCTTCTCAACTCTTTGGGGGAAGAAATGTTTTCCAATATCCAATCCAAACCTCCCCTGTTGCAAGTTAAAGCCATTTTCTCTCTTCATGTCACCTGTAACCTGGGAGCAGAGCCCGACTCCCAGCTGGCTCCATCCTCCTGCCAGGGAGTTGTGAGAGCAAGAAGATTCCCCCTGAGCCTCCTTTTCTCCAGGCTGAGCCCCCCAGTTCCCTCAGGCACTCCTGGTGTTCCAGACCCTTCTGCAGCTCTGTTGGCTTTCTCTGGACCAGCCCCAGCCCCCAGTGCCAGGGTGGAGCCTGTGTTCCACTTGGTGATGCAGGTAAAGCACTGTGCCTATTTACCAGAAGCCGGGCTTGATCTCAGTTGGAACTTCAAGGCGGTGATTTCAGTAATGCAACAGGGATTAAATGAGACACTTAGAGACTACATCTGGCTGAAACATCTTCCCCATTGTTCTGAAAAGCCCTCTTTTAAATTGCTACTCTGAAATTTATTTGGAAATAGTTTTGTTGCATTAGCCAACTCTCTCCTTCTTTGCTTGAACTTTTGTCTATACAGATAGCACGATGATAAATTATTATGTGTTTCTTTCTGCTTGTGTGTGCAAACTAAATATATAAGAGAAATGAGTGTTCTTTAGGGCTGGCCTTCACTTTTTGATCTATTTGTACAAGACCTGGCATTACTGGGTCCTAGTCTATGATTGAACTGTACAAGCACAATGGCACTGCAAATAAATAAATTGCTACCCTGAAGATAAAATTATATTTACTTGCACTTTTCTCTACAGGTCTTTGCACCAGAGGTCTTAAATGAAAAAGTACTTCCTCTGCTATTCCCATGTCTTCTGCATCCATGTCTGGCCCCACTGACCTGAGTGACAGTGGAGGATTTGTCACTGGCCCTAACAGTAATGAGTGGTCCAGTAGCTGTGATGCTTTAGAACAAATAAGTAAAAGGATTTGCTCTCCTGAAGCTTTGCCTGACATGGAGCTCATGTCCAAAGGTGGAACAAAGTATGGCTGCTTTTCCCTTGAGCACTTGGGTAGCAGTTAAGGGGAAAATTTGCCAAAGTACTTGTGCAGAGACTAAAAGGGTAGGATAAAACCAAGATGGATTTAATGCTCATTAACAACAAGTATAACTCAAAGTGGAGGAAAAAGAATTTAGGAGATAAATTTGCATTATATATAGGAAAAATATGTACCATGGAAAAATGGATATCCAATACTAAACATGGGCACAAGCCCAACCCTTATTTTACAGCCATTGAGAGAGTCTCCATTGACTTCCAGGGAACTTGAATCAGATCCAGCTCCAAATCTGGCTTTCTTAGCTCATGAATACTCCTCTTGAAATTAATGATATTTCTTGAACTGGGAAAATAAGACAGATTTTTGGTAGTACAAGTCTTGCCCTCAGAACTTCATCACAGATATGATTTGAGAGAGTGACCTTTCAAAGTAATTTCTGGTATTGACATGCATAAATCTGCAGTGATTTGATCTGTTTTCTAATGAAGGGAGTCTTAGGACAAATAGAAGGAGATAGCTGAACTATCTGGAGATATTTGAGGAGCCACCAATCTACCCTCTAAATTTTCCCAATATAATTCAGAATGTGAACAGGAGATAAATAATACATTGTATTAGTTTGCTCATTTTGACTGGTCAGTGACTAATCCATCCATGGGCACTCCTCCCTGCTTTGTATTTATCACCTGAGCATAATTGTGTATTTGTAAAGGGTAAATCAGATCTGAGAAGTGGGAATTTGTCTCTGCACACTGCAGCTCCATGTCCTGAGCAGTGCTGCAGCCGAGGCAGGGTCACAGACATTCCACAGGACTGCTACAGGGTTTTTGTCTGATGAACATGTAAGACCTTTTCACTGAAAAGGTGTGTTCTGAGTTAAAACACATTTCCTGACTGTTCCTTTGATATACAACTGTGAAACTCGTTTTCTGCGACACAAAAACATGACCGGTGTAAAATTTGCATTTTTCATGAATATTCATTTAATATTTATAATTATTTTAGTCTTACATACTCCCCTTGTTTTCTAATACACAAACCGCCTTTTTAGTAATTAATTTGAGTTTTGCTACTAGCAAGTGGCGTCTCCTATGAAGCCTATTACAAACATGGCACATTGTTCTAAATTGCATAATAAATAATCGTCTAGAAGGGTGACACATTCAGCAAAATGGCTCTGCTCCCGTTTGACAGGGTGAACGCCTGTGTGCTTTTCAAAGCAACTAGTTTAGCACTCTTCATTTACAAAGAGGGAAGGGAGAGGAGATGGAAATGCTACTCTGAGAACAGCTTGTCTCATGTTGACCTACTTTCTCCACCAATCTGCGTGCAGCCAGAGCTGCTGTTGTGTTGACACTACATACCCAAGCTAAAGCAAAACCAGCAGAATCCCTGGCTTTAGAGATTGGCTCTAGAGAAGACAAAAAGGCCTTCTGGGTTTGATATGGCTTTTGGATGTGCAGGCACAGCAGGGATGGGATAAAGAGAGCTGATTTTCCGAACTGACTCCTGTGCCTCCCCTTTCCTGTGAGATGTGAGGTGGATTTTGCTCACCTAACAGGGCCACTCTGTGTCTAATCACTGAGGTGCATTTATGTCCAAAGCAGGTGGTGTTGGTCCAGGGAGGGTCTCCTTATCTGCATGGGAGATGTGGTCACAGAACTAAATTCACTACTCTTTATCAGCATTTTCTCTCCTGCCAGGAAAATCACAAAACAAAGGAAAAGGGGTGTGCCTATGAGAAAAGCAGGGATGCCCATTTTTCATCCCTATCTTTGACTGCCTTTCAGCCCCTAGAGATTATTTGCAGAGGGTGCAAATTAGGAAAACCAGAGAGATTCCCTAATCTCACACAGAGGGGACAAGTTTTGTTTTCCCCTCTGCAGCCTGCAGACCAGGGAAAGGAAACCTTTTTCTGTATCTATGTCTCTCTGCAAGGGTTAACCTTGTGCTGTTTGGAAATGATTGGATCCAGAGATTCAATTCATGATCTTTGGGCTTTGTTTTTTTACTAGCTATCATTAATTTTTGAGAGGACATCATTTTTGATGCACTTCACATCTACAACTCCTGCTGCCTACAGTGGGAGGAGGTGCTGCTACCTCTTGAGAAATGGGAGTAAAAAAATATGTTGTGTCGATCTGCATCAGTTTCATCATTTCAGCCAATGTTTTCATAAAAGCTGATCTGTGCTATACAAAGCAAATATTACTCCTTTGCCCCCGAGAGTCTCATGTCCTTTAATGGAAATGAATACGGTTTTATTCTTAGCAGCTTCTTGCAGAAACCTCCAGTAATGTGACTTTTCTCCAAAATGTCTTTTTTTATGACTAGTTGTAACTTAAAGCCAGAACCTTGTTAATTCTGAGGAGAAAGATGCTAAAACTTCTGTTTCAAAACCATGGCACTTGTTTTATACTATTCTCAGGATTTCTTTCTGCAATCATTTTTTTTTGTTTTTGCATCTCCTCTGAGAAGGATATCTGGGATAGGATAGTGGAAAGATATCTTGAGATCCATTTATTTATTTAGGTCCTAAAGAAATGAAGTTGACCTCAGTTTAATAGAGCAAATAAAATAATAGGACAAATCAGAGCCATTAAAAATACCTAAATGAGGTCTAGTAGAAACTACTTACTGCTGGGTGAAATGTTACTGGGACTTGTATTTTTTCCTGGAACCCCTGGGGGGAATTACAGCACAGTACAGTGGCACACGAACATGAAGCTCACTAACCTGCCTCGCTCTGTGGCACTCTCATCCCACAGCATCCTGCCTTTTATGAGCTCTTGTGATCTGCTTTCAGAGCGGAGTAAAACAGGCACCATAGGATAGACTGGGAGTCCTTGGGTAAAGCCAGCCCAGAGAACCAAGTGCAGTTATTACACTGAATTTCTTCCCCACAGAGATTTGGGGATTTTAAAATTCACTTAATGCAGCGGGTTCCACTTATCCCAGGAATGTGCAAGTGGGTAAAAGTTTGACATCTGTCATTCTGCTCAGTTTGTGTTTCTGGGGTAGAGGCTCTCCTATCCTCCCCAGAAAGATTTTTCTGCTGACATTGCCTATTGCTAAATGTTTCTTGGCTATCCAAATTTGCCAGTTGATAAGCCATGTGGGCCACTGGGGCAGGAAGCTTCAGGGGCTGTTGTTACTGGCTGCTCCCTGGTTTTGGGAGGCTGGGGTTTGAGGGTCTGGGTTTGCAATGCTGAACCTCCCTGCCTCGAGAACAATGCATGATCCAAAATTTGAGCCATGAAATGCAATTGAGAGCTCTTGGGTGGTAAGAACTGCTGTTATTGTAGCCCTCAAAAACTCAGGTAGTTTTTGTGGAGCTGTCTGAATGTGCTGTTAACTGTTTGGCATAATTCCTGTGTCCTTTGATTTCAATTAGGCAACAGCAGCTTTCCCTTTGATATCTGCTGGGAATTAGGTAAATCAGAGGTAAGACACTGGAAGGAAAGTGATGATGAAATTAGAGGTGGATCAGGTGAGTTTTAGATATCAGAGACAATCACAGCAAAACAGATTGGTTCCTTATACCTGCCATTTCTTTTGTCTCTGATATTTAATATTTTTCATCCATTTACATTAATTTTTAAGCTGATGCTATTTGAGGAATTTTTGTGAAGTACAGACAATGGTGGGAACTGGAAGTCATGAATTCTAGTCCTACCTTTCTTTCATCCTCATTTGATGATGCCTGAGCTTGAGGAGCCAGGACAATGTCCAGGATCTCCATGGAGGGACAATACCAGGGCATGAGCATCTCTCCCTTCCTTACCTTGACACCTGTGGAAACCCATAGCTGAAACAGTTTCAGGCTAATCCAGCCACATCAACCAGGTCTGTGGTCTGAGTGGTCTGACTGTCAGGACTCTCCTGCTCTACAGAGTGCAATGCAGCCTGCAAAAAGCATAGCTAAGGTGCATAGTCCTCCTGCTTCTGTTTACTGTGCTGTGCCAGTATTGATAACCCTCACTGACTGACACCAGGATTAATTCCTTAACATCTGGAAAGAGATTTGAAAACCTAAAGCAATAATTTTACAACTATGCTTAATCAACACTGTGCATTTAATGGTTATGTTATTAAATGAATGTTCATTCATTAAATTAAGGACATATTTTAAAACTCCATTAGAAATGTCAGTAAATATAAAGTCTTTTTTTCATCAATTTGTTCAGTATTTGGTTTATGGTCCTGTACCAGCAATGTTCTACCTTGTCTTTTATGGACATGGACTGAAGGGTAACAATGCTTTAGTGACTTCTCCAGCAACAAAGCTCACAGCCCAGTTCTTTCCAAAATTTCCAGGTTTTACTTGATTGTGGTGGGTTTACTTCTGCTGAAAGAACAATCAATACCTTGTATTTTCAATACCATGAAGATAAAGAAGCATATTACATTTTTCAGCAGTAGTATCACTTCCAGCAGAAATAGAACAAACAAACCTTTTTAGCTGTTTACATGAACAGACTTTCAAGTGTATTCTCCAGTTCCCCTGGGAGGTTAATTTTTAAAACTTACATCATTGCAAGACGAAACTGAATTAGAGAAGTGCCTGTTTCAAGTACTGAATGAAATACAGGCTCCCATCCTGCCCAGGTCAGCTGCTGCTCATGGATTCTGTGTGAGCAGCACTGTACTGGTGACCAGTCCTGTGAGAAAACTGGGTTGCCCTGCCTCAAATAGCCCATGGTCTGCTTGTACTGTCCCACCTGGCTCTGGGGGTCCAGAATGTCCTTCCCTTCTGCTCAGAGCTCAGCACCACCCCGTGGAGGTCTGGTTTGGGGGTGCTGCACATTATCGGATATCATAAATTATGTCCTGGGCTGCCCCTCTGCTGTGCTGAAGTTCTCCTGAGTGCCATGAAAGCTGGGGCCAAACATGCAGGCACAACCAAAACCATACCTGAAACGTGTGTGCTGCCCCAAAAGTCACTAATTCCTTTAGTCACTCCAGTAAATTTCCCACAACAAGCATGCACCGGGAGTTGCTCCTGCCCAAAAGAGACCTGTGGGAGAACATCAGTGTCAGAAAGGTTAAGTAACTCAGTCCATAATTGCAGGGACGTGTCTATAATTTCACATTCTCTCCGCAGAAAAGGAAGGCTTTTCTTTCTGTCAGACCATGTGGCAACAGAATCTGGCTATCCTGTGCAAATCTTGTAGGTGTAACAGATTCCTCATTTGACACAGAATTTTCAAGCCAAGGTGATTAGTAAGTCATAAATATAATGCTAAAGTGATCCTTAAAATAAACAACATCCCTTGCTTTTAAAATCCTGGGAGATGAGGTTTAATTTCTCTAACCAATCTGGGAATGTAAAAGATTTTCCTGCAGTGCCTTATTGATATAATTTGACCTTGCTTAGCATTGGAGCTCTCTGATGGAGGTGTGGGGGGAGGAGGGATGTGTGGACACACATGCAAAGTGCTCTTACTATGCCTGTATTCAAATTCTAATTCCATATTCTTGTAAGAATGATCTCACTGGGAACCAAAAATAGCACAGACGGAAAATATTCTCACAAGATGATTGTCACACAAATAAGAGGAGTTTCTCTTTAACCCATTCTCTTATCAGCTGAGCTCTCTGCAGGCTCCTCATCTTCTGCTGGTGCTGTGCTTTAGCCATTGGCCAAGAATCTGCTCATGAAAAGCTGCAATTTAACGGTAATAAATATCTCTGTGGTTGACAGCATGCCACTAAGCTGGATTTAATGAAGTGTGCTTACCTTGTTTTAACAATATAAAAGTGTTGTTTCAGCGAGGGTAATTTGCTGTCTTTGTAACAGGGTGTGTTTGGAGTTTTGGTGAAACTGGTTTTCTGGGTCTTTTCTAGCTTTGAACATGCCCAGTTACGTCTGCTACTGCTCTGTTCCTTTCAGTGAGATAGCACAAAATGCGTGCCCAACCCAGGTTCTTCCTGCCTGTCACAATTTCCTGTATAGAAAGAGAAGGTGAATTAATGGTGATGCCTTTATTTATTTTTATTACTGCAGGATCCACAAACCTTGGTTTTGAAGGAGACTGGGCTGTGCTAGGCATTATAAATATACAGAATAAAAGGGTTGTCCTTTCAAAGAGACTGTTCTCTATGTACTGGAGGTGGATGAAAGAGAATGCTGGTGGAGGGTGCAAGGAAACCACAAAACAATCTTCAACACACTAAACAGCTGAGCAGTTGTCTTTATAGGCACCAGGCAAAGTAGAGGCATGAGGAAGAGAAAACCTGAATTCACGTGCTCAGAGCTCCAGTGTGACCTGGCAACACCTGCACATCTGAGGCTGAATCTGATCAGTGCGGGAAACAGATCCATCAGAGAGGGGCCCCGCAGGGTGGAGAAGTTGTGTGTTAGACACAGGGGAGGTGACAAAGGGAAGGAGGAGAGTTGATCCCATGAAGACCATTTTACCCAGGTTGTTTTGGGGGAAATGCACTCTGGTGAGTGTTAACAGTGGTCTTCAAATGAGCTGATCTATCAGGATGCCATTTTACAGTGGTGTGTTAATTCCTGGACTTCCATGGTACACAGTTGCATACAAATAAAAGCTACCATTCTGTTCTTTTATTTGAATTTGTTCATAGATTATGAAGAAGAGCTGATGGTTGCATATTTGCAACACAACAGATGTTCAAAGTTCTCAGTCACATCGTCTGCCCAATTGCCCATGGCTTTGTCTATTCCAATTATTTTTTCCCATATGAACACATTGGGTCACATTCCACCTCTGAGACAAAGAGGAGTTTATTTTTTATTACTTTAAAGAACTACTGAGGTCCTCTGGGCTTCACACAAGGCGTGTCACATCCCAAAGAGACCTGAAAACTTTCCCATGGCAGTAACCTGTAAGGGAATGACTGACAGGCTCCCAGTCCGAAGGTCTGAGATACCTCTGCTATGAAGGTTTTCATTTTGGGTGTGATCCTCAGCTTGCCCATGGTGCTTTATTCCAAAACAGAGTGCTATATGTTGGATATTCCAGCAAGGCTGTGGGAGAACTTGGGAAAAACAAATCCAGGAAGTTGCTGCACCAGCTAAAATGGGTAGAGGTTATGGGCAGAGCCTGAGTGCAGGAACAGAGAGGGGATGAATGCTGCCCAAAGACGAGCAAAAATGGTTTTACCGTCATGAACAGCTGAAGAATTGCTGTCCTCCTTTCTTTTGGCAATGATAACACTGGATATTTCTGAGACAAGGGCTGCCAGTGAGCCTCAGTGCTGAGAGGGATTTGGAGACACACTTCCCTGAGAAGATGCTGCTGGGGACCTGCCTGGTGACACCTTGGCTGTTCCTGAAGCAGGGTGAGCTGTCCTCCTGGGACACATTTTCCTTGCAGGCTGAGCTAATGTGCTGCTCAGCTCCCCTTTGTGTCTGTGTGTCCTTGGCAGAGCAGGGCTCGCCGGTGCCGTTCTGGCACAAGCAGGTGAGGTAGGAAATCTCAGAACAGCCACGCTCGTAGCGGAGCCCTGACTCAGAGAGATGCAGCCCTGCAGGGAGCTCGATGCCATTGGAATGCAGAGTAGACTGCAAAAACCTTGCACAGAGCAGAGAGAACACAAGGAGTTCGGAGCAGCCGGGTTTGACATTGGACAATCAGCCAGGCACAGTGCAGCCAGCCTGGGATCATCAGCCGTGCTGAGAGCAGGGATAATTAGGCACACACAAAGATACCCTGCAGATATCCTTCTGCAGCTCTTAACTATTCTTAGAAAAGTTTTCCTAATATATAGCTTGTATATTGCTCCCTCAGAATGAAATGAATTCCTGTGTTATTGGTCTCATATTCTTGTTTACTATGTTGGAAGAGCCTATGATATTCTCCTGAGTCTCCTTTTTTCCAGACTGAGCAAATAATGAAGAATTCAGCCTTGCACTGTAGGAGGATATTTTCCTCTAAAATTTGTCTGCATTTTGGTTAAAAGTTGATGTTCCAAATCTTGCCCTAAGAGAAGTTTCACTAATGCTTAATGAAAGGGAATAATTGCTTTTGATGTCTGACATGGATCGGTCGTATTAATACATCATTGAATGAGCTTTGCTCTTTTTGTTGCAGTGTGTCAGTGTTGAGTCATATTCCACCTGGGGTCCTCCGTAACTCCCAGCAATCATTTTGCAGTACTCTTATTTAACCAGTTATTTCTTATTTTGCATTTGTTCTTTTGACTTCTACTTTCCTGGTACTTCACACTTGCTTTTGTTGAATGTCTTGACTTCATCTAAGGGTCTTTATTCAATACATCAAGACTGTTCTGAATTCTAGGATATTCTTTCAAAACAGTCATAACCTTTCCCAATATCTGTACCTTCTGCATTGTCCTTTGAATGAGCTGAGTCATTTGTGTGAATCCTGAATCAACCTGGATTCAGGACAGATCCTTAGAGGACCTTGCTTGATACATCCTGCTACTCTCAATACTTGTGGAAGGAAAAACTGGTGTTTCAGCATAAGCCTTGACCTTAATTTGGGAACAGCAAGGCATTAGGGCAGCTCATGTCACCATCTGAAGCAAAGCCTTGACTTCATAAAATGGGATAGACGTGAAAAAACCACACGAGCATGATCTGTACAAACTGTCCTGCGCCTCTGCTCTGCCCAGCACACAGCACCACACACCACCTTCGCTCCCTGGATGCACACTGTCTCCAAGGGGGTTATAAATATACATCCTCCTTCAGATGGAGAAGGAAGAAGAGGATGCAGATGGGTGAGAACTGTTCCAGTGCAGCTCCCGCTCTCACCCGGCGCATAATGAGATCAGAATGCAGGCAGGAATGTGTGGAGGAGTGGAGCTGGCAAGGATTCACCAGCCTGAATTATTCTAAGCCTATTCCATCCCTAATCAAACTGTTTTGCTTTTTCATCTTTTATTTTGGTGTGCAAAGGTGCTTTATGGAGCTGTTTCTGCTGGAACATAAAATTCAAGCTCTTTTTATTCCAGGAGCAAATTCTAGTTGACAGGATATTGCTCTTTGGGTGAGTTTTTGGTGTGCTGGGCTTCTTATAGTATCCTTTGCTCTGGCTATTTCAGAGCACTTGGCATTTCCCTGCTATGTAGCCAATTTACTGGATGCTGGAAAGTATGAAATTGGATCTTTAAAAGGATCCTGGATCATTCCTGATGCTAATATAAATCTTGAAAAAAACAACAACCCAAACAGAAAAGGGGTGGGCAGAGCCATATCACATGAGTTATCCAGACTTGTTTACATCCTGATTTGCAAAAAGATACAGCTTGACCCCAGTGTAACCTTGAAGTCTACACAGGGAGAGGAAGCACTATGTAAATTAGAGCAGCCAAAACAAAACAGGCAGACAGAAAGCTGAGTCTACAGAACAAGCTGGGGAGGCACTCTGCAAACACTTGCTAGGGAGAAGAAATGTGCACTATTTTTTTTTTTTTTTAAATTTCTGGGATATAAATAGCTGTGAAAAAAACCCCTTTGCTAAGAAAAAATGGCCACACCCATTTTCCACAGTATAGGAGCAATGTATTTTCCTGCAGAAGCCATGCCCTCCCAGGGAAGTCCTGCCTTACACAGGAGCAGTTCTGGTGCCCAGGGAAGCGTCCTTGTGCCCAAGCTTTTTGGCTGCGACCTAAATGAGTTTTAAAGATGGCAGTGGTGTCCTGAGGGCCCTGCCAGGAGAGCAAAGCCATGCACACTAAAAGACACTTAACAGAAGAGAATGGCTGGTGCTGGTGAGCAAAACTTGTGTCAGTGCCCCATGGTGGATAACGAAGGGGGAGAGCAGACCGAAGGTTGTGTGTCATCCAGGAGCTCTGGGGATGTGCAGTTCACTCTCCAGTTCTGCACTGGGACACACCTGTGTGGCTGGGAAAGAGATCTGGAAGGAAAACAATGCCATTTTTGCAGTGAGTTAAAAGCATTCCACCCCACTTAAGTTTTAGTTGTCCCTAACTCTGTACGCCCACACTCCTGAGTTTTGACACTGCCTGGTTTAGGGAGTGGAGTCACTTGAGGACTTCTGCTGTGAAGTGATGCATCATCCAAGCAGCACCTCAGGAGCAGCACAAAGGAGGTCAGAGCGTGGCACCTGGCACAGCCCCAGCTGCAGGCTGGCACGGCAGCAGCTGAGGTGTTCTGTGTCTCACCACAACCCCCTGAGCTGCTGGGTGTCTGTGGCTGCAGCTTTCTCACCCACTCCGCCATGGCAGGAGAGTTATTCCCTGCATTGTTATTTGGAATCGATTTTAGGAGAGGGAAAGTGATTCCCATGCAAACCCCTCTGGGCTCTTGAACCCACAAACCTGTTAATGTCTGAGTTTTCATCTCTGGATGGAGGATGGAGTGCAGCAGCTGTGAGCAGTGTTTTAAGCCTGTGGAGCACAATTGTTTAGTCTGCTGCAAGCAGAGCCCAAGCCCAGTAGAAGTGTGGTTTGTGGCCAGCAGCAGGTTTACAACCAACAAATGTAGGAGGCAACTGTGAGGTAAAGAGGGCTCAAAAAAGGGAAAACTCCATCCCCTAAATTGCCAATATCCTTCCTGTAATCTCCATTAAACAAATTCTGAGTCACTTTGCTTTACTGGGGAGAGCTCTTGTGCAAATGAGCATTGTCTGCTTCCAGAAAAAGCAGGTTTTCTTTTGCTGGATGTCACATTTCTTGCTCCTGAAGAAACCAGAGCTGTTCTTGGAGCAGTATTGACCTGAGCTGTGCACAAATTGTTCCATTCCTTGGCTCATCCTGGGCTCACCAGGGACCACACTCTTCAAGCCCTTCTCAAGATACTGTGGATGATCCACTTGGGGGTCAAGTGCAACTCGTGAAGAACCTCAGTGCCAGAATTTGTTGGTGCTGTTGAGAAATGAGAAGTACATTGTGCATAATGATGCCTGTGAACTTTTCATAGCCCTTGCTTGCCTGCTGTCTCCTACCAGCCAAACATAAAATACACACTGGTGCTTTTCTTTGTCAGAAAACCATCCCTGTTCAAGTGTAAAATGACCTTTTGGTATGTATATACATATTGAAGCAAAATAAGCTTCCTATGAACACTAATTGACATAAGAGTCTTGATTTAAATGCAGAGATTTTAGTTATAGAAAGCTTCTGCAGCCACTGAACTGTGTTTGTACAGGAGAAATTTGAAAGAAAAAGTAAGTGTGAGAAGAGAAACGAATCTTTTAAGGCAAAGACAGGAAATATTTAGGAAATGCTAAGGCAATCAAAGTTGCCCTTTATTCCTTGCACTGCAGGTCTGTCAGTTTTCAGAGGTTTGAGCACAGGAAAAGATCATGGAATCAGAGAATGGTTTGGGTTGGAAGAGACATTAAGGATCATGTGGTTATATCCCACTGCCCTGGAGAGAGACATCTCCCATACACCACTGGTTGCTACAGCCTGGCCTTGGACACTTCCAGAGATCCAGGGGCAGCCACAGCTCCTCTGGGCAGTCTGTGCCAGGCTTTGCCACCCTCACAGGGAAGACTTTCTTCCTAATATCTGATCCAAAGCTGCTGTCTTTTAGTTTGAAGGCATTTCCCCTTGTCCCATCACTACTTGCCCCTCCCAAAAGTTTTCCTCCAGCTCTCTTGGAGCCTCTTTAGACACTGGAAGTGGCTCTAAGGTCTTTCCAGAGCCTTGCCTTTTCCAGGCTGAACAATCCTAGAACTCTGCATGTCTTCACAGAAAGGGTCAAACCCTCTGGTCACCTTCGTGGCCTTCCCTGGACCAGCAGCTCCATGTCCTTCTTTTCCTGGCTGTCCCAGAGCTGGGTACATCTCTGCAGCTGAATCTCACCAGAGCAGAGCAGAGGAGCAGAACCCCTTCTGTCCCCTGCTGCCTCCTGCTTTTGGAAGGAGCCCAGGGCACAGCTGGATTTCTGGGTTGGGTAACATTGAGCTTCTCATCAGCCAAAACCCCCAAGCCCTCTCCTCCAGGATGCTGTGAATCCATTCTCCACCCAGGCTGTTCTATTCCAGGGTGTTCTTGTGGCCAAGCCCTGCTCCAGCTCTCACCTCCAGCTCTGCTCTGCAGCAGCAGGAAATGTGGAAGGAAGCAGGCTGGAAAGCAAATATCTCTCTCCAGTGGAGACCACTGAAAATCTGGCTTTCAATTCGTTCTCTCTTCAGATTTTGACTGTGTGAGAAATACTTATTCCTCCTTGCACAGAAATTTATGAAGTAAATGGGAAATGTATCTTCTTAGTATTTAATTTGCTCAGTGATTAAAAGAAATTAGTTTCAACCATTGAGCTGTTTAGCTAACCTCCATTAATTTTTATAAGGAAGTACTTGCCTGACTTTTTCTGTGAATTTATATGAAAGGAATAGCTACTAAATCTTCTCTAATCTGGGAGTTTTTGATAAGGTTATTGCTAATGTGAATAATCAGAAACTGAATCTTAATTGGATGCTAATGTGTTAAGTGTAATGTAACCTCTACTTCATAAATAACAATTGGATTGTGGAGTTAAAATAGTGCAATGATGGTGCTCAGAAGTATTTTGGGCAGTAAACTTATTTTCAGATTTTTAAAGCAACCAGGCAGAATCAGGAATGTAATTGAGCATTTATTCAAGCATTTGGGATTTTAAGCCATGTTGACCTACAGTGCCTTTGGAAATCTGTTCTTTTCCTTCTTAAAGCATCAGTGAAGAACAGAACTTGTTGCATTCTCTTGGTTTTCAGACAGTGCTGAGGTAATTTACAGTGATGATGCTGTCACTGCTGAGCTAAAACCAAAAGACCTTTCTTTGAGTATGTGTGTAATGAAAAGTGTGATGTTTTCAAATAATGAATGAGTCAATATTTCCCTGGTGTTTTTCAGACACACTATGATAAAGTAGTCTTTCAGATTACTGATTTCAGGTTTGTATTAATCTTTTTCATCACATTTTTATAAGTGAGGCTTTTGTTATTGCTTTCTTTTACTACACTGAACCAGTAATCTGATCTCACTTTTTGAGACTTAACATTGTTCTATAAATACAGCTTTGGGCTAGAAATTATTTTAATTTTTGACAGTTCCCATATCATTTTCATTGTTTGTGCCCACCACTAAATTATCTCAAAACATTGTGCCATGGCTAACAGCTAAATTTGGTCTCTCAGAGAACTGTTTAATTCTTAGGCAACAATTATTCATATATGATTTAATAAGACAGCACAAGGACTAGATGAACGTAATTTGAAAAATGAAAGGAGAAGTAAAAAATGATTTGCTTTCCAGCCAAAAAGGAAAGTAGCATTTCTTTGACTGCCACCTTCCCTGTGGCTCTTGTGGTACCCCAGTAAAGACTTAATGGTGGTGACTCAGCCATGAGCAAGAGTTCAGAACATGACAAGAGCTGCATGAGCCTGTTCTCAGGAGTGCTGCTTATTGCACATCATCCCTGGGGCTGTGCTGGCAGGGGATTGCATTGGAAATCAGGGGGCTTGTGGTGCAGTCTGCTCAGCCCCTCCCTGAGGGGCAGTGGGTGGCCCAAGTGCTGACAGGAGGGATGTGGTACCTTAGGGGTGGCCTGACCTTTTTACCTAACGGAGGAATCTAGAGCACCATTAAAAATCAGAAATTAGGAATTCTAATTTGCAAGCTATTGCTGCAAGACTGTCTTTTCTCACTGCTAAATCAGTCAATTAAGAGGGATGTAAGTTTTGTCTCAGTTTTGATGGGACTATGCCAACATTTCCACACTGAGAGGGGCCCCAGAGCTGAGCTGTTCTTGAGCCAGGTGGTTCAGGCTGGAGCTGGAGCAGCAAAGGTCTCAGTGTGGGCTGCAGAATCTCTTTGAGATGCTGGGTAAGGGCTGTCCTAACAGCCCAGCATTCTACAGTGCAGCCCTTCCTGCTGGTGAGACTTATTTAATGTAAAGAAACCTGGAAAAACCCTAAAAAATCTGCTTGCTCAGTGCAGAACAGGGCAGGTCTGTGCTGTGCTGGGTTTGTTGTGCACAAATGTCCCTCTCTGCCAGTGTTATTATTGATGCTTTATACAAGATCCTATATCCTAGTTTTTTATGATTCCCCTGTTGAGAAAGACTTAATATTCCATCATGTCTCTTGGTTTATTCTGTAGTTGCCCCTGCACTTCTGCCCATGACTGTGGGGAGGCTGGGGCAGGTCCTGCCCCCCTTCCAGAAGAAACTGCATGGTTACCTCTGTGTAGGGGCAGCATGAGCAGGCAAATCCATAAAGGGTTTAATTAGGTTAAGGATAAATTTCAAAGCAGATATAAGCCTCTAAAATGTAGACATAAACAGAGCTTGCCATGGGGCATATGTGTCCTTATGCTGCTGCTGAGGACACTGCAGAGGCAGCCACTGGCTTCTGGCTGTAATTCCAAGCTGTGGCCTTGGATCATAGCTTTGTGACAAGCTCTAAGCTCGGCTCCGGATAATTTATTTATATTTATTTTCTTCCTTCCATGAAACAATAAGGTTTCACTTTTACTTTGGACTTCATGTGAAATTGCTGCTGACCATTAGTCATACTCTTTAAATGAGCCTATAAATACAATCCAGACTGGAACTCTTCCCCCTCCCGCCTGCCACTTTACAACATGCTACCAAAAAAATGCAAACTCTTGCTTCTTGCTAAATAGTCTGACTCATGTTTTCTGCTTGGGAAAAGGGAGTGGCATCCTGCCAGGCTGCAAACCCTGTGCAGCTCCATGTGACGCAGCGAGTATGCAGGATGGAAAGGAAAAGACAGGATTTGTTTGCTTGGCTTTATGGCTGAAATTAATGCAATTAATGGCAAATGGGTTCAAAATATGGATTATAAAGTCATGGTATAACTGAGTCCCATGTGTTTATAAAGACAACTTAAAATGCATTTTTCAAAGAAATTCAGTAAAGGGCTATTAGGAAAACCTACTTAAGTCTGATGACTGAAAAAGTGCAGGCACATGGAAATATTCTTAGTTTCCAGATTATTTTTATTCCAAGGTGTTTGAAATAGCTATTTTTTTTAAATTTCAGATTTTTAATTTTGTTTTTTGGAATTATTTTTACTCAGTAATAGTTTCCAAACTTTCTCATAAGCATGATCAAAATTTTAAGACACTTAAATTTAATTAAATATTTAACTATCTCAGCAAAAAAGGGTGTAAATTATGTTAATACATTGTAATAGGAACAAGTAAGATTTGTGAAAATCCTCTCCTCAGATTACAATAACAGCAACATTTTTTTCCTTTTTAGATGTTGTTTCTTTTCTTTGATAGATTTTTCTATCAAGTCTCTTGCTGCAGGAAAAAGATCCCAGAAATATGCAGGTCTTTGTGTATCAAATCAAACCATCTGTAATTTCAAAGAAGCTAAACCAAGCTCTTACACTTAGGTTGCCTGATTTTATCCAGTATAAAAAGCCTGATTGTTTCTTTGGGAAGCATTATCACCCCCACAGATTGCAGCAATCTTTATATACTTAGCAAGGAAAACCAACCCAAGAACAAAACAAAACCAAGTCTCCAAGGGTACAAACTGCCCATTACTGGTCCGGTTCCTTTTAAGCTTAACCAGCTGCGAGATGTTAAAAATCGTCATTTGCCTTCTCCTGCAGGAGATCTTTGGGGAAATGCACTGTGCTGCAATCCCTGAACTCTGCAGAGCCTGGCACACGCTGCCAGCAGAGCAGGAGCAGGCACAGGGCAGGGTCCTGAGGAGTTTGGGGAGTCTGGGGGCATCAAAGCACCCTCTACCCAGCTTGCATCCCACCCTCCTCTTAGATCTGGTCTGGTTGCTTTGTAACCCCGCTGCTGGGGCACTGTTTGAACCCAGCACATGGTGCTGGGAGTGCAGTGCAATCCTTTGAAGGTAATAGGCTGCTCCTCTTGTGAGATGCTGCTGATTTTGCTCTGTTCTCCAGTGATGGGAGCCTGCTTTAAGCAGCAAGGAGCCAATTCTTCTCCTGGTGTTGAGCCACAACAGAGAGAGCATGGCAGAAGGTGTATGCACCACAATGTTTTTCTATAGTCTGAGTGTTTAAAGATTCAATATAATAATTACAGTAATTTCACACTCATAAGCCACACCTGGTTATAAGCCACACTTCCGGGTAGCCGGGAAGACCATGGAATTTGTCCATAAATAAGCCGCACTGGGTGATTAAGCGCAATTTTTTTTTTTTTTTAAAAGCCTGGATACATGTGCAACAAAGTAACGAGTTAGTAACAGAATCACACGCTCGTGGGGTTTGCTGTCAGGTGCTCAATTTGCAAACAGTTTTCACAGACCGGCAAAGCCTTTAAATGCAGCCCCAGGCGCCCTCCCTGTGCTTCAGGCCCCAGCACTCCCACCCCCGCCACTGGCTGCCATGGCTCCCTGCCTGCTTGGCAGCAGCGGCCTGGCGGGCTGACCTCGCCACGCGAAGAGACGGCGGCATGGCGGGCAGGCAGGCTCCCCCCGCCACACGAAACCAGTGGCAGCTCGCCACCCATCCGGCAGTGGCTCCGCAGCAGCTTCCTCCCTGGCCAGCCACGGCAGCTTCCTGCCTGGCCGGCTCAGACTTCCGGGTTGGCATTTTGCCAGAATTTGTCCATAAATAAGTCGCACCTGGTGATTAGCCGCACTTCCAGGAGCGGCTCAATTCTTCAGTGAAATAGATGCGGTTTATCAGTGTGAAATTACTGTCATACATCTGAGATGGTAGAGAATCCACATAGAAGTTTGGAGAATGTCAGAATGATGGTCATTATGCATTTCCGTGCATGTAGGTATTGTGGTCTTGGACTACATGATCACATGTTTTTCCCTGGAAATCTGCCTGCCACAATACACAGGCTGGATGCACAAGGGAGAGAAATTAAGATTGCATGTGCAGCTGTAAATGTGACATTTGGAAAGTCTGAAATAGAACAGAACTAGCATTATTTTAATGTAGCTTTTTGTATGCATGCAAATAAGCTTGTGGCTTATGTTCATCTCCCAGGTGCTGAAAACTTTGATATTTGTTGTATTTAGTGGCTCTGTACTCGTTACTTCTAGAAATGGGCATATGAACACAGCATAGGAATGAAGATTTCACTGAGGTAAGGTGTGTTTCCCTGCACCTCCAGTCAAATTACTGTTGATGTTTAAAACACATTAATTCATTAAAAGTTTGGAAAGACGTGCTATTGATTGTGCTCTGCCTGAGTAAGAATTTTCCCAGTTTTCTCTCTCCTGTCCTCATCTGTAATTGCCTGTCTGATGAGCATCACTTTTAGGCAGCACTGATGTGGGTCCAGCTGCTTGTAAAATTCCATTAGTTATTCAAAAAATACCAGATTTTCTTTTCTAGAAAAAGAAATAGTTTTTAATAGAATTTTACAAATCAAATGGCAAAAAGTTAAGCTCACATTATATGAGCATGTTGAAAGGTGACCAAAACCACTTAGAAAGGTGTCATCCAGCTCCTCTATTTGTCTGTCAATGTCTGGATTACTGAACACCCCAAACTTGAATGCACAAACCATCCTTGTGCTGAGGAGGTAAACACAAATCCTTCATTCTGAACTCTGGGCTTTGAAGGATAAAATCATGAACAAATACTATCCTAGTTTTTTGATAATAGTATCCAAAGTTGTCTCTTAATATCTTTGTCGATACAAAAATTGTCTATTTGTAGATATCTTTGTATCTTTATTAAGTAGATCTTAATATCTTGGAAGTAACTAATTTTGTAATTATTTCTTAGGAAGGCTTTTTAAAAGTCATTACGAAAAGTAAAGCCAAAGCCTTACTAACAATCTGCTTATGATAACAAGTACAGGAAAAGTGGGGTAGTGGGGTAGTCATGCAAAGTGGCAGGCTTCTAGAAATAAGAATTTTTTTGCCTCTGCTTTCTTAAATGAATGCCATTGACTTAAGGAAGAAAAAGGGATAAGGAATGTGGTCCTGGGGAAGCTAAGCTATGATCTGCTTCACACTAAGCAACCCTCAGAGTGGATTTGCTAAGTTTTAGATGATCTTGGAAGGCATCAGCCTGTCCTAGCATGGCAAAGCAGAGATGGAGGAGATGCAGCAATGGTGCTGGACCAACCAGAGTCAGCTCTTACAGCTCTTATTGCTCATTTTCACCTGCACTGCTAATGAAGCTTTTACATGTTCTGGAGCAGCCATAAATCTGTGCACAACCTGATTCTGCTTCCTTCCGAACCTGATACTTCCCCTTTCATATCACCCAGTGCAAGTGCAGTCAGTATCCACCTTATTCTTTGAAATGAGTAGCCAAGGTGTGCATCTAGGCAATAATTTTATTGTTTTGATTGCATTAAAAAGCTGCACCTGGAATATCCAAAAAATATGGAAATATTTTGCATCCAATATTATCACAATGTTGCTTAATTCCTTAATGAAGATAAAAATGGCTTATTCCATACTGAAAGGCAAAAGAAAATTATCTGACCATATGGTGTCATCTCTACACAGAGAGTTTGAAATAAAGAGAAACTGTTTCTCATAGATATGACAAAAAGCAAAGACATTTTACCACCAAGTGATGACTTTTTTGAAGAAGGTGCCCTTTATCCCAGAAACAACATAAGCATGACATGATGTGGCAGTTACCATGGCAACTAATTATTTTTTATTGAACAACAAGAATAAGCACAATAGCTTCACAAACCCAAGCATATCTTGGCAAGTTAAAATATCCTGGGGCATCATGGACATGTGCAGTTATCATTTTTATTTTCTTTCTTTTTTTTTCTCTTTCAGAGGGTTTTAATAAAAAATTTAATACAAACAAATATATTTGATTATGAGTCATAAGAGGTGTGTAGCTGTTTCATCTGACCTCTTCCTTTACCAAAATCTCCTCTTGACATTGTTGTGCTCCCGAGGAGCTGTGGCCATTTAAGTCACAATGGGCAGCACCCACCTTGATTTTGCACTGGAATTGATGATTCCACATTTTAAGGAGATGCCCGAGTAAGGAGTGAAAGGTTGACAATTTAGCTGACAGGACAACGTGACAAGGAAAACAGAACAGATGGGGCCCTTGAAAATACCATTCTTTGGAAGTATATGGAATCAATTTAATCCGCAACAACAGTACAATGAAGAATTTTATTCTGTAATTATGAGGCTGAAAGAGAGATGGTTTTGATCCAGATATTATTGATTTAGTAATAAAGTAATACAGAAATTGTAGTATCTAGTTCAGGCCTGGCTGAAGTCAACTGCACATTCTTTTATTTAGAGACCCTTATAATAAATTGAAATGAACTTTAATGAACATCACACTCAATATGTGAGTTAAGGGTGATGTATTGATGTTACCAAAGCTGATAGAACTTTTGCTGTGTTTGCACAATATTGTCCAGATAGAGATGCAAGGAGAAAGTCCATGACACACTTCTTCATTTAACATCCAGAAGTGTAGGGGGTTGGATAAATTACTTCAAAAATAGCAATTTTTTTAAAGCAAATCTCAGTGAGTAAGCATTTCTATCTGATAGTAGTTTACAGGTATGAAACTCAGTCTGTATGATTCTCAAGGCCAAATTCATGCTCTCACCCCTGTTATTGCAGACCATCTTGAAGGCAAGTATCATAGAGCCCGAGTAGCAGAATTACTGCTGTGGTTTCATTTATGCGTGCAGGCTCATCTGAGGACAGATCATATGTACTGCCAAAGCCAAAACATTTCAAGAATTTTTCCATCTCCGTTTGATAGATCAGAATGAAAGGAGAAAATCTCCATCTCGGTTCTTCCATTCAGGGTGACCTTATAACTGAATATCTCTGGTTTAACTCTAGCCTAAGTTTAGGGAAAAAAAAAAAATCCTTCAACTACACATTCAACCTCAAGTTTAATATTTTGGTTTGGTTCTGAGTCAGTTATGTTAAACCAGTTAAGGTCAGATTTAGTTTGGAGAGGCTGCAAAATTACAGGATCAAATGACACATGATGTTCTGTGGAACTGAATTGCATTAGAGGTTGCATAAACACCATTAATATTGCTTAACATTGCTGTGGCATCTGCAGCAGTGCAAAATCAGAGAAATGGAGAGTTTCCATGTATAATAAAAGTACCTTTGTGTGATGGGGAATTGAGCAAGACCTGCCAGGAAGGCTGGTGTCTCGCAGGAGGTGGTGCTCGTGTTCACGGGGGTCTTGTTCAATAGCCCAGCCTGGATTAGGGGAAATGGCCTCTGAAAGGGACAGGAAAAATCTCCATTATCAGGCTGTCACTGCTGCCTGTCTTTCACTGAAACATGAAAGAGAGAATTACTTTTTCGGTGCTGTTGAAGATTTAGTGGTTCAGTTTGTAGAGTTGGAAGTGCTGATTTCAGTGCCCTGCACCCATTCTGATGGAGATCAATTAATTTTGATGGTTCAGAAATGTCCCTGAGAAACTGTGTCCCTAGAAAGTCGCTACTTGCTTGTGCTGATGTAGGCACAGTGGAGTAACCTCTGAGGAAGGCTAGAGATGGGATAATTTGTGAGGTGTTCGGAATTCTCACCTTCCTGTAGGATGAGGCACTGGAGTCCCCACTAGTTTTGTCAGGCGCTTGATTCTTCAGTTGGTGAGTGTGTGTAGATAGCACTGGGGTTCTCTCTGCTGCTGCTGAAGAAACTCCTCACATCACCTCTGTGCATGAGGAGACTTGGCTGGGATCATCGGGGCGGAAGGTGAGACTGGGAAATAGTGCTAGCTCGAGAAATAAGAAGTTGACACCCCCTGTTCAAAGTAATTTTAAAATTTATGTAAATGCTGGAATTTCCATTCACGACCATTTGTATTTATGTATGGTATGTTGATGAAATACTGCTTATTAAAAAGCAAAAGTACTTGGTCCTGTTAATCTGATTTACTGTGGAAAAGCCTGGAGTGTTAAAAAGTGTTTTCAGCAAGATGCCTTGTTCCTTCTAAAAACCATCAGTGGGATGGTGGCCTGTGCAGAAACGCGGGTTTCATTCATGAAATGTAGAGCATTTGGCAGACTGACACAGCAGCCAGGAGAAGTGTCATTCTGAGATGACAGACATAAAGATAAACAAGCCTTTGTGGAATTTGCAGTGAAAAGAGATAATTTATTAGAAGGATACATGCTTTCCCAAGGTTTTGCATTTTCTTTCTGGCACTCTGCTCAGGATCCTGCAGACACCATGAAGGGAGCAATGCCTGCAGGAGCCTTTGGGAGCTGAGGCAGTGGGAGACTGGGCTGGGGTGATCCCTGTCACTACACAGATACACACCAGCTGAGAATGTAATCCTAACTGGGCATTGAGTTGGTCATAGCTCAAAAAGAAATTTATTTTTATCATTGAAAGAAAGCCATGCGGGCAGGAGATGCCGATGAGTTCACATTCCTGATCCCCGTTCATACATGAAAGCAAGAGAAGTCAACTCTTAGGCAAGTGCATCTTGTGGGTCAGACTGTCACTGGCTTCTCCACTTCCCTAACATGATTATATTGTATCCAGGAGGGAGATGCTGACAGCTTTTTTTTCATTGTTGCTGTTGGAGGACAAGGACAATAGGCAGCAAATTAGAAGTTCAGGGCAAATCAGTTGTGTTATGTTTAAACATCATTTTGAAATGAAATGTAACATGACATAATGTTATAAGGAAACAGATTTGACTGCCCAGACACCTTTATACCAGTGCAGACAGCGCTGGGGCCTTGGAGGAATAGAATATTATATTATGTTTATGCCCTACTCAGTATTCTCTTGCAGTATTGTAAGTGTAAAGGTGCTTTTGTTGTCAATGAGAATCATGTCCTGAGAATTTTTTGTTGATGATTTTCTTTAGCATTTTCTCCTCTATTGAATTTCTGGGAATGCAGTATGCAGTGCTGTGCTGCAGGCAGCTGATTTTCTTCACATCAGTACCTGGCTTTATATTTACTAGAAGGAATTCTTGGCTTTATCACACAGGCTTTTGCTGAAAGAGTGCATCCTATAGCTAGGTGACATGAACATCATATCCCTTGCAATTAGCATAAGAAAACATTAAGGGGAAAATAGTGTCTGCCATTTCCTACGGGACCAACAATTACTAAGGCAGAGGTCTATGATACAGTTGGATTTGTCAGATGATAAATATCGAGGCACATAGAAAGAGTTATGAAGCTGTGTTCCTAAAAAAAATGTAAGTGGTATGTTGGGAATTACAGCTGGGAGGCTAAAAATGGTCTTTTTTCATACTGCTCTTTTAACCAGAAATACATCTGAGTGCGTACAGAAGAAGGAAACTCAACAGGAATCATATCAGTTGTAAATACAATAATAATATAGTACTTCTCAATGATACATATTCCCTGATCTCTTTCCTCCCAGGATGGAAATCTTCCTTTACCATAAATTTCTGTGCCATCCAAAGAATTCTAGTTGGGAAGTAGCATTAAAGACTGTAGCTGAAATGTGCCAAAAGGCACAGGTGTCAGTTTTGGCAAGTACAATTTTACATCTAGTTGAAAATTCCGCTGAGTATCATAGCTCAGACCTGCTCTTCTTAAATCACATTGTGGCTAAGTCTATACTGGAGTGTAATGGAAAATACCTAAATTAATTGTAACTAGTTGCTCCTATCCCAGCCCTCCAGGTATGGAGCCACTTTTCACCAAGTACCTAATGAGCTGGCACTGAGCTCCAGGCTGCTGCAGGCAGAGCACTGTGGAGGCATTGCCCACATCACTGAACATTGATTCAGAAAACTGCAACATTGCAGGAGCAGTGGGGGTTGTAGGCTGTATCTTTTGACAGCCATGTATTTTCTGAAGCAAACCCCTCTCTGAATAGGGACAGAGGAAACTGTTGATTTTCTGTAGAAGATTTTCTGGCAGGGAAGGAGCTCTCTGACTTAGAAGTATCCCCACCAAAGCCTTCAGTTTTCTTTAGATATCTTTAAAGTAGCCCTTCTGGGCCCATATGTGATGTGAAACCATACTCCCAGTTGTTTCTGATAAAGGCATTGAGTGCCCTGCAGCAAAAGTTTGAACTGGCAGAAAAATCTCACGTTGTTAGCACTTCCTTTAATTTTCAAGAACAATAATTAGGCAGTCAGATAGCGATGACTGTTCCAATCTGAATAAAGCAGCACAATGAACTGCCTCAGCAGCATGTTTTGAAGCAGTAGCTTTTCCTCCTACCCTTTGCCTCCTACTCTGAAGTTTGTAGGAGAACCCATGCATATTACAGCAAAAGTGTGTGTGCGCTGACTGCACTGTGGGAATTTTCTCTCAGGCAGCCAAAGGGTTTTTATTTCCCAAGTACATTTCTGTGACAACACATGAGGACTACAGTGAAAGAAAATGTTCTTTGCCTTTTATCTGAACTTCAGCTGGAGTCAAAGCAGTGAAAGATGCTGAGCAGTCTCGTGCTAGCCTTGTAGAGCTCTTGACCCTGTGCTTAGGAGGCAAATTTGTGCGCAGTCCCTTTGAGAGCAGCGGCACTTGCACATCCACCCCTTGCAGCATCAGAGCTCTTCAACCTGGATCAGGCCTTTGGCATGTGACTGCCTCTGCTATTGCAGAAATAGAGGTAGGAAAACCCAGCTCAGCTGGTTCATCTGTCACTGAATGCAGGAGTGAGCTGTTCTCTGCAGTGAGAAGCTGTGACACTGAGCATTGTGAGTGGTGGCACCAGCTCAGGGTCTTTCCAGAGGTGCCTCACTGAGCCACTCACACCTTTAGTCTTTTCCTGCAGAATCTTACTGTGCTGGACGTAATATGGGGTTATATTCACATGGAAAGACATCCCCTTTCCATAATGCTCCTTAAGAACCAGCCCTAGTAGGCTACACCTGATTAATTTAAAAGATGATTATCATAATCTGTAATACTGTTCTTGGGCTGCAGACATTGCAAGGACAAATGACAGCAGAATTTGATGTGAGAACTGTAGTTTACAGGTAATATAGTATGAAAGTGAAATGTCATTTATCAGAGAAGCCCTCAGAAGGAGCTTTCAAATAACAATATTTGCAGGAGCAGCAGCCAGTGCTGCACTCTGTATGAAGGTGCAGGGCTCACATGCTCATCACCCTTCCCATCTCTTCTTGCCATATTGAGTATTGTGCCACTGCAATAACCACATTAAATACTGACACCCCCTCTCTGGCCTTGTCCCCATAGAGCAGTGAGAGGCTGTTCCTCCTGCCCCATGCTCAGGGCAGACTGGTGTGGTTAAGATGCACGTTCTGCCTTTCAGACACACTCTGGAACTGCCCCTTTCTCTGCAAAACACAACAAGCAGCAGTGGGTCCATAAGGAATATTTGAGTCTTTTGAATGTCCTCAGTCTCCTCTGAGCTGAGCAGGAACACAGAGGGGGTTTATAGACCTGGCTGTGCAGAGCACAAGGTCACACACAGGAGTTGCTGATTTAATGTTCATTTAGTGTTAATCCTGCAACTCATTAGAGAATACACAACAGTTGTTGCACATTTTTCAAAGTCAGATATGTTTACAAATGCACACATATAAACAATACATTATTGCATTAATTTAATCTAAAAATATTGAACATTTAGTGCAGAACACTAAAGGAGGTTATGAAAGAAATCATTAGTGTCCTTGTGGTGCTGAGGCATTTCTTAGCATCTACTATTTTTAGCATTACAAAGGGTCAAGAGAAAAGCTCAGGATCAGCTGTATGCTTAGAATTTTTTTGGCAGGATGGAGATGACTGAACACTTTGGCTTAAGAAAGGAAGATGGGAGGGTCAACATGAAAAATTGGAAATGACATATCTGGGCAGCCTTAATGAGACACATGCAGGCATGGGTCAATTCTCTTGATGACATATCAAGCTCAGAATCACACGAATCCAAACCCCTGTGTATATTGGTTGTGAGTGTGGAGCTTTAGATGAAGTTTAATTCCAATTTAGCAACTTTTGGAGCGTTAAAGAATAAGGCAGCAGTTCATGTTACTCTGTAAACCTGGAATGGATTAAACAAATGAGTCAGTACATCACATTAGGGTTTCCATATACAACATGAACGTGTATGTGAAAGTGTGTTTTTATGTGTACATGCACCTATAGCCAATCTAAGAGCCTAAAAATGCAAAGTTCA
>VRYO01000704.1:5122913-5220126 GCA_009812075.1 Sialia sialis
CTCAGCGCTGCCGCCCGTCCCCGCCCTTGCCCACGCCCCCTGTCGCTGCCAGCCCCCGCTGCTGCCCTCTCAGCCCACGCTCGGCGCCACTGCACCTCACCCCCACTGCCCATGCGCTGCCTGTCTTGTCAGCAGCACCCTCACCCTGCTGCGCGGGGGAAAGAAAAAAAAAAAGTGCGGCTTATATTCGGGTGCGGCTTATATATGGACAAATCCCGTGGTCTTCCCAGTTACCCAGAAGTGTGGCTTATATTCAGGTGCGGCTTATAATCGTGAAATTACTGTAATAAGCAATCATCAGCCTGTTAAGGAAGTTGCACAACACTGCAGACTTTTTCAGTTGACTCATTTTGTAGACAAATATGTTTTCAGCCATTAGGTGTAGCTCCTGGAGAGATTTCTTTGGAGATGACTAGAGATCAGTACTGGGAACAGGGAAATTCACCCCATTATTGACAGAGATTTAAAACCAAACAAACTCTATCAGTGATCAAAAGGTGCATCTGCTCTTTGAAAGGCAAAGTTTAGTGCTCCATAAATTCAAACAGCATCACTCAAGTGATCTTTGGAATCAATATTCCAATAAGCAATTGTCAGTTCTGCCACTGGTGCATTGAGTAATTAAAAGTCATTAGCTTTAAGGGGTTCCACTGGCAACATAGGGTTGATGTGCATTGATATGTTTTCTCTAATCAATAATACGGGCAATAGTCAATCTTCTTGGCTGGTAAGCACATCTGCAAGTTAAAATCAGATTATTACTGTTAGTTCTAGTGTTTACTGTATCACCTTTTACAGAAAGTAGGTCCATATCTGAAGGAGGATAATGATAGAAGCAATTGAAAGAGAGGCAGCTTCACTTGACATATTTGTTATTTCTTTTGCTAAGGAGAAATTTTGCAGGGCAGTAGCAGATCTTGCCTTGCAGACTTCAAGCAATAGAACAATTACTAGAAAGAGTGGCTCTTGTGTAATTCAGAAAGAAAATAACAGCAAATGAAAAAAACAGCAGGAAACTCCATGTGGGGAAAAATACCTCGTGTTGTTGATCCAGTGAAGTGTTTCCTTCATGCTCTTACAGAGACATGGTTATTTTGGGAACACTGTTCCCCAAAATGGCTAAACCCCCTCTGCAGCCCAGCTGTGCAGTGCCAGAGCAGCTCTGCCAGGGCAGAAGAGCCAGGCTGTGCTGTGGCTATCAGCAGGGCTCTGGGGGCACAGAGCCCAGCTGAGCAGCAGCTTGGGGAGCTCTTGGTGATTCCACCCACCCCTCAGTCAGGTTGGAAACACCTCCAGTTGTTCTTGGCAGTTCAATGTGTCCCTTGGCTGCAGCTGTAAGTCTCTGTTTTGCTTCTGATCCCTCCTCTGACCAGCCTGCCCAGGCTTTGCTGCCTGTATCCCTCCTGCAAATCCTGCTTGTAGTACCTGCACCCTGGATTCCCAACCCTTTCCCTGCCTTCCCAGCACGCTTTCTACTCACCCTTTGGCTCCCTAGCTTTGGTTTCTTGGCCCAAAATGTGATCATTCCTTTTTAGTACCTTGGCTCAGGCAAATACTTTTTTTTGGTCTTCTCTGGGTTTCACAGAGGCAGATCTGCCTGTGTATCTGCACTTGATTCCAAACCCAGCCCGAGCCTGGCCCTGACCAGGTCCTGACTGTCAGTCTTACATATTCAGTAAGGACTGTGGGTTTGTGTGTGGGGTCATAGAAAAGGGATGTGTCTGCCCAAAGCTCATTTTGAGTTTGTTATGATAGCTGGACACATAACGTGGTCCATCCATGGTTATGCCTGTGCTGCTGTCTTGCAGGGACAGAACATGGTTTATGTGTTCCTAGCACTGCCAAACCTGCGACACTCACAAACACACATATCTCTTGGTGATTCAGGATCAGATGTAGTTTAAAGTCAGTCAGTAGCACTTTAGGGAAGATATTTCCATGTTCCTTTAAAGTGAGAAGTGATTTTTCATGTTGATTTGTATTATGAGACTTAATATAACATGCTATAACAAAAAAAAATCTACAATTTCTTCCCTGTTGCATGCATAGGCCCATATTTTCAGTAGGACAATCTTCATATGAAGGTTGGACTTGATGATCTTTGAGATCTTTTTCTGGCTTTATGATTCTAAATGGTAACATGGGCAAGGAAAACGTGAGAAGAAGCAGGAAACGAGGTGATCTCAAACAGCATCACCCCCACATCCTGCAGAGAGGAGGATTTATCACCCAGCAGAGTGAATGTCTCCTATATGAACAATAAAACTTGGTCATTTGTGGGAATTGTGCTGGTGCTGCCCAGAGTTGGGTGTTGGTGTGCATCTACCTGAGCATGACTGGAAGAGCAGAAGGAGCTGGGAAGGTCCTCTGGTGTGGTGGCAGTGCAGGTTTGTCCTTGGCTGCCACCAGATGACAGAGACCTCTCAGGGGGGTGTTCTGGTCTCTACACACCATTAGGACAGGGTAGATTTGCTTAATGTGAATCCAGCTTGGCTGCATCCCTATGGTAGCAAACCCTCCCACTGATTTTAGGCTCTGAGGAGCCACATTCCCTACAGACCTTAAGAGGATGTTTATGCAAATGTGTGGTTTTGTGCTGAAGATATCAAGCTTGATCCTAACGAGTCCCTTCCAATTTGAGACATTCCATGACTGCATGAGCTCTGGCTCTGGCCAGGGTGGCAGCAGCAGCAGGGGACAGCAGCAGGGGACAGCAGCAGGGGACAGCAGCAGGACTGTGCTCTGTGCTCATGGAGCAGGAGGGCAGCAGCAGTCAGAGGAGGTGACCTGCCATGTGTGACACCAGATATATGAGAACAACCAATGACTGCTTCTAAAATGAGTCATCCATAAGCAGTGGTTTGATGTGGTAAATTCTAAAGGTAGAAGCGAGAGGAAAAACATGTTCCCTGTAGACACAAATTAAGATATTTTACTCTGGGTTACTGTTGTTGTTTTTGTTTTTTGCTCAAGCATGAGACTGTTCTGAATCAGACTTTAATTTGCAAATGTGTTTCCAATTCCCGTGGTAAACGTAGCAGAGGATGTATAAATAGATTCTTACTATGAAGCAGAATGCCAACATGTAACCCAAATCCTTGCATTTAGGCTTTACATCTCATTTTTAGATGTTCACTTTCCCAAGATATATTTTTTTCTTAATGGAATAACTTCATAGTCCTACCCAATAATTCTGACATTAAATAAATCTAAAGAACTTCTCCTGTATGCTGAGTACAGTGGTTCTAGGGAATGACATTTGGATTTGGTTGAAGTTTAATAATACAAAACAATAACTCAGAGCTAAAAAATCCTGCAAGTAAAGAAAAATGTAGTACTTTGAAATGTAATTAGATTACATACAAGTAAAATGCCAGTGCTATGTTGCATTACCAAATTAGGTTTACTGGATTTACCAGCATGAACTGGAATTGCACGACCAGCTTCAGAGGTGGGTAAAGCAGCAGTTTAAAGCTCGGTGGATGAAGTGCAGTGATTTCAAAACCTGTCACTCCCATTGTCCCACTCCTGTCTCTCCAGGTGTCCACTGTCACCCCTGGTGGTTCAAGTACCCCCTGAGCAATAAACTGTGCCAGCTCAAGCATAGCTACATCCCATTAGGCTGGCATTAACCTGTGGCAGAAGGATGCGGCACAGACCTGGAAACTGCCATTCGTAAATCCACTAGAGCTTGAGTCACACTTTCATCTCCCTCTGCCCTTAGGAAGGCAGCTAAGCACACATAGGGTGAGGACCTGAGCATATGGATGCTTAGGCCGGTGCAGGTCAGACTGAGATTGAACAGATATGATAAAATATGTGAAGAGACAAGAGTTCTGCGGATGAAATGTGCAGTAGCTTCCAGAATCCAATGATCCTGATGGACTCTTTTCAACAGATTGCAGTGGTTTTTAAATCTAATCTTGGGAATATTTTTTTTTATTGACTATAAAATGCTCCAGAAAGAAAATGCATAGTTTTGTGCAAAGCCACATGCATATATTTGAAATTGAGGGCATAACTACCCATACTGATTCATACCATAAGAAGTAGTTAATGCTTCATCAAGACAAATATTTGAGCTTAGCAGTCAATGAAAATATATTTTTTATCAGGATAGACTACATAAATGTCTTATTATGAGTGAAGAAAAATTCTTGCCAGAGACTGGCGAAACAATGAATTGTAAGTGCTCAGGGTAACACTTCTGTGAACTAACAGATAAGGAACCTTGAAAAACTCAGAGTAGAGAACAAATAAAAAAATCGATGGCTTAATCTGAAAACCATTTTTGTGTGTTGTTAGAATTAGACCAGATTTTTCTGTGTTTGGCTTTACAGTGCTACCAGCCTTCACACTTTTATCATGAGTGATGAATATTTGTGGAAACTCATTCTGTCTTAAAAATCTTAGATTTATTTCAGAAAACAGATCTATAGCTGGATAAAAAAGCTTTTAAATATGATCGGTGTTTGCAAAGAGCATGTAGCACCACATCCATGTCATTTTGGTAATGCACTAATTCATATCAAAAACTTATTATTAAATTAACAAGACCAAGATACCATCAGTTATTCCCCAGGATTATGTCCAGGTGCTGTAACCAAATCATGTTCAATATCTGGAGAAGCTGAGTGTGAATTGAGAATGTAAATGTAGCCTGTGCTTTGTAGTCAAGGTGCGGATCTTAAGGCACACAGCAACCCAGCCAGATGAGCATGAGCTCAAAGTCCAGCTGACAGTGAGGAAACAGAAATTGCTGTGAGATACCCAAGCAATGGGAATTGCAAGAGCAGAATGAGGGCCAGGCCAGAGAGAGACACCCACAACATTTCTGAGTTCATCTCATGATTCTTAGGGGTTTGGTTTGAGATTCTTTGTGGGTGATTTGTGTTTTGTGTACATGGCAGTGCTGTGCTTAGGAGAAAAGTTACATTGTCCTTCAAATAAATATATGTGTAAATTTTCTTAGGGGATTACACTGAGCACTACACAATAGTTTATTTCAACAAAAGCTAGAATAGCTCCCTGTACAGAAACTATTCTCTTAGAATAATAGTCTTTTATTGTATTTGCCTTAGACTGGTTTGGAAACAGCCAGAAATTTCTTTTGTCTAAATATTTTTGTCACTGCCTGTTTTCTGTGTGGTGTAACATGTCTGGAAGATTAATGTTTGTCTTCTGAATGTCCATTATCAGTTTTAAATCTGAATGGCACATACACAACAATTTGTCCCTGCCTATGGCAGCAGATTGTCAAGCAGAATTATAAAGTATTGCACTGTCTTCCATGGTAAAAGCTATTCTACTGCTTAGGTGGAATTATTTGATTAGTGCAGGAAACTAATAGTTCATAAATAATTGAAGTCTAAACTCAACCCTTCAATTAGATAAGGTTCAACTTCATGAGAGACCGTATATGCTTCAGTTTTGTTGCTGAGGGCTTAAAAATATACTGTGTAGATATCAAAGAGCTGTCAAGCAAGATTTCTACCAGGTTGAGTGCATTGAGAAAAGAGTTAGTTAAAGTCTAAGCATGAGTGATTGTGTTTGCATAGTGAAGCAGAGATTATGGCACTGCTGGACTGTAAGGAGATGACTGATGGTATACTGAGCTAATAATGCTTATGAAGCTTGAGAAAATGTACTACACAAATTATTTTTCTCTCTTGAAAATGGCATTTGAAATCTACTCAGAGGAACTGAATTGGCTCCCACATGAAGCCCTGCAGGGGAAAAGCACATGCCAAAGGCAGACTGGAGGGAAGCATAGTTGTTTGCAAATATGTTATTGCTCCTATTCTGGGTTTTCAGCACACACTGGAGTTATGTGGATGGGAGGCTGCCCAGGGTCCTTCTTGTTGGGTCTTCAGGGCATCCATTTGGCATTTCTGATGTGGTCTGTGGGGGGATATTTCTTGTCACTCAAGCACGGGTGTGCTTTGAAAGCCAGTATGCTTTGGTTAGAAAATTCGGGTGATTAAGAGAAAAAATCCTAATGAAGATGCATGAAACTTGGGATCCTTATATTCTTAAAAAGGTGGCATGCAAAACCTTGAGATGAGATGTAGACTATGTCCCACATATTTATAATCCAGACATTGTTAGCAAGACTAGAGAAAATATTTTATGCAAAGCATTTGTGTCACTGAATTGCCAGTGATATGTGGGATTCTATAAAGAAACCACCCAGATGGTGTCATTAAAGAAAAGTTTTGGAATGCCTGGTGTATTAAGGCCCATCTGGTGTCCTCAGAAGCGCTGATTCCTTCAGATGAGTAGTAGGTAAGCCATGCCTTTGAACCTTAGAGTCTGAAAAGAGAAATGAGAACTTTTGCCTCCTGAATTTTGGTTTTGAAAAGTGTATTTTAAGTCAAGGATTATTCTTCAGAAGACCACAATATGTGAGACTCATAACATCAGACAGATTGAGTTGGGTGCAGATGTTCTTGGCATGTTACTAATCTCAAACCGTTAATTTTATCATGGAGTTGAAGAGTCAGTGTAGGAACTTCCCAATAATCTGTATCAGAAAATTTCTTTCAGATAGACTTGTAAGGGCTCAGTGAGGGTCGAGTTTTAGATAGGCTCAAAACCTGACCTTTAAAAGGTGCTATTCCAGACACCTTCAGTAATTGTGCCTCTGGAAAACTTTATTCCTGCATCTCTACACTTCTGCAGCTTGTGATCACCTAATTTGTTTTGGTGGGATTTGAAGCCTATACCATTTGTTTGTGTAGGTTTCTGGTTGTCTGATTTCTGTGCTTTCTTGGTAAATCCTGCAATACTAAATTGCTCTTCCTTACCTCTGAGATTGTTGCCATGTTCTCACCACCTGCCTTTGAGTAACAATTGCTCCATAACTATTCTGAAAACAAAGATATTGTCAAGATACAAGTATTATGGAGGCTATATATATATATTTTTTTTTTTAATTTTTTTTGCCGTTGGCATGTGTTTAATCTTTCTGTTCTTCTTGGGTAATTTGAAAAATCTCTTTGCAATATATTTTAGGATTAATTATATTTTTTCTTACAATTTCTTCAATTCTTAATTAAAAATCTAGATGATGATAATAAATAACAAGGAAAATCAATATCAAGCTGAACTATTTTAAGCTCATTAGTACACATTCAATTAGGTATTCTGTATTATGGGTAAAGTACAAAAATATTTATTCAGAGTAAAGGCACTTCAGTGAAAGGGAGATTTAATTTTTAATATCTCAAAAGAAATATGCACCATTTTCACTTTTACTTCCATTATGCCAAATGTAGGAAACCCAATCTCTTCTGGAGTTAGAACAAGCCATTCCCACTGCCCCTTCTTCACTCCCAGATAAAGCAGCAGACAATCAAGTCTTCCCTCCACAGCACATTTAGTGTGCCAAAAGTATTGCCTACTTGCAAACACAAGTGTCTTCAGAAGGATTATTTCTGAAGGAAAAATGAAATACTGGTGCCTATTAAAACACATTAATGGAAACTGCAAGCAATGGAATAAAACTTAATTTTGTTTTCAAGTTTTGGCTCGGAGTCTCTATTCTATAATTGTTCTCCTGGATTGTACATGTAGGAACAGGAATGCAGCAAGGATTTATCCTCACCCTGAGTTTTTTCCTCCTGTTTCAGGTGTGAAGGTAAGACCATCATCACAATGCCAGATGAAATAAAGAGCGTTAAATATCCCATATCTGGTGCCTGGAGCGTGGAGTGGGATTTGGTACACGGCTTTAAGGTTGTATTAGAGGAAGGGGAGCAGAGACAAAGCTGGTGTCTGCAGCGTGGCTGAGCCCTCCCTTGGGACAAGCATCATCCTCTTACCTACAGCCACTGCTGAGCTCTCCTCCTACCCTGGGAAAGAGAGGCAGCTGTGGGGCACTCAAAGGGAATGGTGAAAACCAGTTTTGTTCCCCCAAATGTTGTCATTGAAACCTTATTTCAGCAGATGAACTCTATCTGTCCTGAGTGTGTATGAGAACAAATGCAAGTTAGATAATGCTTTGGAAGGTCTGTCAGGAATTTTATTTCAGAGCCCTCTGTGAGTAGCTCAGCAGGATCAGATGCTGTATCTCTGTGTGATAACATACTGCCAGGGTCCAGAGAGGTATTTTTGCCCAGAACTAAGCTGCCAGGAAGTCTGAAAGAGAATACCCTTCCAAATGGTGCAGGATTTTGTTATTAGTTCATACAGATCTGCACAAAAAATGAGCACTGTGTCCCTGTTCTGAGGGCCTGGATTGGGAATTTTTTACAAGTATCAAGTATTTAACGCATAAGTGAAAAATACACAAATCCTCATTTGCAAAAGGTGTTGGAAAAACATAGTTTGCAATAATCAATTAGTTTTTTTCAGGAGCAATAGCAGCAATAGGTAAAGTTGTTGCCCTCTCCATGCACATTAATGTGAAATATTCTAAATACTGTAATGGAACAGGAGGTTCTATTCTGCTCAACAAATAGAGAATGGATGCCTTGCTGTATATAGAATGGATAAGTATCTCAGAAGGTGGCTTTTGATCACCCATAAATGCTTTACAACCTGCATAATGCAAGGGCTATCAGTATGGACCTTAATAGCTGCACTGGGAAGTGTGCACACTCACTGCCAAACCCATCTGTGTGCTGCTCCCTGATAGGAAAGATGAATGTCAATGATTTACCCTCTGCACAGTCTGATCTGGGCAGGGCTGCAGCCAGCGACTGCCAGCCAAGAGCAAGCTGCTCACACCAGTCTGCAGCACTGGAGCCTTTTTTACCATGCAAATAATTACTGTAAATTAATAGAACTATTACCATGTGAAAAATCCCTTTGAACCCAAGCTATGGCATTTTACAAAGGCCAGATTTGAATAGCATGCATAATCAGTTTGGCTGATTAATTAGTTAATACTGATTTAAAGGAAGAATGTGATGGACCTGCTTTCCAGTGATACTAAGACCCTTTTAGATCAGTTTTTTGGCAGGAAATTATTACTCAAAGTTGATAGAAATCACTCTAAGCATATCTATGTGTTTTCATACAGCTGCCATTCTTCAGCAGGATAAGCAAATGCTGTAAAAATAACTGTTTCAGGTTTGGGTCCATGTTTTGTGTAGTCTTCCATGAGTGCAACTGAAATGTAAAATCAAGATTCCCATGGAAAGCTCTTGCTTGTGGAGATGCGGTTGTAAATTTGCACAAATAATGATGGGGAAAGAATTGCACTTGTGTGGTTGAAGGTGTGCCAAGGTTCCTGTCTTCTTCAGATTTGCCTGGGTGGATTTTAAGGGTATGCTTTCAAAAACCACATGAAAATTTTGTCTTTAAGTTTGCTTTCTGTGAATATAGTATTTGCAGTTGGAAACAGACTCTAAAGCTGAGCCAAGTGTATTGCAGAGCTCTCCCCAGCTGCGTGGTATAATAACATTTTGGTTGTTGTTATGGTCAGAGTTAATGAGGGACTTAAAAAAAGAGTTGAAGGTATTAATAAATAACACTTAGATTTATCAGCCTTTGGTTATTTCCAATTCTGAAGTAAATGAGTTGCATAGAGTGAGATAAATGCTGATTTATTTTTGGAATTATAATGTGTTGCAATTCAAGATCAGATTAGGGTCAATTTACACTAAGTCTGCTTTGAAAGTATTATATAAGCGAGCCAGGGTAGGTCACTATGTCCTGCTCTGCATACAAAAAGCTCCCAGACTCAGTGTCTATAAATAAAGATCAAGCTAAACCAGACAAGCAGCTTGAGTCTAATATTGGGAAGATCATTTTGTGCTACCTTCTGTAAATAATTATGCTGGAGTCCAAGCGAGAAGGGAGAGCACACTCTCATCTCGTGTGCACCACACACAGAGAGTGAACAAGATTAGGCTTTGGCATTAATATCAGCATTAATAAATAACCATTCCTGGCTCTTAGTAAACTCCCAGACTAAAATATGAGCCAGGAGAGTAGGTGATGTTCAGTTTTTATTTATCCATCCACTTACCTATCATATTTAGTGTTGCAGTGCCAGAAGACAAAATAGCATGGCAGGGTTTACTTGTGAGATGCTGTTGCCCTAGTTACCAGCCTCATATCAGGGTTAAGGTTGACAGTGTGGGCTCATTCCTTAATCTCAGCTCAGGTTGCTCACAAGGGAAGAGGCTTTAATGTTAACTGAGCCTGTCTTTGGCTTGGGGAGTGAGGCCTTTAACAATGCACCGGGGAGTATTTCTTCTTTGTGGCTGTCACAGCCTGGCTGGGGAACAGCGAGGGGAATCGTGGCGTGGGGGAGGGCAGACCTGCTGCTTTGAGGCTTATTAAATGATGGAGGAGGGGATTATTGGTGGGAGCAGGGCTGTGGGCTCAGGCAGCCCTCCGAGGAACCCTTTGTGCTGCAGCAGAGGACAGGTTTTTGTTCCATCCCCTTCCAGGCAGCTGGGATAGGATTGCTCCCTGGAGGGTGCCCAATGGCCCTGGAGGGATTCTCTGCAGTTGGAGTAACAGAAGAAGGTGCAGAGTTTGCCTTGGGATGGCAGGTGTATGCAAATATACTCTACCTCTTTGAAGTGCTGAAGGAAAGGATGAATTAATGAGCTGGTCCCACTGCCAGCTCTGCCAGTCAGGAATGGTTCAGGCTAAAATTGTCATCCTGGGTAGTCACCTGCTCAATAACTCTGTAACTCTGGAATTACCTCTCTTAGCTCTCAAGCTAACTCCTTTTTCTGTGTACAGCTCTCTGCAAGACACAGAAATGCTTCTTGCATGCCACCCAAAGTCTGGGATAATCCAAGACATTAAAGGGTATTGTTGAGACTGAGCATCTGTTCCCTACCATGGGGTGTTCTTCATCCATGTCTTGTAGGGGCCTGACATGGATGACTTTTTCAGTGAGCATGTACCACTCTGATTTGATCAGCTTTGTCCCAAAATACACCCAAAAATGCTGTATTGTTTAAAACTTGGCAAGGGGGAGCAGGCATCCCAACACAAACCCTCTTCTTTTATGGCAACCTAGTGACTGAGCCATGGTCAGGCTGCTGGAGGTTTGGGTACCTCCTTTGCCTGTGGAAGCTGGGATTTGTGTCTCACTTTCCCATAGTATTACAGTTCTTAAACCATGCCATTTTTGAAGGGACAGTATTGCAATTAAATCAAGAAAGGAAAAAAAATTCTAAATTTTAGGGGCAAATGGTTCTTACCAGGGAAAGGCATAAGAAAGGGTAGAAAGCATTATTTCCTTGCTGTGCTGGGCTGCCAGGTCTTTCCTTTGGTACAAGGGATCCTTTGTATTCTCATCTGTGAAGTCATTAGTGCTCATGCAGCAATAACCTCAATCTATAGCTGAACATATGGGAGACACTGGTCTTTAGGTGTGGTTTGCATACCTGAAAGGATCCACAATCATTTCCTCAGCTCATGAAAATGCCTTATTAATTTCTTTCTTGAGCCATTAATTTTCTCTACCCTCTATGACTTGTTTTCAGTCATCCATTATAAGGAGGACAGTCTGGGGTACTCGTGTGCTATCATGACAGCTATTTCATACTCCTCACTGCTCTGTACAGATAATGCCATGAACAAATCACTGGAAGATAAGACCCTCTGTGCTCAATATCAGTTAGCCAGAGACCCATACATCATCAGAACTGTTGCTTTTTTATGGTATCTTTTCCATATGCTGGTTTTAACCGTGGAGTTGAAGCTGTGTGCAGGGAACTGGTTGCAGTTGGGGGCTGTGTGTAAGGAGACAAACCCCTGGCTGAGATCTTTGTGCTTTGCCTTTTCTCATCTCTCTTCCTTAGCATATTAGAGTTTACACATCAAGATAAGGCTTCCTCTAACTGCCAGTCAGGCAAATTCAACCTGGAATCTGATAATTAACTTGTGATGTGCTTCATACATCAGCAACTGCCATGATCAGTGCTGGGGTGAGAAGGGAATTGTTGCTGCTGCTTTTACAAATGATGCTTGAGGCCAGGCTGGTGCAGAGTGGGTGTCACACAGCTGTATTTGCTCCAGCTGCCCTGGCCCCCCTTTGGCAGTTTGCTTTTGTAGATTAAGGACCTGATCTGTGGGAGATATAAATCATCAGAGCTCTATTGAGTTCAATAGAACTTTCTGTTTCTTTCCCATATGTTCATAGGAGAGTTTGCACCCTTTTCCTTCTGTTTCTGTTCTTTCTCTGCAAGAGACTAGAAGTGGGAGGTCCCTCCTGTGCCAGAGTTGTGAGCTGAAGGGGGGTCAGCATGCAGAAACCCTGGATGATGCCATTGGTGCATGCAAACCACAGCAGATGCACATCAGCTCTGTTATGCAGTTAATTACTTGTGTGCAGTCACAGTGGCTGGACACGGAACAGCACATACATTTCTTAAGATGTACTCTAAAAATCAATACTTAATGCCTGTCTGGCAAAGAGAGAGCAGCAGCAGGTCCAGGTTGGCAGAGTGGAAGGAACTGAGCGGCCACAGTGGATATGGAGATGAGAGTTGGTTCTTGGGAGCTGACAGGATGCATTTGGCCCAGTCTGATTTACTTTGCACAGTCCTAAATGCTCTTTCCAGCCTTTTCCTATCAAGATGATTTATAATTGTTGCAGATGGCATCTGGGCTAATCCCTGATGAGAACTCTTTTAAGCTTCTGACAGATTTGGATCTGCAGCCATGTATCACATCAGGAGTGTTGAGGCATCTCTGTACCATGCTACAGAAATACAAACCACAGTGACCATGGATGGACAAAACAGAATCCATTTAAACATGTAACATCTATTAATGTCAAAGAACGTTTCTTGTTTTACTTCTTAAAAGAAAACATAATTATTGACTGATATAATCTTGCCACCAAACAATTTTCTCACCTAATTGGTGTTAATAGACCATCAGTTAATGGGGTAGACAACAGAAAAGGAAGCTACAGAGCCAGGAGTTGTCAAAATGTAATACATAAAATGAGGCAGGTGGTAACAGAAGAGCCCCTCCCAAAGAGCACAATAAAACCTGGTCACTGTCTGACTTAAGTGGAATATCTCTATTTTGACCCAGTGCAAGTTCTTATCAGGATAGCACACTGTTTACTGCAGAAAAGATCTGTGGTTTTCCTCCAAACGTAGGTGGTCACAACCCATCAACTGTAAATATTCTCCTTGTACTCTCTTAAGCAGCAGGAATCAAACAGATGAAATTCTGCCTACTTCAATCTTTAAAGAATTCTGAGCAATATTAAGCCAGTAATTGACTCGTACTGTAGGTCAATGAAGAAGTGAAATCTGCATTTCATTTCTCTGAACTGTGTCTTTCTGGAAGCCTGCACCAGGCCAGGATGCTCAGTGAAGGCTGTGCTATAGCTGAACAGCCACCAAAAATAAACAGTTTCATTCATTTTAATATGCCTACATTGCTGTGGACACACAAACAACATCTGGCAAATGGTGCCTGAGCAGTTACATGGATGACAGCCCATTTAGTATTCTTTACTTAATAAAATATAGAGAAAATATCTGTATTTTCATATTTTTCCTAGCAGGGCTCATCCGAAGTTTAATCTAAGGTCGTGTTAATAGATGTAAAATGGTGATTTGGATCTTCTGTTGCTTTCTGTTCTATCTTGGCAAGAGAAACAGTGGACATTAGGAAATTGTTCCTACGTGTTACTTGTTCAGTGCTGCATTCATGGCTCAGATTAGACCTCAGAGATCTTGGCTTCAGGGAATTGGAGCAACAGGAGCCTTTCTTCCCAGTGCTGCAGTGACAACAGGCCTTTACTGAACTTGAGCAGAATGTATGGTTTGCATGCAAACGCACATTAAAGTCTGACCTCTGTTTTAATTGTAGTGATTCTGAAAACACCTCTAGGGAATCCTGGTTTCCCTCAGATCATCAAGGAGCAGAAGTTCTGTCTCTATTCAGAAACATTCTCATCCCCTTTGTGCTGTAGTAAATTCAGAGCGTTGGTGGAAGATGGGTTTATAGAGGAGCATCTGTGACAAGATTCTGGCTCATCAAAGGCTTAAAACTCTTGCAATATTTGGATGTCGTCTGCGTAAGCAAAGAGTTTTTGAAAGATCCACATCTGGAACACACCTGTTTTTGCCAAGCTGGCTAAATCTCTTTCCCAGAGATTTTGTACTGGCATTTCGTCTCTATTTCAGTCACTTCATTTTCTGCCTCAAGCTTGAGGAGACGGGATTCCGTCGTTTCAGTTCACCTTCTTTTCTGATCTCTGAAAATGAGTTTCCCAAACCAATTGTCCCTGGATGCAGAGGATTGTGATGCTGCTTCTGTATTATCCTGGCCATCTGTCTCTTCTCTGTGACACTTTTCCAGGCAGGAAGATGCTCTTTTTGCATATCCCTGGAGCAGAAGGATCCTGACACAAGAGGGACCACGTGGCTTGTGCCTCATGGAGACATGTCCTGGTCAGTGCCTTGGGGCTCTACCTCTGATTCCTTCAGATCCTTGCTCACATGACAATATCTAAGTGATTTTGCAAGTGTGGTAATTGCATACACAACCAAAGAAGTAGATGTGTATCCCTGACCAGATATCAAGCTGTCAATGCCCAGCTTATAAATTTTAAATATTTGCAACTAACAGCTTCCAGGTAACTACAGATCAAGAGCTATCTGTAGGAGGTATTTGGGAAATAGTTTTAAATAATGAACACTGCTAAGATGATCATGATCTACTTGCCAATGACACTTGCAGACAAGTGTAACTGCAATGAATTATTCAGCCAATTCTATTCAAAATTATATATTTTTCTCAGAACTATAATTAATGATCCACAACAGTAAGTATGAGACACACTAACAAGGGTCTATTCTGTGCTACTTATGAAAGATTAAAATGAAAAGCAGTTAGTTTGGAAACCACAGACCTTGTTTCAGAGTTGCTGTCTGCTCTGTTTACTGACAGTGACTTTTGCTGCTTGTTTACTGCAATTTACTTAGCTACAGCATAAGTTACACATGATTATCTTCTAAATATGATGCTAAGCTGACATCTGTCAAGTTTAAAAGTCATAATGGGTGCTATTAGGCATTGAGATGATCCAAAGGCATAAGGATTGGTATGACAACAAACCTGCATAGTCTTTTTTAAAGCTGTAACAATTTATAAAGAGAATTTTGGGTGGGTTCTACCTGCTCAGAAGTGAGATGATTTTAGTACAGAAGTCAGGAGAAGTCTACAGCTGGTGGTCATGGAAACAGTTATCAGAATAATAACAATTAACCAAGAAAAAGTCATTGTTTGCTGCAAAGGAGCAGTGAGTTTAAGCTCTCTGCTATTTGTGTCATAAACCTCATTTCCAATGGGCTTATAAAGCAGTTTCAAACCATACCAAGCTGCTCTTGCCTTGCAAGTCCTCATGACTAATGCTAATTAATATTCCTCTAACTTCCTTTTCATTTTTAAAAGCAGTTCAAAATAAAATTTCTTGGATGTCTCAGATGCTTTTAAAATTTTAATTTAAGGAAAAAGCAGATGCTTAAAAGCCTTGTTTTAAAGCCACTAAAGCTTGAGGCAACTCCTAATGAAGTCAGAGACCAAATATTATCTGATTTTAATGAGTAGAAGTCAGCAAGGCACTGACTTGCCCTTGCTGGCAAGGAGGGAGTCACAGCAGTTCCATTTGAAGCACAATGTCTGTTTTTGGAAGTGTGGTCAAGCAGCCTCCTCAGACCTGGCTTTGCTCAGTTTTCTCCTCTATATCTCTGTAATCACATGGATGGCTCCACTTTCAGGAGAACCTTCTGCAGATTCAGAAGGCTGGACATTGTTTCAGAAGATGACCCTGGTCAAAGGCAGTGACTTTTCCTGCTGGAATGAGCTGTGTGCTAGAGTTATATTCTTAATGGATATTAATGGCTTTATTTTTAAAGTCTGTGATAAAGGAATTTGTTGAAAATTATTTAGTTGATGTACTGACTATTACCTGATCTATACTTACAATGTATTCCTGTGTGGAGAATTTTTATCTTCATTTTCCCTTTTCTCATATTCTGCTATGTGGCTAAACCTGGAAATAGCCAAAGCCAGATACTCTAAAAAAGCCAGATAGGAATGTCTGAACTAAATGCACCAACGTACTGTAGCAAGAAAAAAAAAAAATAATGAGAGTGATCAGTCAAGCTAAAATGGTAGAAATAGACATTATATAGCAAATATTTGAGGAAACCATAAACATAGGAAGGGAAATACATCCAGGCTGGATGGTGTAGAAAGAGTTGTGAACATTTACTTCAGAGCAGTGATTGCAGATTTAGTAATTCACATACATGGGTGGAAATACCGCCAGCACAGGAGTGTGTATTTATCTTTGTGGAGTTATAAGAACTCCTCCACTTCATCATCAAATCAGTGTTAAATCAGTAATTTTAGTCTAGAATAAGGAATAATGGCTTTTAAAATATTTTAACTGAATTTATCCATCATGAGGTCCTTGCATTATTTCACTAAATGTGTAAAACATAATACAAAAATAATTTAGAGCAATTACTTCCAGTGACAGGCTAATGTGTGTTCCAGGCAGAGAGTGAGTATGTGAAGATAATTATATATGAATATCCTGCTGACATCATTTGTGCCACTGCAAAGGGCAGTATGTACCAAGTTTTGTAACAGGACTGGTAACCCAAACACACGTGTAGATGATGTAGAAGAATTTTAACACATCCAACTGGGCTAAACTGAAGATGCACAATTAAATAGTTTTGCCCATAAAATTTCAAGTTCAAAATTTGGTCAGGTTTTCAAAGCCTCAGAGAAAAATGCTAAAACAGATTCAAAAAGTTGGGTTTTAAGGTCACGTAGGTGCTTTTGAAAACTAATTGTGGCTCATATTACAAGTGTCTTCTGAACAGCAGAGCCCTGAGCTGGCATTGGTGAAGGCAATTCAGCAATTGTCCAGTGTACATTGAACTAAGTAAAAATTTCTAGTGCTTCTAAATAATGAGGTATTAAATGGTGTACAGTTCAAGGAAGCAAGGGTCTAGGGAGGTAGAGATAACATGTGCAAGAGTTAGGTCTGGAAATCTGGGCTATGGGAGCACCAAGGATTTAAGGCCCAAGCACATTGTGATATTTGTAGATGATCACATCTACAACATGTACTGCTCATTCTGCACTGAACAATAACCTGCATTGTTGTGATTTTCTGTGGTAACTTATGTTGGGACGTGTTTTTTGAACTCATAGTTTATGCTATGAGTAAACTGGTTTTATACTGTAGTCATGGGAACTCTAAGTCTTCAGGCACTTTGTGTAAATGAATAATATATTACGAGAATATTCACAAAGATTTCTTGTGTGCTGTAATATTAACAATTTCCCACATGTGGGATTCATATTTATCCCCCTGTATAGTGAAGGATAGCATAAATAGATTATATGTATTGTGCAGCAAACACACATAGTCTGATGCAGTATTTGCTAAAATTATTTCCAGAGCATATGGAATACAAGCCATAAAAAAAAATCTCCTAATCTCCTAACATTAATGAAATAAAATAGTGTTATTCATTACCCACCAGGAGAATTTATAAGCAAACTCCACATTTAATTCCATAATGGCAGCACATGGAGTCTGCACTCAGAGGCTGACAGGGTGTGTGTGTGCCAAGGTTGGCCATGGTGTGCCTTGTGCTCTGTTTGCAGAGTGTGGTGCAAGAAGTTTTGAACTGCAGACAGCCCCCAAAATATCCTGTAGACAGGACTAGGCACTAGCAGCTGCAGTCTCTGCTTCTTGGGCACAAGTTCAAATCCCAGCTTGCCAAAGTATTAATTTCTGATCAAGATAATGCAGTGCACAACCCTTGAGTGTAATATGCAGAAGTAATTGTTTCTGCAGCAGACGGCAGAATCCCCAGCTCACTGGCTGGGTGGCTGTGCAAGGGGGCAAGGTGCCTCTGAATGTGGATTTGTGCTGAGGGAGGGATGAGATCTGGGTTAACTTCAGATGCAGACCCTCGTGGTGTTGAATCAGGGGCAGTGTCTGTTCCCTGAGCTGTGCTCAAGGATGGAGTTGGGGTAACCAAGCAAGGCACACAACCCTTGCAAACCAGCTGACAATCAGTGCTTCAGTGGGTTCAGGAATGTGAAATGAGTTTTCCCAGTTCTTGAGAGGGCAGTACAGGATCTGTCCATCTCTCACTTTTAACACACTCAGCCCCTCTCCAGTTTATCATCCCTGCTGCATTTGGAGAGCTTTATCTGGGCACAGTGTACCAACCCACACCTTTCTGAATAATAGGATTCTGAGAAGTCAGAATGCAAAGGCACAACTGGAGAAAGTCTTTTGCAAAGTGTTACGTTGGGCTTTTCCTCGTACAATTTTGGAGTCAGTTTTTATGCCTTTTATGTTACTTGAGGCATGCCTCACCATGCTTCAGGTAACAGCACATAAACATTCATTTCTTTCTCTGAATTTAGGATAATCACAAAAGGTCCTGGACTTTTTACGAAAATCTTTTGGACGTTTATTGTTGGATAGGATACAGCTCGTGAATGACTAACAGATTATGTTGATGTCTGTTGATAATAACTTTTGTAGATCTGTAAATCACTATGACTTTTATAATGCCTCCTACCTCTGTTGTAAATTTGTTCCTGTAGATACTTTACCCTGTCTGCATTTTCAAAAGCTGGCATTGCTTTCAGTGCTGTCATAAAGGAATACAATCCATGCAGTGTGTGCGGGTGCATGTGTGTTTGCATTATCTGTACTCTAAAATACCCACAGATAAAGATTCCCATTAACTTACACTTGTCTGTGCCTCACACTGACATTATTCTGACACATCATGAAGCTGGGCTGCAGAAAAAGCTGCACAAACCCAATCCTGGCTTGTTTTACAGCAGCTTCTGTGGGTGCAGGACTTCCATGTAGATGCTGTTGGTGAAAGACTCTGCAAGAATGGGTTTTTTTTTGATTGGGCCATCTATATGGAACAGAAGCTATGAAATAAAAATCTATATGCAACTCTATTTCCACAGCTCATATTGGCAAAGGTCTCTTGTGCTGTTGATGCACATGTTCACAGCTCTGTCACCACTGAGAAAGTCACACCACCAGTCACACCTCATTCAAATTACACTAGTTGGGAATTTCCTGGTTTTAATGTGGCAGAGGGGAGCATTTTTCCATTAATGGTTTGGCATTCTTTGAAGATTAACAATGCAATTACACCACAGAATGGATTTTCATATGGGGATGTCTGAAGAGCAGGAATGGATTGCATTTGTAAGACATGTTTCCGTGCACAGATCTGTTTCTGTGCATTACAAATGTGCTCCTGATGTCAGCAGTTGTGCATCGATGATATCACCGCCTTATGAAAAACAAGGTCTGTTTGGCACAGGTGGATAAATGCCCTTGCAAATGTCACAGTGCTGATCCAAAGAGAAGGCTCCGAGCATGCAGCTGTACTCCCTTGCTTAAACAGCTCTTTACCAACAGGGCAACGTCAGACATTTTCTGTAATGTTAAGAAATCTTGCCATGGGGAACTCAGTCATAGTTCAGATGAGACCAATTACTTCCTTGCAGAGATTAATCCTGAGTGCACAAATGGTAGGGAATGGAGGGTGGCATGATGCTTTCTGCTTCAAGTTGACTGCAACTGACTGTTAGGTGTAGAGGAAGGAATGGCAGATTTGTGGTTTTATTGCAGGGTTTGGGTAACTGCAATGTGCTGTTTGGGAGTCAAAAGAAGGAAAAGAACTTTGGAGCCTTTTGGGATGCTCTGTATATCATACACAGGATGGGAAGCGAGCTCATTTAGAGAGCAGCAGCATTTTCCTGCTGATTTTGTGATCTGAAGGACACTGAGCACAGTGAAGGCCGTTCAGCTGCCTGCCATCTAATGGCCAGAGCAGAGAGCAAACCAGCCTGGCTTCAGCTGGGTGCTCCCTGCTGCTGGGCATTCTGGAGCTAAATACACGGAAAATTCAAAGGAAATGCAGGTTTTTGCTCACAGGTTTACGTGTGTCACACTGGGGCTTTTGTTGCCATCAAAATGTGGTGATGCAACAGTGGAAAACTGCTGAAAACTAAGAAAGAAATCCCACCTTTGCCTGCAATATATTGTATATCTGACAGCAAATACCAGTTTGTATATGAATGAAAAGGCATAATTTGAGTTTTTAATTTTCTTTAGTTTACTTATTGTGCAATAATTCTGTTTTATTTTTCTTTTCTCATGTCCTCCCTTCCACTGACACTTTATCCCCCATCACTTTATTATAATGAGCAATATATTTGATCTCTCCCTGCTGGGGAGAGTTAACACACTGATGCCTCTTCCTCCCGGGCAGAGCATGGTGGCACCTGCAATAAGTGACACCATCTCCCCAGCACACAGAAAGTGCTCCAGGTAAATCTCTGCTGGAATAACAAAGAAGAGATGGGAAGATGTTCCACTTTAATATCCGCTCCATCTTTCTTATCTATATTAGAAATGTCTGTCAATAAGGCTGTCTGAGTAGAGCTGAAATTATGAAGCACCTTCTAGATTCCTTTATCTCCTGGAGAATCATTAATACTTATAAGTATTAAAGGATGTTGGGCAAAGACCGTAATTTGTCTGAGCTGGTGTTTTTGTTTAGGAAAGACACCTTTTAATTTCTTCATATTATTTGGAATGCCTTCCTCTGCTCTAAGAAAACATCCACTTTTGTTGTTATTTGTGAAACAGAAGCTGAAGATTGCAAGATTACTCACAAGAGCATTGATTTGGATATGCTCATGTTAGTTTAAGCAGTTGTCAGAATTTTATGTAAGGATATTTTTTGTAGTGTGCACATTTACTATTTGTATGTCCATTATTCCCCATGTTTATCTGATTGACAGGCACTGAGTAAATATTGTCTTTGTGTTGGTCTACAGAAGTAAAAAAAGACGCTGTAAAATGGAACTCTTTCTAAATATGCATCTCTTTTTTCTCTGGAAATTCCTGATAGCCACTTCCACAATTTTGGTGGGGGGGGGTTTTGATACTTTCTATCTAAGTACCAGAAATCATAGCAATTTCTAACATGGAATCTGGCAGAAATAATGATGTGTGTGAATAAATTCCTCTCTCCTTGTAGCTCTGCATGTTTTCAATGCAAATGGTGCAAGTAAACATTACCTCCTTCAGCAGGAAATGGTGATCAGTGGAACATTTAGAAATACATTTCTGAGTAATAAAACAGTGACAATAGGAAAAATTTCATGCCTTATCTTACAGAACATCAGCAGGGGAGGAAAATGGGTGAAAAGCTTGACCAGGAGTTGCTGAAAACAAGATCTGATGTCTTTAAAATGTGCTTTCTGATGTTCTAACCCAAAGCAGAAGGTGAGACACTGTGGGTGTGAGGTAAACCTGGTAAAACATACCCATTTTGCAAAGAAAAATCTATCCATTAGCTACCTAGAGCTGACTTCACTGAGGATGCAATGTGTGAAATTTCATCAATAATTGGCATATCAGTAGTGCTTAGTATTTTCAGCAATCCAATGTCTTCACAGCTGCCATTTCTAAAACCCACAGCTTTTTTAATATCCTATCTTTGTAATGAACCTACAGCTTATTTCTTGTGTTTGTGTATCAGCATGGGCACCTCTGCAACAAATTATGGAAACTCATACTGCAGGTAGGCAGGGGAGAGTTACAGAGCTTTTATTAATGAGTTGCAGTCACATAAATAAGTAGAAATTGTCTGTGGTTGCTCTGTTTCGCTCAAGGAAAGGATTAAAACTGCTTGAAAAAAATGTACTCATATTGTGTAGGTACTAAATTTTCTTGACTATAACTTCTCCTGTTTTGTGGTTTGCTGAACCATGAGACTTCCTTTTATTTCTGAAATTCTTCCAAAGTGGAACACACAAGGGGAAAGTAAATCATGTATGAATGCAGAATAATTTCATTTAGTAGAAGGAGGAAAACTGGCCCTGCAGACTGTCAGCCCCTAAGGCCAAGGATGAGTTTGTCATGTGAGATGGACTGTGCAAGGATATTGGGAATGCTCCTGGAATACCACACTGGGAAAGTCCCCTTTGAATAATCAACAAAAATCTGTAATTGTAAAGATTGTGGATTAATCATCTGTTTTAAAAAATCTGAATTATTGCTTAGCTATAAACTCACTTTAACAAAGTAAAATAAAACAACAAAATCTTTGCTTAACCAACTGCAATTTTCCCTTTTCCATCTAGTTCAATTCTTTCACTTGCTTAGAGATAAAAGCATTTCCAGTTTCTTCTCCAAGTCCTGACAGACACATGTGCTGGCAATCCTGAAGTTGGCCAATATTGAGCTGTGGACTTACAGCCATGGGATTTTTTGTGGACAAAATAATTCAACTGATGGGCACTGTCACTTTTAAATCACTCATTGGCATAATAGAAGGAAACTCACAGCTTTTCTCACCTGAAAATAAAAATTCCGTACAGAAAAGGTACAGCTTTGTTACTAATTTAAATGTCTTATCATTATTTATTATCTCTATTTGCCTTTACTGCTCTAGGGACAGCCTGAACCAGACAGTGAGATACTTCAAGTACTCATAGCTCAGAAATCCTTATTAGGGGATGGTCATGAGGTTTCCAGCTGGTTTTAGAAGGAGAATATGTTTAAATACTTAGTTCAGGAGGAAGAGTTGCATGGTAGGAACTGTGGTTTAATGTGGAAGAAGCAGACACAGCTCTTGGGAACAGAATCTGAGGTAGCCTTGGGCAAAATTAGCAACAGGTTTGACAAACAGATGGGTTTGTCCAACAAATACATGCTCCCCTTGGGACAGGGGCAAGGGGAGGAAGGAATAATTTACTGGATCCGAGAGTTTTCCTTCCATGTTTGAAAAGTCACTTTAAATAGTTTCAGTGGTGATAATGGATGCATCCCTTGCCCTTCTTTGCAATCATCTTCATTGATTGAGTTGTGGAGTTTGTATCTAAACAGTAATTTCACAACTATAAGGCGCACCCTTTTGACTAAAATTTTTAATAAAATCTGGAAGTGTGCCTTGTAATCCCGTGTGCCTTATATATGGGCAAAGTTTGGAAATTTGCCGACCTGGAAGTGCGAGCCGCTAGAGCCACGGCAGCTGGCACTGAGGGCAGGTGGGAGCACCGAGGCCCGTGGCACAGGGAGGGCACCTGGGGCTGTGTTTAAAGGCTGCACCGATCTGTGAAAAATGTTTGCAAATTGAGCAGCTGCCAGTAAACCCTGTGATCACGTGATTCTGTTACTGATTCATTACTTTGTCGCACGCAGATCCTCGCTGGGAAAAAAAAAGGTGCGCCTTATAGTCTGGTGCGTCTTATATATGGACAAAGTTTGGAAATTTGCTGACAATCCAGAAGTGTGCCTTATAATCTGGTGCACCTTATAGTTGTGAAATTACTGTATATATATAAATAAAAAAGAAAGCTGAATCTTTGCTTCTCTTTCTGTGATATCTGAGATGCTTCAGTACAACGTTCTTCCTTTTATTCCTATAGTGATTTGAAAATGCAAAGTGCCATTTAATGCTATTTTTATTTTTTAAATTATGAATTACATTACAGTAAACTTTCTTAGCCTGGACCTGTGTTTACCTACTTTGCTGCTTGCAATCATGGCCTTTGAAAAATCCTTGGTAAACCTATTGCCAGCTGGTAACTCATGCTGACTCCATCATCCCCAAGTGGTCCAGTGCAATTGTTTTTTTGCACAATACGTTTTAAAACAAGGAGTGAAACGACATCAGGATTTCTTTCTGAACCAGCTGGCTTAGACTCAAGGTGATGTATCTTTCCTGCATTATTTTAATTGCTTTAGATAGAAGCAATTTCACTGAAATCAATGGTGCAGATGATTGCAGGGCAATGAGAAGGATGCTCAGGTCAAAGCCAGGCATACAATTTTGGAAAAAAGGAGTATTCCTTAGCATAGCACCACCCAAAACAAGCTGCAGAGCTGAGAGCTCTGTCAGAAGTAGGACATGGGCAGTTACAATCCACACACCCCTCTTATTCATTCACTTGGGAGAATTTTGACTTTAATCATTGTTGATCATAAAAAATAGTGTATCTTGGTCAACTGCTGAACACTCTTCAGAAATAAATTCTGAATGCTTTCTTTATTATTTAAGGATAATTTGCAGAGATGATGAAAATTGTGTGTGTTTGGACTGGCTGATTTTCTGCTTGGTTGCATCCTGAAGGAGGATTAACCTTTTTTCTCTCAAATTGTCTGCAAAGCTCAAGGAATCATCTGATCTCCCTGTGGCCTTTACCTCCCTGCTAGTTGCTGCATTTTTTATATAGGTCTGTTTCTAGTCCCACTGTTTCCCCAAAGCTGAATGTCCTGAAATTCAGAGTTTCGAATCAGTGCCATGATCTGAACAAATACATGATGTTTCTCTGCTGTTACACTTAATTAATTCAGGACATCCTAGACTTTCTCTCCAAGCATCAGTCTTCCTTTCTCCCATGGATACTGTGAATTCCTGCAGTGAACCTTGTTGTTATGACCTAATTTTTCTACAAACTGAGAGACTTAATTTGTTCAAGTGCCAGGCAAAAGAACACAAACTTGGAATTATCCTGGCTATTCTAATTTAGCTGCCAGAGAATTGAAAAAAAAAAAATCAATAGGGGAATTATCTTGCTGTCTCTAGATTGTAACTTTAAAATTAAAACATAATTAAAAGGATAACATGAGTCTGTTCAGGAGAACTGTGGCTTCTTCTGTGGGTCCACCCTAGAACTTGAGTCCTGAGTAGAGATAGCGCAGCTGGGATTGAGTGCTCTGCCTAGAGAAACCCTCTGTTTTTAAAAATGCAACTGCCACTGTTTATTTTGTAAATTAACTGAATATATCTTGAAAATAAGATTAATCCCTAAGTGCATTTTCAGATGATTTTGATAATTTACCAATCTCCCTGTTCTGAGTTCACTATTATTAAGACTTACCATCAGGTATTTTCTTCAGAGAAACCAGTGAGATCCAACAAATCTCTCAGGAAGTTAACAGTAATCTGCTTTAGGTACAGATACACAACTATATGTGCCTGTCATACATTTCATACTGCTGTCTACAAAGCCTTGTGTCATCAGTTAATCTGAGGAACTTCTCACTGCAATTGTGTTGGCAAGTACAATTAATATATGACAAAGTACACAGACTGATGGATGATTCATTCATTGTCAATAGAGGGATTTCATATTTAACATCTTAATTCTTCCTAGATGAACTGTGAACATCCTTAATGACTACAGTCCACTTGAGTCCGTTTTGACTTACTATTTTAATACCATTGCATTCTCTTCTAAGGATTCTGTCATAAGAACGCCCTTCCCAAAATATGAAATGACAAAATAAGAATGTAGAGACAAAATACAGATTCCTGCACATCTGCTCAAGTGATAATAATTAGCAGTTCATTATCTGACCACTGCTTTATTGCTTGCACAGTTTGTGAATCACTCTTATTGTATTCCACTGTCACATTCAATCAAATGATGTGCAAACTAAAGACCACATATCTATGTAAATCTTGAAAGCATATCTTGAAAAGACACTATTTTATACTTCTGTATGCATTGTGTAAAGGGGATTAAATGATGACTGTATGTCTAAAAACCCAAACAACTTCATAGAAACCCAAGTGCAGTAAATGTGCATTAATTGAAATATTTAAAAGTATTTAACTGGCAGATGAGGAAAACAGGGAAGAACAACTGCCTTGACTGAATCAGCTGTCATCCCACAAGGACTGTGCATTTTGAAAAATATGTTAAAGGAAAATCCAAGATGCTTTATTTCTAAAGCTCTCCATGAACTTTCTGTTTTAGTTTATTTTGAGGACCCCAAATGCATGACAGTTACATTATTTATTCCTTGGCAGGTTGCCTTACTGGCATGTTCCAGCTCAACCCAGGCATTGCTGTTCAATGAACAGCCATTCCTGACATTCTCAACATTCCCTTGATAAAATGTTCATCTATGAAAATAATCTCTTTCATGCTACTTTTTCCTCAATGTTCCCCCCAGTTAATTGTTAGCTATTAAAGTCTCTGCTGCTTCACATAAATGACAGCTTAAATGACTTGGTGTAACACTTTAATGGGGTTCAAATAACTTACAGATTTATTTCCCTGTATTTTGTCTGGACAATTCCATTCTTTTCCAGGGGGTCACCTTTGTTCAGATCAATGTGCTGAGTAAGGGTTTCCACTGGCACTGTTAGAGACTTGACTATTGTACTTCCATTTTCCCCTGAAAGACCTAAATGAGAAGTTTACACGTGTTCAGCTTGCTTTTGCTAACAGAGAATAGGAACAAATTACCAGGGAATGAAATGGAGTATTTCAATTTCTGCTCCCTAGTGAAGATGTTGCCAAAATTGTATAATGCTGCAGTGCTTTCAAGGAAACACGATTAGAGGCGGCCCTGCACGAGGAGCTGGCAGCAGCACAGCTGAGCCCATGTTTGCAGAGCCTTTGTTGCTACACACATCATTATAAAGGGGCCCAAACTTTGCCCTCTTATCTGCATCTACGCCTCTCATAGGAACGGGGAAAGAAATTCATTTGTGAGCAGTGTTTGACCCTTGGAGAGCCACACGCATCTGCTTAAGGCCATTTTCCCACATAAAGACCACTTTTCAGTAAGATGATTTAACATGTGTTTAATTTTAATGATCTGGCTAAAGAGTCTTTTGTAGCTTTATCAAGCTACAGCAATCATCAGCTGCTTAATAAATATTGGATTAAAGTCTGTAATGGGAACAAACACATGTATCAGAAAGACAAAAATGAAAGGATGTTGCCAGATATCACAAGCTTTTCTCTTTTCAAGGCACTACTGTGTTCTTGGGGCTGAAGGATATTTTTTAGTGATTCTGGAAATTGCAACAGCAATATTATTTTTGACAACAGAAAAGTGTAACAAGGACTATAATTCTGCCAGTTTTCTGAACTTACATAGTGAAACCTCCACTGAATTGAATGTTGCTAGGAAAAAAAACCACAGAAGCAAAATCATTAAGCCCAAATACACATTAGCAATAGCTGGAATTCAGCAGCAGTTTTGGGAATGTGATGAAATGAAAAGTCTTTGAATTGGTAGGTGTTTGATGTACCAGGATATTAGTAGAATAAATGAATGCATCATAATGCAGGTGGAGTTTTTAAAATTATCACTATAGAAGCAGAGAAGATAAAAAATAAATTTTATTTTTTAAAAATGTTGCCTCATGTGGATATCTTGCTTCATTGCAAACAACTCAAAATGGTTATTTTGCAGTGCATAATTAAAATCCCTCCAGTGGTAAGGAAATTCAGAGCTGTGACTTCAGTGAGTGCCACTCATAGTGTCCTGTTGATTTACCTACCCTTAAAATTCTGGATAGTCCAGCCCAGCTGGATTGCTGGGCTGAATTTCCGTCACGCTGGGCCTCTGTGGCCTTGTGTTCCTCTCCCTCTGCACTGGTGCTGAATCTTCTGCCCACACTAGGGTTTGTCTGGCAGCCTTTGGGATCTCCATGCTCAGGAACTTGCCGGACCAACTCTCCCAGACTGCCCAGTGAAATACAGCTTTTCCAAACTGCTCAGCTAAGCCAGAGCAAACACTCACGTTTTAAAAATACTAATTCCACCAGGCTTTTGTACTGCCCTTTGTGTAAGTTTTGAGAGATACATAACATTGTCCTAATAGGAAATTGCTGACTCCATCTCCACGGAGACTTGCAGTGATTTATCAGTTTCATAACCTCAGCCACAATTCATATGATGTACAGCGAAGCTTCCTGAGCAGTATTCAACAGATTCATTTTTCCTTTCGTCCTCATAGCCACCTCACATATTTGGTATTCTTCCTTCCTATACTTGATTAAAAACTCTTCTTGCAAAGAACTGAAGGCAATCTGAAGCTTTAAAGTAATTGGAAAAATTTATTTATAATCTACATAACCTGAGATGATTTGTAGAAAAGTATGGCTGGATATTTTTTTCAGTCACAGGGTCAGATCCAACTTTGACAGTTCCTGCCCATCCTCAGAGGCAAAGCTCAGTGTTTAGTCCATCATTATTGAATGAATGTCACTTGTGTTCTTTGGTTTGTGGAATTGTGATTGCTGTGATTCACAGGGACGCATTCAGAGGTGTGTGTGTACACATGATCTACAGCTTCCCAGGAGGTTTGATTTTTCCTCAAACAAATGTAAGTATTGCAAAGGGGATTATTTAATTCAAGAATCACTATCACATCCATTAAAGAGAATTCTGAGTATTTTGCTTTTCTGCTGCTCTTTGGAATATCAAGGTACACAAACAAAATTTAGATATGTGCATTAGGATTTTCAGTAACACAAACTGATCCTACCACATCTGAGAGCTCTAAATTAGAAACATCTCAATCATGACAGTTATACTTTATGTAAAATTACTCAGTGTTGTGTTTGGTGTTAGATCTCAACAGGTAATATTGGCTCTACAAGTGGAACCACATCACTGTCTCTAAAGATATTACCATAGGAGGACTAACCACATATGTTCTGACAGACTGGAAATATGCCTTAGTTGAAAAAAAAATTATAAAAAATGTTTAGTTAAAATATTTTGCCTTATTTCCTGATCAATAATCTTTATTCATCTACTCCTCTCAAACTTTTTATTTGTTTAAAAAATAAAAAACAAAAGCATTTGTATCAAATGATTGAACAAATGGAATTTGTTATACCATATCTAAACTCATTTACTAAGTAGCAGATCTGCTTTTAAGAAGCTATAATGATATTCAAACAAGATGAAAAAAATTACAAGAGAAGCACCTGGAAGCCAGCGCTTGATACAATAAAAAACTTTTGACATCTGCAGCCACTTCTGCAGGTGCAGAGAACTTCTTTCAGTTCACTAACTAGTTTATTCAAAAATGGAGATCCTCATTTAGACACTAAAAAAGAAGAAGAGATTTGAATAGACTTCTACTATGAATAAATTCTAAGCATGCCAGATTTCGCCTACTAATTCTAAAAGCCTGGGGAAGTTTTGGAAACAATTCAGTTGGAAGCTATTTCACGTTATCTATTTTAAATGAAACATTTCGTGAAAGTATCCAGTGAATTTAGTAGGGGCATATCTGCTTTGGAGAGTTAAGAAGCTGCACTCGTGTATTGTCATTTTTGTCCAAAAGCCACTTAATATAAATCACAGGTGGTTCATTTACCACCTTCTAGTAAGTAAAATACAATTGAGCCTTTGAACAACTGATCTCCCTTTAGCAAAAAGACTTCACATTTTACACTGCTTATATTCAGGTCAGTGTGCTTTAATTGCTGCTAGTCAAAAAGTCACCTCTAAAAATAAGTGAAGGGCAAATGCAAAATGGGAATTGAGTACATCTGTTTGAATGAATGAGCAAATAACTTGATTTTAAAAATGCATTAGGTTTATACTCCAAAATAGAAACTAAACTAAAAAATTAACCTTTGTTTCAGTTGATGACTAATGTTGTCATTTAAGGACAGTGCTGGACTTCTGTCACACACACTGGTTTTATAGCAACATGAGAGATAATTCCAGGGAGGAGAGGTACCACACTCCTGCTACAGCACCTCTGCTCTGGGATCAAGGCTTTGGGAGGTGAGGAGATCCCCAAAGCTTCCTCTCTGTTCTGTTTGCCTTCTGTGAATACCACTGCTATCCCAATTTTCTGGTGCAGACTTTGGGTTCTCAGCCCAAACCAGCCACTTCCACTTTGCCTGATTCATCTTGCACTGCTCACTGGCCAGTTTCACCATGGTTCATCCCCCCTTGTTTTCTGTTTTAGAGACAGCTAAAAATTTACCATTTATTTGTATTTAACAGGAATTTGAAACAGGCTGTTTTAAGGAAAAGAAGTGCAGCTACCATGCAGTGATAATGCTGCACATGTGGGACCCAGATCCCATCCAGAACCAGGAAACCATGAGAGCACACCAAGTAAAAATAATGATAGTAAAAAAACCTGGTTTTTGCATCTGTTTGGAGCTAAAAATGGATTTTCATATTTCCCTACTTGAGATGTGTATTTGTCTATTTTTCCTTTGTGAGAACCCATGGAAACCACAGTATTATTCAGATCTAGACTTGTTTGGGTGTCTCCAACCTTGAATACTCGAAACTCTCTATTGTTAAAATCCAGACATGTGGTGAATGCATGGTTGTATTTTCATATACTTATTTTCAAAATGCATTTTCTGTGGTAGTTGTATTTCTGAAGAATAAAAGTAACTCTAAAGGACATACAATTCTACTGTTATTCTAACAGAAATATTGACTGGAGTAACCATAATTTCATTTTTCTTTGATCCTAAGACAGGTTAGATCATTTTGAGGATCAATACCTTTTGCTGTGCTCCTTGCTTTCATGGGGAGCTGATGAAGAACATCTGAATACTAAACAGTTGTAGACTTATCAAAAGCTGTACTTGTTGAAATGTCTGCAAACAAATAATTTTCTAATAATCATTCAGTCAAGCTGAATATTCTTCATATACAGCAGTTCCTAAGTGGGAAATCAAGGCTGTGTTTTTTCCTGTTTTGTAGCAGAAAGGAGTTGTGTTGATTTCAGGTATCTATATGTTTAAAAGTATAATTTATATGAATCAGTGGCAATTGAACATTGAATGCTTTAATGAAACATCTGAAATTACTTTTTCAGGCTCCTAAATCCTATGAAATTCTATTCTGCAGTACTTAACCAGTTCAGGTGCTTCACCATTTGAAACATGGTGATTTTGCAGCTTGGCTGCAAGAATCTAATCCACACTTTCACTGTGGCATTTGGCACGTGCAGGGATAGAAATTACACATTCCCAGGGAAATACCAAGAGCAATCAAAGGGCAGACGTGGTATGTTTGCACTTGGCAAGGAAAACCACCCTTGGAACAATCCCTTCCAATCAGTGGCCAAATATTGACAATTGGTGGCACACAGTGTATTGATCCCAGCTATTAAAATATGACCACATAAATCAAGATTAATTTTTGATGATTTAATGGATCAGTGTTTATCGATGACTTGTCAAATAGTGCTTTTTTATATTAATAGACTACTGGGTGAAACTAAAATCAGACAACTTCATAGTAATCCTACAAGTATAAAAACTGTTTAGCATTAATAAGCTTGTTTCACTAATAAAAAATTTATTTGACCTAGTAACAAAGACAATAGATTACAAGCTGGCAAGGTAATTTTTTCTTTGCACACATTTGTACTGTGTCTTCCAAATGGACAGGACAGGAATACAAAAATAGAGTAGTATGACTTAAGTTGAAGAGTCTGATTATGAAAAGAGAGCCAGCATGCAAAAATAGAGAATGCCAGGTAAAGAATTAGAGGCAAAGAAGTAAAGAAATAAAAAAACCACCTGAGATATTAGACCATTTCATAACTTCCCCACTTATTTAAATCATGTAAAATTTGTGTCATTACTTGAAAAATAGTTCTGCATTGTGTAGTGTAGGGAAGTGCACAGAATGACCCACTAGATCCTTTGTGTCTAATGTTTATTACACAGAGATTGAAACTGATGTTTTATGGAAACAAACAGGTGTTCCCAAGCACTGCATTAGCATAAGAATATCTATATAATCACAGTATTAAACAGTGAGTCACTTAAAAGCAGTCATGAATTAGTGTCTGGTTTATATGACCTTGTGTCTAAATGATTACTTCAACAAATATAGCACTTTCAATGAAAATGGTAAATGTTAAATGATCCTCCAAGGTCTAATAATTACATGAAAATGAGTTGACACTAGTGACATCCTTACATTAAAGCTGAGTTATGCTTACTTTAGGACAAATTCTCTTTGTGTTTGCTGCCCAAATTAGACAAAGGCAAATAAATCCTTCATTAGAAATGCTGTGTTGTGATTCTTCTCAACTGTGAGAGATGGCAGCAGTTTATGAGATTTTCTGAATAAACAAGTTACCCTGAGCAGAGTGTTTCAATGAACAAACCAACTTGGAGCATTAAATCAAATAAGAGGCAATGTTTGTATCAGGAATCTTTCATGTGCTTGTTCACCTGCACAGTATTACATCTACACTTTACCAAAAATCTTAGTAAAAGACAACTTTTTATATTATTGAAGAACAGAGGGTTTCACCTATTCAGCCAACCTAACCAGCATAAGAAAATTCACTTTTGCACCACAGGTTTGACTATTTTTTAGTGAAAAGAATTGTATACTTGTTTGAAAGACTTCACACAGAAATTAAATTAAATTTTCTACAGAAAGGCAAAAAGTAATTAGCTTGACCAGTGCTACTTATGTATATTTTGAGATCTAACAAAAACTTTTGACTACACATTTTGAGGTTTTGTTTGTGAAATCCAGCTCCTTGGTACCTTGAATGCAACCTCCCAGCTACAGACTGTCTTGTATTCACATCTGGCATCTGGTGTTGAAACATTTCTAAATGATCACCTAAACCCCAAATTCCTTCTCTAATCTTGTCCAATGGCTTCTCTCGGGCCACATGTTCTCCAATTTTGAGGATGACGAAGTTTAGACAGGACATGGGGGTGTGTGATACCTTGCTGTGAACAAAAAAGTTGAATATATTTCCTACTTGGTGAATGAAAACTGAGACAGAAAGGATCCAAACCAGCCTTTGTAAGAAGCACAGTCTTATCTCTGCATAGCTGTACCTGAGCTTTGCCTCAGTAAAACAGCACAATCTCAGGTAAAGATGGACTGCAGCTCTACACCTGAGTGGGAAGGCACACATGACCAATATTGTGCCAGGAAGAAAACTGTTCCAAGTAACAGAACATAAGAAAATAAGGTTATTTTTCTGTTAGATTATAGTGGTGGTTTTGCCTTGAGAAATGTATTGGTCTGCAAACTCAAAAAAGATCATTTGTATTATCTAAGTGCTGGATTTTGTTCACTTCTCATCTGCAGCTTATTCCAAGTGTTCATTGGATCAAGACACATTCTATTTTCTGCAACAGGATACTGAAATGGCTGAAATTGTGCTCATTCTGAAACCAGACTGCATTTCAGCTTACTGAACAGCCATATCTTGACATGAGCAACTGCAGACACAAAGCAGCTTTTCAGTTTCCATTTGCCAGGCTACATGCTTCCCTCTTGACCTGCATCATCCATTCTCTGAACAAAGGCAGGTTTTACTTAAAATGCCCAGGCATAGAAATGAAATTATTCACAATTTCTAAAGACTAGATAACATTTAGGTTTCCTTCTTGGTGTTGTTGCCTCCCATTGCTACACTGCTGCTGGTGCAATAGATTTTTTGGGGACTGTAGAAGTGAAGCAGGTCAACTAAATTATGGGCAAGGTGAATTGTATGAAGTTGTCTCCTTTGTAAATGAAAGATTAAAAGAGATTAACCTGTGAAACCTGGCTTCTGAAAACTGATTCTGTGACCAGTTTCACTTTTGGCTGACAATCTTTAGGATCAAAGCCAAAGCTGGCCTGATGGGAAACTTGCTCTTCCTCCTACAACAGCAACACGCCATGACACAATTTAAATTAGTTGTGACTATTTAACAGGGCCAAGGAATGGCTCCCACAGTAGAATATCAACACTGTTTAGTAGATGTTGTTGTCTGGTGTTTTTCTCCTATCATAACTTCTGAGGAAGAGGTGGGGTGGTGAATTGCTAGTGATTGTTTTTGTGTGTATGAAGAATTTTGGACAAAGAATGCTTGTGAAAGCAATGACTCAGTGCCACATATTTTCCCTCTCTATAATGAGATATTCAGGATCTGGTTCTGAGGTAGAAGTTCAGTTAAACAAGAGGGATAGGTAAAAATATGGAACTCCTTAAGTTAAATGAAAATTATGATACTTGTACTTCTTCGGTGAAGGCTTCTGTCAAGGCTCTGCTTTCCCGTATTCCTGCTTTCCATTACCTTGAATAAAAAACTGCATCACATGGAGAGCTCCAGGGAATGGCCACAAACCAAATGTTTGTGTCTTCAGATGACACAGGTGTTGAAATTCACAGCACCTTCCTGGACAGTCGTGGGTGGATGTGTTAGATCACACTGTGCAGCTTTGTGCTCAGGAGTTACTACACTCATTGCTGCTTCCAAGGGGGATGCTTGGGGAGAGCAGAGGATGTTTTACCCCTGGTGATCATAGCAGCAGCTGTGACAACCCCTCCATGGGTTTTGTGAGGTAACACAAGGACACCACAGTGTTCTGTGAGGATGCTCCATGGCCCTGTGAGGAGGCTTCAGGGTTGCCTTGCTCGAGAGCAGCCCCAGGCTCTGCCTTTTGCCCCAGGACCCCAGCCCCTGTCCCATTGCTGGGGAGTAGATCCATCTCCACTGCCCTGCCCTGGCTGCTGCTGCTCTGTCTTTGCCACGGAGCAGCACAGGTGACACCCTGGGACCCAGAGCTCATGGCCAGGAGCAGCCAGGACAGATCCAGAGGGTCTGAGGGGCAGTGGGGCTCAACAGAGCCCAGAGATGGGGGCAGACCCAGGTGGGACTGGGCTGGGCTGGGCTGGGCTGGTCATTAATTACAATAATTTCAGGTGCATAAGACACACCTTTTTGACCAAAATTTCAATCGAAACCTGGAAGTGCACCTTATAGGCTGGTGCGCCTTATATATGGACAAAGTTTGGAAATTTGCCAACCCGGAAGTGTGAGCCCCGAGGGCAGCTGCAAACTGAGTCGAGTCGCTGCAGCTGGCGCCGGGGGCAGGCGGGAGTGCCGGGGCCCGCGGCATGGGGAGGGCGCCTGGGGCTGCGTTTAAAGGCTGCGCCGATCCATGAAAAAAATGTTTGCAAATTGAGCACCTGCCAGTAAACCCCGTGATCGTGCCATTCCATTACTAATTTGTTACTTTGTTGCGCATGGATCCTCACTGCAAAAAAAAAAGTGCACCTTATAGTCCGGTGCGCCTTATAGGCATGAAATTGCTGTAATGCCATTGGGTGGCTCAAGGCTCTTGTTGGGTTTTGGCTGTGGACAGGCTGTGGCTGAGGGACTCTGAGGTCTTACCTCAGCCCAAGCTGCCTTTGTTGTCCTGGCAGAGGGGTTTTTCAGTTTGTTTATGTAAAGCTGAGGCTAAATCCCAAAGATACCAGTTGAGATACTGTTGTTAGAAATAAGCCTTTGTCTTTTCCCTGCATGTAAGTGTTTCCTGATTGCCCCCAGGTGTTTGTTCCGTGTTGTGTGGGTGTGCAGAGCCTGGCTTGCAGCAGCAGCTCCTCTCCAGTCCTGATGTACTGTGACCATTGGGTATAGATGCATAAATCATCTGTAGAAGAAATCTAGACTTTTTCTGTTGCTGTAGATCACTTTTACAATGCTGTGGTGTAAATAATTTACCCACTTGTTTCTGTTCTCTTTTACCAAAAGAGTAAGGGAACAAATTTTGTGTGCAAGACATGAACTCTCCATTCTCAGTAAATAGCACTGATGTGTTAAAAAAAAACATTATTTGTCCTTTTAAAAGAAGATGGTTAGTTTTGTTGAAGTTGTATATGAAACTTCTTGAGTTTTTGTCCTTGAGGTGGCTTTTCTTGAGTTGGCAAGTTTGGGAAGTCACCAGCCCCATCTTTTTCTTTAGTATTTTTCTCTTTTTAAGGTACAGTAATTTCACGATTATAAGCCGCATCTGAATATAAGCCGCACTTCCGGGTAGCTGGGAAGACCACGGGATTTGTCCATATATAAGCCGTACCCGAATATAAGCCGCGCCTTTTTTTTTTTAAATTTTTTTTATTTTTTTTTAACTCCGCTCAGCAGATGGGGTGGGGCGCTCTGGCCCAGCCCCACACAGCCCGGCTTCCCAGCACCACCCCGTTCCTGGCGGTCCCACGCTGTCGCCAGCTGCCGGGGGCACGGGGGCCGCTCCGCACATTTCCAGCCCCCGTTGCTGGCGATCCCGTGCTGCCGCCAGCTGCCGGGGGCATGGGGGCTGCTCCGCACATTTCCAGCCCCCGTTGCCGGCGATCCCGCGCCGCCGCCGGCTGCCGGCGGCACAGGGGCCGGCCCCCCCACTTGCCACTCTGCTTGGCCGGCTCTCACTTCTGGGTAGGCATTTCGCTGGGATTTGTCCATAGATAAGCCGCACCTGAATATAAGCCGCACCACTGGGGTAGGCTGGATTCTTCAATGAAAAAGGTGCAGCTTATATTCGTGAAACTACTGTAAGTATTTTAAGAATAAGTTAACAAGCTAGTATCTGCATCTCTTTAAGGACACAATTGTATTTGAAACCACAACTGTGTATCAGCACATAATTTAATGCAGTTGCTGCCCTATGCTGGAGAGAAAATAACTTCAGTGTGTGGGATTGCCTTATCTATTGCAACAATATTATTTCAGGCATTTATTAAGTTTCAGACTGGCAGGGGCCAGCATAAATCATGTGTTGAAGTTGCTGTATTCAGATAACTGTGCAGCTGAATTGAAAATCTGATTTATGAGGAAAGGGAGAAATTATCAGGAAAAACAGTATCTTTATTTCAAAAGCTACTATTTTAGGAGTTAATCCAGCATCCCATGCCATGCTGTGGAAGGCAATCAAGAAGCTGTGCCTAGAGCTGACACTGGCATGTGTGAGTTTTTCACATGTGGGCCAGCTCAGCCAGTGCACTGCTTCACCTGTGCAGCTCAGTTACAGTGAGAAGTCTGGTGATCTGAATTTTTGGAAATGAGGTAACTTTACTTACAGAAAGTTCTTTTTTTTTTTTTTTTTGAGCAATTGGAAGCACTGGTGTGTGATTATTGAATCTGCCTGGAACATCTGCTGGGCAATTTAGTTTTAATACAGCCTATGCTCTTAAATGGAAACATATAGATTATACAATATAAACCTGGTCCTACTGTTGGTGTTAGTGACTTGCTATTACAGTCCAATTAAAGTCAGCACATACTGTAAGGGATAGTGGTGATCCTATCCTCAGTAATTGGACTGGCAATGCCAGGGATTTAGAAAAATTGAAAGGACAAATTTTTCTACTTACTTTGCTGCACTGTTGCTATTTCTTAATTTTCAAGGCTTCTTTCAAGACCACTGCTTTCCCTCATAGATGCAAGATACCTATATGTCTTTTTAAAGCCAATAAAAATATCAACTCAGCTCTGCAGAAAATACTGAACTGGAGCCAAAATGACAGCTAGCATGATGCAGAATTATTCTTGGAAGCATTATTTATGCTCAGCATGAAAGACTAAAACACACAGACTTTTAGACACATGGGCTTAGTATCAGAGCTAGGCACTTAAGAAATTAAAATACTTTCTTGGTTACTTCAAGGGGGAACAATATAATTACTCTCTTACAGAGTAGTGAAGTTAGTATTAGGAACAAAGTGATGATGCTTGAGAAAGAGAAATCCCTGTTAGTCTAGGACTGGAATCTTGCAAATGCTTATCTGTGCAATTAAGTGTAAGTATTTGCTGGAAAAGTAAAACGTGAAAAGTTTAAACTTCAGGTGCCTGCATTTGGCTGCAGTTTAAAGTAATGTCTGTGTTTATAGTTAAGACTGAGGAAAAACCAATCAACTGAAATATGGAAAATACTCAAAACTATTAGCTTTTTTTTCTTTTTTTCCCCGTCAAGCTATGATGGAAGATGCAATTCTCTACATGGAAACCAGGAAGGAGATTTTGCTGGTAAGTACATGAAATTTGCTTTTGTCCCTTGCTGCTTGAACCTGTGTAACAAGGAAGAGGCAGGAAGGGAGTGAAGCACACTGAGGTGCACTGTGAAGGACTTGAGCTACACTGAAGTGCTGTAAACAATCCTTTTCTGCTGCCAGCCATTATGAAATGGCACAGATCAATTCAATTCAGGAAGAACTTTGCTTTTTGTATGGAATAATCTTGATTACAACTAACTGTAAAGGTCTGCCAGCTATTACAGGAGCTCCTATGCCAATGCTGCAGGGCATCTCCAGAAGTTTTCAGTTTTGTTGGCCTGTAAAGAGCAATGAACTCATCCATGACCAACTGTAATGCTGCTGATGACCAGACAGCTGGTCTTTCAGTTTTTTCCCCTCTATGCTTTTATTTCTGTCCTATCAATCTCCAAGGAAATTGGGTAGAAAGAGATAATGTGGTATAATAGCTGAAAGTTTAGACTCCATTCTTAGCCCACCGTCCCTATAAATATCTAATATAAATGATTATTTGGTATTACATGATTATTTTGACACAATACTGACAGATACAAATTGTATTCAGCTGTACAAAAGTTTGAATTTTTAATGCAGAGCTGTCAGTGTTAATCAAGCTGCTGGTCAGTCACGTATCCAGCAATGAACAGAAAATACAGTTTGCATTTTTTTGCCCACAAACTCTGTGGAGTAGTCACACTGTGAATATTTTCAATTCTTTCAGCATCTGTGAAACTAACTTGGAGTTTTATAGAAGCAACAGGGATTGAACTTTGCTGTCCCAGAAGGCTACAGGAGCAAAAGTGTTCTTTGGTTTCTATAGCAAAATTAAGTTATTGGGGAAGAGTGTGCCAAGGTGAAAGTACTCCAAGTGATGTTTGGAGTGTCCAGGGTCTCCAGGGCTGTGCCTGTCCATTTCCTCTTGTTTTGATAGTTCTGCAGTGAGCAATCAGCTGTCAGCACAACTTGTGTGTAATATAATAAAAACCATTATCTCTGTTATTTTGTTAAAAACGTCTTCCCTTCCCCTGTTTGAAATTTGGCTTTGGTTCCATTAAGATAAAAAGGTGAAAATGAAGGAAAACAGAATAAAGTTAGTTATTCTTCCAAGTTTATCAACAAAACTCTAGGGAAGGACTTGCCTATCTTCACCTGGAAAACATCTTGTAGCAAGCATGTGTTGTGGAGTGGAGGAGATGGGGAAATATCTCTACTTGATTATTGATAAAGTTTTTTTATTCTCTTCTATTACCTCCGTGTATCCAAATATCATAAATATATATATTTTTGGTGGCTTTTCCCCCATGAGTTTTGAGTGCAATTTCCCATTTTTTTGCCCATAGTATGAGGAATTTCCATCTCAAATCCTCTAGATGGTGCCACAGCCCCAGCACACGGAGGTGACTCAACCTTAGTTTTGTGTCTTGTTAAAATCCCACTTCAGTCAGGCACTATAGGAAAGGATTAATGATTTGAGCAGTGATACAGTTTGTAGGTTTATGCAGGGAGGAATCAGCATAGGTGCATTACTTAGCTAGGTAAAAATGGGTTTTGTTTTTTTTTATAAATACAGAAACCTTGCAAGGACTGTTGCGTGTGAAGTTGTCCCCTCCTTTCTTGAAGCCACACTTGAGTGCTGCCAAGGGCAGGGGTGATGCAGAAGTGACCCCAGTGAGCCTCTTAAAGCTCCCAGCAGATGTGTCTGCTTTTCTATGATAATGGCAACTTCACAAACCATTTTCTCTTCCTTCTGAGAGCAGATGTAAGTCTATGAAAATTGCTTTCTTGCCTCGACTACAAATTGATAGTAACGTTGGTTCAGTTGTAAGGCAGAAGCTCTAGAGACACTCACTATTTGGTAATTACAGAAAGCTTATACAGAGCTTCATCAAAACTAATTTTTTATGTTCTGCTGGCTTTTCTTGCAAAATCTGAAGTGTGAGCACATTATTACTGGGCTTTTAAACCATCCACTGAGAGGCTTTTAACAGGTGTGTGAATTTTCTCCAATCCTTTTGCCTTGTCACTTCTGAAGCAACCACTCCCCTCCGCTCTTGGGTGGGTGAACTTTAGTGAGAAGAGGCATGCCAGCTCAGCACTTGTATTCCTTGAGCTTTTGGTGGCCTAATGTGAAGCTTTGTGTGGTCTGCTGTGAATGCACAGCCCAAAGAGCTGTGCCTGTGGATGTGAGGCCATGTGTGCTGAAGTTCCACAGTCCTGCTTTGACAGGAAATACCCACTGAAGCAGGAAGAGTTTAAAGAGTGACTCTGCTGATGTCTGAATCATATTGAGATTAGGACTTGTTGCTGACGGCAAGGGCTGTGTTTGTGATTCACTTGTATGCAAACAGTGGGCACCAGAAGTGTGGGAACAGAGGCATCATCTGGAAAAGGCACCAACTCTAGCCCCAGTTTCAGCTGAGCCTTTTGTTTAGCTCATGGGTACAGACTGTGTCCTTTGTAAGGACAAGAAAGGACTTGACCATCTTTGTAAGACATCTGTAAAAAGGTGTTATCAGGCAATGATGAAGGAGTCACCTGAGCCATGGGACTGCGGTTTAAAATTTCATTTCACTTGGATAATTGCATCCTTTCTGATGCACGTTGACACCCTACATTTTAGATTCTTTGCAAGTCTGGAAAAAAATCAGTCAGAATCTTCCAAATTAAATATTTAAGGTGCTCTTTGTGCTTCTATTTTATGAAATGAAATACTGGTGTCCTCTTCATTCAACACTATTAATGTATCTATAATGTTCTACATGGAGGGTTTACTTACTGGCCAGATTTGATTTTGAGTAGCAGCAGTCTGTATAAAGTCAGCTATAGTTTCTATTAGATGTTGCAGTAGTGATTCTAAAGTGATGAGTGATAGCAGCTAAAGTTCAGGTTTTTTACTTCCTGTCTTAGATCTATTTGATGATATTTGCCCTCTTTAAAGTACAGCTTTCTCTCCAAAAGGAGTGGCCACAGTCCAGCTAGAAATTAATCTGGCTACTGCTGCAAAAAGCAATAAAAAATGTTTATCTATGAATACATCAGCAAAAAAAGGAGAATCTCCTTTATTGGATGAGGGAGGAAACCCAATGAGAAAGGATAAAGAAAAGGCTGAAGTACTTAAGGTCTTCTTTACTTCAGTCTTTACTGGTAACACCAGTTATATATATATATAAAGAGAGAGCTTGTCCAAAGAGATTATTGATGTAAAATAAATTCTACAACTGCACTCACTTTTTCTAAAAAAACAGGAATAGTGATTTTTTAAAAAAAACTGCAAATTAAAATTTGTTCTGCCTCATACTTTGTTTTAACTACTTTCCTCATCACTGTTCTGTGAGCAATGGTCCCAGGAACTTTCACAATTAACTTTGCAAACTTTCTTCATACTCCAAATAGCAAAATTGCTCCAAGCTGTCTTACCACTCTAGAGCTGGTGTTGGTAGTGATGAAGAAATCTCACAATATGGTGACACCAGTTGTTCTCCAGGATCTCAGTCTTGGGGAGCAGAATGGAGGCCCCATAACTCAAAGGGAAAAGCACGCAGGTGCACGCAGGTCTTGGGGGCTGGATGGGATTCTCCCCAGGGATACTGAGAAAGCTGATGGAAGAACTCACTGAGCCACTGTCAGTCATTTATCTGCAATCCTGGGGAGGTCCCAAGTGACTGGAGGTTGGCAGATGTGATAACCACCAAGAAGGATGAGCAGGAGGAAGGATTCAGGAAACTACAGGCCTGCTGAGCTGCCCACAGTGCTGGGGAAGCTCATGGAGCAGCTCATCCCAAGTGCCATCACTCAGCAGGAACAGGACAAGCAGGGGGTCAGCCCCAGCCAGCACGTGTTTAGGACGTGTCCTGCTTGCCAGCTGAACCCTTCTGTGACAGGTCACCTGTTTAGGGGGTGAAAGGCTGGGATGTGTCTGTCTGGACTTTAGGAAAACCTTTGATATTATTCCCTCAGCATTCTCATGAGAAACTGGGTGCTCATGGCTTGGAGAGGTGCACTCTGCTGGGTGAACAATTGGCTGCATGGTCAGCCCTGAGAGTGGAGGTGGATTGGGACCAGTTTGGTTTAATGTCTGTAAGAGTCATGTGGACAAAAGAGTCAAGTGCACCCTCAGCTAGTTTGCACAAGGACACCCAGTTGGGTGGGAGGGCAGGAGGGCTCTGCAGAGGGATCTGGGCAGGCTGGACTGATGGACAGGAGGTTCAGAAAAATGAAATATTGTGTCCTGCCTTTAGGTCACAACAGCTCCCTGCAGTGCTACAGGCTGGGGGTGCTACAGAGTGGCTGCAAAGGGGGCCAGTGAAAAAAGTTCTGAAATAAGTGCCTGACCGTAGGATCTGTAAAGTTTGCCAATGTACTTTTTATATTGCTGAGTCATTTCAGCTTGTAAGAACCAAAAACAAAACCACAGGTTTCTGTGACCTCTTCTTGGTATAAGTGTGCATGAGCACTTTCAAAAGTTCAACAAAGATAACAAGAACTTAGACAGTTCCCTGCCAATGATCAGATAAAGTAAAAATGCTTGGTTTAATGCCTTGGGCATCTGTAGTGTAGGGGCTAACCTTGGGATCTGTAGATGCTCATAGAAGGTGGGGTTGAAACACTTAAAACCAGCCTTTTCCCCCCTCTCTGTGGTGTCCAAATGTGAAATACAGTATGAGACTGTCCTGGCTGGCTGTAGTGGTCACCTTGGGAACAAGGATTGATGCAGCTGGACTCTTTGGGTCTGTATGTAGTCATTAAAAGCCTACAAGGGATGGGGAGCAAAAGAATTAGGATGAAACTCATTATTGGCATTTTATGGATGAGAACTGCATTTCTCATTAGTGTTCTCTATCATCCCTGATGAAAGAAATTTTGAACTACTGTTCAAAAATGTAAGCTGTAGTTTGATGATGCAATATTCTCTTTTATTATTTCTTCAGCTTAGATTGGTCAAAAGTATGAGTTCCAAAATATCATAAAGTCAGTCAAAAGAAGTCTGGAAACACCACAGCAAATACATATGCATAATTAGATACTGTGAGATTTTCTTCATCACTACCAATACCACCTCTAGGATGGTAAGACTGCTTGGAGCAATTTTACTATTTGGAGTTTTTGGAGTATGAAGAAAGTTTGCATAGTTAATTGTGAGAGTTCCTGGGAAAATTGCTCAGTGATGAGAAAAGTAGTTAAAACAGAGTATGAGGCAAAATAAATTTTAATTTGCAGATTTTCCAAAAAATTCACTATTTCTGTTTTTTAGAAAATGTGATTGTAGAATTTATTTTACATCAATAATCTTTTTGGACAAGCTCTCTCTTTATATATGACATTCTCTAAATGACGCCCCATGATTGCGGCAGGGAAATTCTATAATCAATAACTCCCAGACCAGGTTACCTGAAAGCCAAGGGAGGAGGAGCATCTGGTAGAGACGCTTGTTTTGAGATTCACATCCATTGCTTATCTGCCAGAACTGAAATTGCTGTAAACTTTCAGTCCAGTGTGAAAGTTGTGGGAGTTTGTGGTTATTATAATAACTGGAATTAGTGCAACCAGAGGCTTGTTGTTTTGCTGGTGTTAATATTATGCTGTTTTTAACTTTGCCTGCATCTCAAATTTGTCTGTCTGGGTACAAAACCAGACATAAATGCAGAAAGAAACCAGGAAATATTGAGATGTGGTTTTTGGCCATTGTAAGGATTTGTACTGGAGGGAATTGTTCTATAATCCAGTGTTACAGCATCCCCAGTATATTCTGCCAGCCTGTGTCCCTGTAACTTAATGAACCTTGAAATACTTTAGTCACCTTGTTTAGCTCCCTGCCAGTGACCAGCAAAATGCTGTTTTCAGGTTTTCCTGCAACTGGAAAGCTTAGGAAACTCCCAGCAGAGCAGTGGCTCTAAGGGGACACTGCAGTGGCGTCAAAGCAGCTTCCTGTGATGAATTTCTGTAGTGCTCTTAGAAAAGGCAAGCTCTCCAGCAAATGTAAATAGGTGGCTTTGACATCATTAGAGTGGAACCAGAGACCAGAGTGAAATGCTGTACATGATCTTCTGTGTGGTGGAAACGTCTCAGTGAGATTGTGGATATTAAAAGATTGCCATTGGCACATGGTTTCCAGGTTACCAACACATAAACACGGGTGCACGCTCTCTGAACACCACGTGCCTTACCCATCCATCATGTCTGGTGCATTCTGTGTTCTCATTCAAGTGGGTGCTTCAGTGCATCTTCAACAGCAGTGATCCATGAGCTGCTGCCACGTGCCAAATGTTGAAGGCGCTTTTCATCTAATCCTTTCCCCCTCCTTTTCCTACTGCATTAATGTTAATTTCTCCATGTCTTGAAGTTTTCACAAGGGCTTACTGAGTAGGGGGAATTATTTGGTTTCTTTTGGGCAGATGTCATCTCCTTTATAAACTGGCCTTTCCAAAGGCGCTGGTTATGGAGTAGATCACAGGCAGGGTTTGTAGACCCTGACACCCGTTGAGCTCAGAGGAAGAAGCAAAATAGGAAACAGAAGCATCAGAAGGTGATGTCCTTCCCTTTATTGTAACATCCTAATTTTTTCCTGGATTTAAGGCAACATCCAATTCTTTTTATTTAAGGCAGGTTTCTCATCTTCCCAGTGGTTCTTTTAAACTTAATTTGCACTTTTGTTTTGTGTGGCTTTTTCAAATCTCTCTTTTTGCTGCTGTTTACTTTGACCCATTAAATATTTAAGTATTTTTTAGGGAAGTTTTCTCATCTCATCTCCTGAAATTGCACATGAATGAAAATTCAAAACTGTTGCCAGCTTCCTAAGGTGCAGCAGCTATTATAAGAAACAAAGTTCAGTAGCAATTCAGTGTTAAACTGTTATCACAATTTCCAAGTGATAGTGCAGAGTGCTGGTATTTACAGGTTTTCAGGCTGTGATTCTCTTGATCAAAGAAGTGATCTCTGCTGTGTTATGAGTGTGGTGTTTGACAGCATTTGTCATAGTGTCTTCTTTTTCTCTGACAAGTGATTGTGAGCCCCTTCAGCTTGTGTAGCCCAAGGGTTTATACTGAATAAACTCTGCTTGGAGATTCTCATGTCAATATAATAAACAGCTTTGGTTCTAGAAAATCCTTTTAGAAATAATGCCAGTGATGGTTGCCAAACAAATGTTGGAAGGAAACCTGAGAGAATCTTTCTTTCACAACTTAATTCCAATAAAATCTTACTGTTGATGCCAGACTGAGCTCAGTGGACATCAAGGGAGTTTTAGTGCAGGTGGGATGCAATTCAGGCAAGTAGAATGCAGCTGTTACCCAATACCAGTTTAGTCTTTTGAAAACAATTTTAAAAATTCAAGTATAGTTTTGGTCTTTAGTTTTGTCAGAGGGATGTGACTTTATTTAGAAAGTCAGCTTTTCACTCCATGCTGGCGAGCTGCTTTTCTAATGTTTATTCTGATGTGCTTCTGTGTCTTAATCTAGGGAACTGCATTTTCTTTTCAGTTGTCAGTCTACAATGTTTTGATTGTGCTGACTTCATTGGTTGTAATTCTGAGTGACAGTGTGATAGGAATTGGCTTCAAGGGCTGCCAGGTGTATACTGAAATAGCAAGTCAGGTAGTGATCCTGGGCTGGGCTTAGCTGGCTGCCCAATGCCAGCTGAAACCTGTGCAGCTCATTTAATTTAAGATGTTTGGTGAGTCATCCTGTGAGGTTTTTTCTCACTCTGCTTCTGTTGATGCAGCAATCGCTGTCCATGACAGCATTTTCCTGAGCAGTGTGACAGCTGCTGGCAGTGATGCAGTAGAGGTGGTGTTTAAATAGCACGTATTGGTGAAGCCACATTGACAATGTGGAGCCATGAGAAGTGAGTCCAAATTCCATGCCTGAGAAATATGAGGAAGCAGAAGATTTTGTAGTTGAGCCCCCAAGTCAGTTCCCTGTCATGATCCCTCCATGTGCACATATGCTCTGCCCTACTACTCAAAGTTTTTCTCCTCATGTGTAATTTTAAAGTGAATTTCCTAACCTCTTTCACCATGAATTACACATAGTCCTGGTAAATTTTCTGTGACACAACGGTCACCACACCTCTCATGTCTTCTGTGCCCCTGACTTCTTGACTGATAATGGGATGAAGGTGGAACAGATACACAGTTCTGAGAAAAGCCATGTCCTGAACATTTTTTACTGGAAATCTTAGAATTTCTGGTAGAGAACTGAGTCATGCTGTGGTCCTTGCATTTGGGAAAGTGCTTTAATGTGGCAGTAGAAAAGGAGCCCTTTGGGGTGGCTGCTAATTAATGTATGGCACACTTGATTAATCTTCATCGTTGGTCACAAGCGCCTTTTACTTTGGATTTAATCAGCCAGTTGTGCCACAGAGATGTAGCTCTATTTCTGGTCTAGTTCTGGGCTAAAATGAACACTGGAGCAAGGCACAAATATCTTAACAATTTTAACTACATGCCAGGTTTTCTAGGAAGTGTGTATAAGAATTACAATTCTGAACTACATCAGAAATATCAGAGTTGACCTCGCCTGACAGAGATTCTCCACTTCTCCAACCTTTGGAACTTCAAAACCTCTTGGGAAAGGCTATAATAATTGACTCAGCAGATTATTAAGTACATCTGCTACCACTGGTTAGGGTGTTTCCATGCCCAAATTTCAGAGAAAGTATTTCTTTGGAGCTACCCAATGTATACTTCTCCCTTGAAACATATTTTGTGCTTTCTTTGGCAGAAGAGGTACTGATCAAAGTCATTTGGGGCACTCAAGTTTTAAAGCACCTGTGAGGCTGAAATCCCAGGCTCCTTTCTTTGCATTGTCTCAGTTCTCTTCCCATTCAAATCAAGAACAAAACTATAATTTTAATGAGAACATATCTGCTTTTTGAGAACTGGTGAAAGTGTCCTTTCCAGGAGGATTGCTGTAAATATTTATATAGAGACCCTGAAGAGAACTAGGTGTTACATGGTGAAGGTGAAGCAAAGGTGAGCACTGTTTGTTAATGCATGCAGAAATACTTTGGTCAGAACCTAATCCTGAACCTGCCTTCAATTTGAAGGCTAGATGGAGTATCAGCACTTCCATGGTGGATCAGAGTTGTGATTATTCTAGACCAGTGTCTTGTGTCTGTAAATACTCAATGCATTGTGTTTTCACAGACAGGTGAGGGGCTCTTTGCCATGTAAACTTTTTTTTTAAAGTATAATTTTTTTGGGCCAAGAGTTCACCTTGTGTTGGGGATCTTTAGTTCCTTAACCTCATGAAGAGCCAGAAGGTCTTGGCCCCTCTAATGAAGTGTTCTATGATCTTGAGCAAATCACTTCCTTGTGTCTCTGCCTCCCCTCCCACTCTCTCCTGTGTCTTTTCCAGAGCTCATGCCTTCCATGTGCTTGCTCAGTGTCTGCTACAGCAGGGCCCTGATCCCTGCTGGGACCTCTAAATACGAGTGCTGTATAAAAGTAAAAATAATCCTCACAAGTAGGGATGTGAGCTGGGAATTTCAAAAAAGCAGAAGAACGAGTCAGTTTTCATGGACTCCTTTAAAAGTCAAAGCTTTATACCCAGAGGCTTAAGGCAATTTTCTGAGACAGTCCTGTTGCTGTTGGCTTCAGTGATGTAGGACAGCAGAACAGGCTCCAGAAATCTTCCATTATATCTGTCTACCCTTTTACATGTCACAAGGGAGATTTTTTTAGTGCAAGAGATTGAACCTCAGATAAGATTACATGCTGTAATTATCAGTGGGATTTATTTGTCCAGTTCTTTCAGCACTAAGTGGAAAAATGCACGTACATCCCTTAAGAAAAGGCAAGTGTGTGCATTTCATTTTTTCACTCAAAGTTGACTAAGTTGACATGTAAGAATGGATGGGCAAAAATACAAAAAAATTTATTTATCAAAGGAAATATTCCTATTTTCTCTGTACCTATTAAGTGTATAGAATAGAGTTATAGAATGGCTGTAAACTTTGGAGGTTTTTTAGCTGTAAATGTAGACTAAATTAAACTGCTAGTTTTCATTAGAGTTGAATTGACTATGGTATTACACCCCCTTAAAAGACACTGGAGAGACTCAAGTTGCATTTTAAATCTAGTATTAATTAATGATATCTACATTTATCATTGTGGTAGCTGCACTTTAATGACTGTGTTCAGTACTAAACAAAGCTACAAAATCTAAACAGCTCTTAAGAGCACGTTGATTTCAGCTACATTTTATTCCATGGGTCATCAACTTGGGTGAACTTGGATACTAAAATTAAGCTTTAAAAGAAAATAGGGAGAAAGTGTTAAAGTAATGGCACAAAAAATAAAATACTTTCCCTTGAATTTAAATATAAATCTTCAGGTGAAGGAGTCCAGTCTTGACTGCCATTCCTGTGCCTATGGTTCTGCTGTACTTCCCCTGCTAACCAGTGAACTTTGCAGACCTTCAGGTGTGTTTTTTTGTGTGGTATCCAAAGAAGAGAAAAAAGCACAATTACAGTTAAAATTTTGAGTTCTCGCTGCAGCATCATTGTTCCATCTGTTGGACTTGCTGAGGGACTTCTCTCAGGCCTGTGGAAACTGAACACAGGGATGGTGGTGGGTTTGTTCTATATCCTTTAATTTGAGCTAAGATCTGTGCAAAATCAGATGAAACTTAACTATGTTGTTATTTTTGCCACTACAGACATCTTTACTGTGAGGCTTTTGTTCCTAAAAGGAGTTTTATGAGGATCTCCCCATGTTCATGAAGCTCCATCAATGATGTAGCCCTGTGGTTTCTTTCATTGTTTAAGCCTCACTTGAGATTTCCAGGATATGTTTATTCACCTGTGCATGAAAAGCAGGCTTTGTCCTGTTTTCCATAGCTTTGACTTTTCCATATTTAGCTTCCTATTAAGTGAAGGAGGTATAAGCATCAGGAAGTGGCAAAAGGCAGTATTTTAACCAATTTAGCCAGCTTTTCTGTGGGAAAATTAGATTGGCTGTGGTCCCTGAGCTGAGATTGAATTCCCATATTAATTCTATGGGTTACTTGCAGAGAAAGGACACTGACTCACATGGGAAGTTGGAAAGCATTTAAGCTACTGGAGAAGTTCTTGGCAGGATTTGGTTCCCAGCCAAGCTGCATCCACATCCTGACCCCTCAGTTTGATGCTGTCCTCTCCTTCCAGGTGCAAACCAAGCTGTCACAGGCTCTCAGATGTGCTTTCCCTTGGGATATTCCCTGTGGCTGGAATCAGCCAGTTTAGGATTCTCTTTGCTGCGTTGACCGCACTGTGCACTGTGAAGAGGCTGAGATGGGGGAAAAGGATCCAACTAAAGGTTTTGGAATAATTTCTGCAGAACCATATTGATTTCATCTCTATTAAATTCATTGAGTTTTCCCATAAGGGCTTTTTAATTTAACTGTTGCTAAAAAATGCTGCACAAATTACCTGGCAGGAATGCTGGGGAGTTAGAATCCCTTTAGGCAGTCCCTTAAAGGCAAAGCAGTAAAGCTGGGTGAATTATTCCCAGCCAAGAGGGTTGATTTTTCTTTATTTATTTATTCAATGAATTTACCACTCTGTCTGTTCACAGATTACTGACAAACAGCCACTGATTCTTTATGAATTTGTTCATTATCCCAAATTATTCCATGCCTGGTTTATGCAATGCAGTTTTAGCTTATAGGGCTGCTGGCAGTCTGATCCACAAGTATTGTTTGAATACCACTGTTTGTAATTCTTACAGAAAAGCCCTATAAAACTCAATAGAGGCCTGGTGTTTTATTTCTGGGCACATCTATAAAACTTAGCAGAAAATTATATCCTTACCATAAAATTCTACAGCTTAGTTTAAAGTAGTTATAATTTTCTACTGATTTCTGTGTTTTTAGTAGCATTTATATAAAAAAAGCATTTTGCATTGCTGTTACTCTCAAATTTTGTAGCTTCTGAGAGCAGAGAGGGTTGATAACATGGATGTAAATCCTTGGGAACTGACCTCTTTTACCTAGATTTGTTGGGTTACATTGCAGTTATGCTGATGTCTATTATAAGACATGTTTTTGTTAATGGGGTATAAATTATTATCAAGCTCTACTTGGTTCTGCCCCTCATTAATGCTACAATGAAAGCTGAGGTATATATATAAAAAAAAAGATCTATCTAATATGCAAGTATGTTAGATTTCCCTGCTCTTTGGATGGAATTTAAAGCCCATGTTTGTGATAGTTGCTCCAGGAATGACGTTTCATTAGTATCAGGCTCTACTCAGATTCCAGGAAATCTCCCAACTTATGAAGTGTTTTCTTGGGTCCAGACATGCACCTTTGAATGTGATGATGCATGGCTCTGCTAGAGACTGAGTGTTGCTTCCCTGGGATATACAGATTTGGCTATTTGCCTAAATTAATCGAAGATATAAAATCCTCTTCTGATAGGTTGTGTTGGCTTTGATTTGCTTTATGTTGGTTTTAAGCATTTCCCTGCTGGCTTTGGCTGGTGTAACAAGGAAAGGTAGAAGTCCATGGAGAAGGAATTACAGTAATTTCATGACTATAAGGTGCATCCTTTTGACTAAAATTTTGATCAAAACCCAGAAGTGCGCCTTATAATCCGTGTGCCTTATATATGGACAAAGTTTGGAAAATTGCCAACCTGGAAGAGTGAGCCGTGAGCCGAACCGCGTCAGCCGGTGCCAGGGGCAGGCAGGCGTGCCGGGGCCGACAGCACAGAGAGGGCACCTGGGGCTGCGTTTAAAGGCTTCGCTGATCTGTGAAAAATGTTTGCAAATTGAGCACCTGCCAGTAAACCCCGCGATCGTGCCATTCCGTTGCTAATTCGTTACTTTGTTGCACGCGGATCCTTGCTGCAAGAAAAAAGTGCGCCTTATAGTCCAGTGCGCCTTATAGTTGTGAAATTACTGTAATCCTCTGATATGTTTGGTAGACTGTTATAAATCTTTAATTTTCAAATGTGCATAAGGAACCAGAGATTTACCTGATGGAGTGTGCAGTATCTGCTTTTCACCTAGCAGTAATGTTGTCATGGATCGCATGAATTCCTAGGGCTGCTCAGGGAGAGGTTTAAGGAAACCTCCCTGGAAGCACTAACCCTGTACCAGGCTGGGTCACTCCTGTGTTATTTCACTCCAGCTTTGCAGCCACATCACCGCTGATGTCCCACGTGGATTTTAGGTTTTGTGCTCTTTTGGAACTTGCCAGTGTTTCTTTTATCCTCCCTGAAATACAGACTGCCAGTGGCCTATGGAATGGAAGTAGGGTGCTCATTTACCTGTTAACTCCATTATTCTGGAACAAGATGTCTTTAGCTAGTCAGATATAAAAAGATTTAAAACATCTCTAGATGACATTTCTATAATGCGTTGGTGTTTCTGTAAGACATAATAAAATATTCATTGCTTGAACAGATGGATATAGCCACAATCCTTCTGAAGATGTTATTTTAAGGATGTGGATTATACTGGATTAATAGGCCAGTAGCTTGGCAGAATGCAGCTTTTTGGTGTTTCAACTTGTAGAGCTAGTTATAATTTCCAGTGAATTAGCTGTAAATTGCACTAGTTTAAAAGATGAAAATTAACTTTTTAAAATATGGATTTTTTTTTTCCTTTAATGAAAATTCTATTTCTAGACAATTCTAAGAACCTTAATTCTTATAACTGCCAAACTCTTTCCTCTGGGCTAGACTTTGACAGATACTTAGGATTATCAGGTTAACATGCAGTGGATAAAAGATGGTGAGAGGCTGTGGAAGAGAAAGCTTTTGTTAATGAACATCAGTTTTTAGTAGTGGGCTGCTTTTGCTCTATCAGAAGACTTTGAAATCTTGACACATGTCAAAAAAGTATTTCTGGCCATGATAAATTTTATGGGCTTTAAATGTAATATTTAGCAATGCTGGAATCCTGTGGAAGTTAACAGTATCTTATCAACAATAAGGAATAAAGGTTAATCTGTGACCTCCAGTAACCCATCCTGCAACAGATCCTAGTAATGGTGTGTGATTCTTGATTTACATTTGGAAACTGGCCCAACTTGCCATGAGTTCTTCTCCAAAATGAGCCTGAATTTAGCCTTAGAAAATTCATTAAAAGGGACAGGAGTCCTCCTGTCTAGAAGAGTTCTCTTTTATACCTAGCATGGGGATAACTGCAGCCAGTGTAGGATGGTGCCCACATTCTGGAGCACTGTTATAAATGTGCATGTGCTCCTTGAATCCACAGTATCTGAGTGTTCACCAGCTGTAATGTGCAGCTGTCATGTTTTTTTTGTAATCTTGTAAATCAGATACATAATAATAAATCTATAATAAAAAGTTAGTACATTTTCTTGTCACATGGTTATGAGAAGTTTCCTTAATTCAGATGTAATTTTAAAATATTTTCAGAGATACCAGTTCTGGAAGAGAGCAGACATGGCTCATTTACATGGTCGTACATAAAATAAAGTTTTACTGTGTAGTTAAGGCTTCTCAAGTTTAATGTATATTACCTTGGGAAGACTGCTTAGACGCTGAGAGAAAACTCATAAAAAGGCTTAATCTCAGATATTGGTCTCTTGAGATCAGAATATAATACTGGATAGCCAAAAGATGGAATGATAAAATGCAAAAAGATGGAATGATAACATCATTCAAGGAGAAGCCATATTTTATCCTGTCAGTTTTCAAGGAATTTCCTGAATTTAACTTTTGTCTTTAGGACTGAGTAAACAAACAGATCTATCTTTTGTTTGTTTTTTTTCCTTACTTGAAGCATTTACCAGAACTGAGGTATTTTACAGTTTCTAATTGTGTACCTGCACTTGAGCCAAGCTTTAGTGAAATGTCTGGAAATCAGTTTTATATATATTGCTGTCAGGGTGGTGGTTTATCATTTATTTTCCACAGTATACTTGGAACTGCATCTGTGCTACTGAGTGTCTCAGCTGTCTCAACTTCAAGTGCCATGGATTTTTTTTGAGATATTTGAGAAGTAGACCACGACCTGTTGTTGAGGCAATCTGGCATCATTCAGTGGACATGTCCATTGCTCAAAGGTACTTGAACTGTCCATGATGATGCACTAATTGGAGGATGTTTCATGTGTTCTCACCAGAGAATTCATTCTCCCGTCTACAGGATTGTTCCAGAGCATCAATTGGTGTTAGCATGCTTTAGATTTGTGGTAGAGTGTATTGTTGTCAAGGGATTATCTGAAGTGGAAAACATGGTAAAACAAAGCATTTGCACTTTTTCCACGATTATTTTTTTTCAAGTCCTTGGGAAAGATGATTTTCAATGTCTTTGCATGCTCTATAGCAACTTTACATGAGTTTTTGAGAATTTTCAAATTGAAGTGTCTTTTGGCCCATGGAGCATGTAAATGTGATGATAATGAGAATTTCTAAGTAGGATAAACATAAAGCATCTGGAGGCATTATAATATAAATTACTAATATGTACCACCCTCTGTACTGCCCACCTACCCCCTCTTTGTTCCACCTCAGGATAAAAAAAAAATAAATCAGTGCTTGCAAAGCATCATGTAAAATTATTCCTGAATTGTAACTAGTATTGCATAGCAGGAATTCCACCAGGAACTGCCACCCTATCAGCTCTGTCTGTGCCAAGGAGCTCTCTCAGGAAAGGGCATTGGCAAAGACCAAGTCCATCACATTTTAGCAGCACATCTGCAAGAGGGCAACAAAAATTGCTGTCATTGTGTTATTGTTTCTGGTGCTTTCCACAAGCACTCCAGCAAGGCTTCTTGGCTTAGGATGCATTGTCTAGAATAGCTTTCACATGACTTAGCTTATGTTGTATTGCCTGAAAACACCACTGCTGCTGACTCTGGCCTCAGCATCACACAAATGCAGTCTCCTGTGCTGGGTCTGATAGAATTCTTCTGGGCATCTCTGCCATGGGAAGGAAGTAGTGCCCAGCTGGCATCTGTGTCTGATTTCCATCAGCTGAGTCCCCAGCACCTCATTCTTTGATGGGATACTTAAACTGGTTGCATACAATTTAGTTCTCTTAAGACATACCCCCACCCCAAAATAAGTAGTCCAAAGCCAAGTAGTCCAAGCTGGGATGTCTAATTCTTCTCTCAGAACTTCTGTGCTCAGCTCTGCTTTGGTTTCACTGCATTCCCTCCTGCTGTGTGCTGGGATAAACAGGAAGATCAGGCCCTGTGTGTGTTCATTTGCTTTGTGATCTGATTTATGCTGCTTACATCTATTGCTGACTTCAGCCTCTCATTGTCAGCCAGCAGTTTAGAAAATGCTCTCCCTGGCTTCAGCTGGTGGCAAAACAGCAACTGAGAAACAGTCCCTCTACAGGAGTCCAGCACTTGCCTTTCCAGTCTTTATTGGAGACTGAATCCTGCTTCTCCTCTCTTTCCCTCATCCTTTTATGAGCCACAGAGCCAAGCTCAGCAAATACTCACCATCATCTTGTCTAAAAACCTGAGCTATTTTTGCTGCCTGCTGTACTTTTCTTGTTTCACATATGTTTTCTCTGAACTAAATGCGGATGGAGTCATGTGTATTCTTTTGAAATTATTCTGTATTTACCACTTAATTCCTAAATAACCTTAACTGATTTATCCTGCACCTTTCAGTGTCTTTTGTCTTTGCCTTGTTCTTTACCCAGATGGTTTCCTCTGCTGAGGAAACAAATTCCAAATGAGGAATACTGAGCTGATTCTACTGTCAATTTTCCCAACTTCATACTAGTGTAATCTCAGCATTTTACATTAGTGATATGTTCAAATATAGTGGTAATTCTGAGGATTTTCTAGAGCAAGAAGCATAAAGAGCTTTAACCCTGGGACCAATTGCCAAAGGACCCCAAAATCTTCATTATGGAAATAATTTATAAAAAGGGCCATTTTGACAGGGGAAGGATTAATTACCTAGTGCTAACAGATATCTGAGATTTCAGCTCTTTTATAGCCAGCATTTCTGTATCCATCATGTAACAAAATCATGCTCCTGTTTTTAACAGATTAGAAAATGTGGAAGTATCTGGCAACTAGTAAATGAGTCACACGTTATTTCTATAAGAGATGTGTCTGAGCTGACACCACCTCACTCAGAATATAGTTCTGATGATGCTTCCTGAAGATGTGCTAAGCTTCTGAAAGTGCCTGTTCATAGTGTGTCTTTTGGAGCTCTTTAGAGATATCTTTAGAATTAATTTATGTTCTCATGAATTTTGTCCTTTTGCAGTTGCCCTTCCTTCAGAAATCTCAATAATGGAAATATTTGTGAAGTTTCAGCAAATTTCATACAAATTCACTTAATTGCTGAAGGGAAAGTTCATAGAGGATTCTTGTGGTTTCTCCAGTAAGGAAATGCCTGATTTTTGTATTTCAATTCTGTTTAGGGTCAGTGTGTCAGATACTGAAGATACATAACCAAGGAAAGCCAAAGACCTTAAAATCTAAGTTACCCTTATTGATGGTTTTCTTTCCTTCTTGTCTTTGCTAATGGGGTCTACTAAAGATCTGTTACATCCTTAAGGGAGTAAATTAGGATTAGAAAACTTTTTTCTTAGTGACCAAAATAATATGTATCCTTGTATTCATTCTGCTTAAAATCTTCCAATTTTTTTCAGAAACTGAAACCCATCTGCTTTGACAGAGCAGTTCTGAGCTCTGATTAACCTCGTCCTCTTAACAACCACTCTGGGTTATTGGTTTTTGCTTATGCTTTCTCCTGTATATACTTTTGAAGGGTCGTTATCACCAAATATTTGCCGTTTATCAGCTGATAGAATTTTTCTGGATGTTTTCTGTAAAAGGACAAATCTCAGTGCTTTCTTCAGAGGGCCTGAAGAAACTGAGTTCATTGTCCAGGTAACTCTCACTGGATATGTGAACTCATGGAAGTTAGGAAAAATACTGCTTAGTGTCAGTCACATGAAAGATCCTTCATTTTCCTACCTCTCAGCCTCTCAGGAAACATTCTGATCTTCTCAGACTGAAAAAAAAAGTTCCCTGGGATACTAGAAAACTCTGACATGTTTAAAATGAAGTCCCACTGGAGAAGAAACTACCAAACACAGAGCCATTGTTGGGGTTTGTATTTCTTTAAGGAAGATATTTTGTCATGCGTGGCTTCTCAGGAGAGAAGAACTGCACTTGCTGATTTTTCAGTGGAATTTCTGCTCTCTTCCTACTTATTTCTTTGAAATTGACTTTATATTTGGAGAAAAAGGTACAGTCCAAAAAAGATGGAGCTGAGCCCAAATCCTGTGCTTTAGAGTGTGATTAAAGCCTTGCATTTCCCCAAACAGCCATGTCACAAGATGCCAAGTGCAGAAGGCATTATTCATCTCCACCTTATCTCTCTGAAAAGCCATCTTCAAAGCAGAAAGGAGGAGAGTTCTACCCTCTAGAGATAAATGGCATATCATAAATAGCGAGAGGCACTCAGATACTGTGATTATGAGCTCTATAGAAATGCCTATAAATAATTCTGGGAGGTGCCCAGATACTACAGCTTACTTATGAAAATAAATAAAGCACATAAAAATCTGAAAAGATGCAAGCTTCTCTCCCATATGAGGACACTTCACTTTCCTTTTCCACTTTCTGTTCTGAGAGCAGGATCTGTCATGCAGGGACTAGGTCCTCATCCTGAACTTGCAGTCTCTTGAGAAATAATAAAGAAAATCATTGTGTAAAATAACACAAATGTTGAGGTCAGAAAAGTTTTCAAGGCATACTCTACTGTGCATCCTTTCCAAATTTTGAGTTTGAAATAAGAAAACTGTAGCTCGGCAGAAACTTTTAGAATCGGAAATTTGAGAATATTTGAATGTGAGAGTGTGGATTCTGGTACCACAGAGGCAGATTTGGTGCTCACTTCAGTGGGACAGAGACATAAAGATTTCATAAAGGTGCTCATAGCAATAATGCATTTGCTTCTGGTGAACACTTAGCTGCTGGAGAGCTGCACCAGGCACTCAGTAAGATCAACATAAAGAGAAAAAAATTACATTGCTTGGAACTGCTTCTTTTTGTATGTGTTTTCTTCTTCCTAGGCAGTTTTGAGCTGTTCTAGTTCTGGTTAGTTTGACTTTCTTATCAAACGTTTTTTATTAGTGCTGTTCTCTGATAAACTGCAGGTAATTCTGGATACTGTTTATATGATTAGCAGTTCAGAAAATCTGAAGTTTGTGTTGCTAAGGTCTCTGAATTACCCTGCTCTGGGAACAGCAATGTTAGTGAGTGCAGCCAGTGGGGAAGTTTGGTGGTAATGTGGATATTTGAGACCAAAAAAAGTACTGCAGTGAACTGATTAATTTTTAAATTTGAAATATTACTTCAAATATAGACATTAGTATGTTGGCCTCACTCAGTTTGCTATGTTTCTAGAGGAGCATGTACAAATCATGAGTGTCTCTTTTGTACAAAGACAAATGCTTTACAGTAAATTGCCATGGATTTTTTTTCAGGCCTTAGCAAATCCTTTTATATCTCTCTTCTGATAATCCACTGTTTCAATTAAAAAATATTAATGGTGAACCATCATTTATTATAGGGGATGAAAACTCGATTTTATATGATTAATTTTTTTATATGGTTGCTCGCAAACAAAGAACTGAGGAAATGGCCAGTGTACAAATCCAGTTGTACTGGTGTTCTTGATTATGTTCAGTGCTCTGGAGCATCTTATGGAGCATACTGAGAACATGTGTGTTCCATATAGGCATAAGAATTTTATTTTAAACTCACCAAGTTTTGCTTTTACACTTCCAGCTTCAAAGGCAATGAGACCTTCAGTCAGGTCTTGAGGAAGACATTGCTGAGAAAATTAAATTTTTCTCTCTGTTGGAAATTCTCTAGGCACAAGTTTAAAGTCTGTATGAGGTGTTGTTTCTCTGTGGCAAAATTCCTGCAGGTTTTCTCTTTAGGATGGAGTGCTGATCCCTGGCCATGTCCTGCACAAGGGAATTGCACACACCAGGCAGTGAAAGTGCCTGAACTGCTTGGTTCCCTGGTGTGGTGTTGGCATCTCCTTCCCTTGGGTGAAAACTGAACTGAGATGGAAAAATTTGAGCTTATCAAGTAGTTAGAACAGGTTTATTTGTACCATTTTTTCCCCCTAGAGTGATAAAATGAAAGACTTTGGAAATGTGTTTGATTAAATGCTCTTGAGATTTGCTTAAGTTGTAGCTGTGAGAATTGAAGAAATGTGTGCCTACCTATGCTGCTTTTGCTGGCTTTTTAATAAAAAGATGTTCTCAAGCCTTGTTTTGGTTAAAGTATCTGCGTGTCAGTGAGGTGCAAAGTTGACTGAATTCCTGCTGAAGATGATGTGAGTTGATGGGCATGGAAATGTGTCCAAGAGCAGTAGATCAAAGCTAAGATTTGGACCATGACCATCCTCAGTTTTGGAATTTAATTTAGTCCCATGACACTGATGATATTAAACTGTGCTTTCAATATGGGAAAACTTAGGTGCAAAGCAACAATTCATAGCTTTTGCAGGAAGGCATTTCCTCTGAAAAATTGTAGGCAGGTACACTTGCAGAATTCTACAACTGCAAGAAAAAAAAAATAATTTTAGAAGCATCTATTGAGTATTAAGGGAAATTGGCAATTCTAATGTGAGCAGCACACCAGAAATATCCCTGTGCATGGCACTCAGAAGCAGTGTGAGGTTACTGATAAACAGAAAACCTTGCAGAAAGAAGAAAATGAACTCTGTGAGAGTATTAAGGATCTTGTAAGCTCTTTGGTTCTGCTGCTGCAAACATGAAACGGTTTGTAGCACATGGTCAGGCCAAATTCTAATAGTGGTCTCACCCAGTAAGTCAAGGTATCTGGATAATCCAGCTTCCAGTAGTCTGTGGGCCAAGTACAGTAATTTCACAACTATAAGGCACACTGGACTATAAGGCGCACTTTTTTTTTGCAGCGAGGATCCGTGCGCAAAAAAGTAACTAATTAGTAACAGAATTGCGCTATCGCAGAGTTTACTGGCAGGTGCTCAATTTGCAAACATTTTTCACGGATCAGTGTAGCCTTTAAAAGCAGCCCCAGGCACCCTCCCCGTGTTGCGGGCCCTGGCACTCACACCTGCCCCCGGCGCCGTCTGGTGTGGCTTGGCTCATGGCTCACACTTCTGGGTTGGCCAATTTCCAAACTTCGTCCATATATAAGGCGCACCGGATTATAAGGCGCACTTCTGTGTTTCGAGCAAAATTTTAGTCAAAAGAGTGTGCCTTAGTATCGTGAAATTACTGTACTTCTTCAAAATAAACTTCTCTGTCTGGATCTTGTAGGTGTTTAGGTGGTAATTCACTAAGTAGAACACAGCAAACTTTCAGTCTTGCAGAGCTGGTCCATCTCACAGAATATTAAATATTCTATTCTTATGAATAATGTTATAAATCAAGGAGACTTTCAAATCTTATGGCTTGTTTATATATAGATGGATTGAGTAATTGATTATATTTGTTTTAATTATATATAGAAATGTCAAGAAGCTTTGTTAGGTAGTAGCCTAGTGTACATTTATTGTGACCAGGTACCTTCTTGAAATAGTTTATGGCTTCAGAGCACTCATATATCTGAGAGATCAGAGTGCACAACACCTTCCTCTCTTGTGGTGCAAGTTCCAGCTGAGCCTGAGGTTCTCTGCAGCTGTAAATGCTGCTGGGGGACAAGGTCTTCCCTTGGGCCAGCTCTCTAGAACCAGGCGTTTGCAGCTGTGTGCAAACATGAATAATTATGAACACTGTGTGTGCACCAGGGGGGACAAATTTGTGCTCCAGGTTTGTGCTTCCCAGGAATTTCTGTGCCTCCTAGGAGTTTGGAAATGAAATTGTTTCTACATAAACTTTTTTCTCCTCTGTGGATGTGTCTGCTTCTTGATTTGTGCTATTTTGGAATTAGCCAAGTTCATGAGTTTGTTTAATGACACAGAAGGAAACTCTAGACATAATTTTTTGTCCAAATTTTAATTTTGTTGATATATAAGCATTGATGTCTTCCTGCTGTAGTCCTCAGATAAGATTATTGCTGCTATCTTTTTTGAAGACCTGAAAACCACTATTCTTAGGAACTGTTCCCATTGTCAGTATGTAAGCGTAAGTAAAATTGGAAGAAAAAGAAATGTGGAAGAAATATAGAAGTTCCCAATCTTAGCTTTAAGTTATTTCATTCTGGACTAGACTGTCAAATTGCCTGATGGATCCAAAACAAAGAGCCATGCTGTGAAAACATGTGAAAGACAAAGAGAGGTTAAAAGATTTTCTGGGATCTCTGCACATTGAATAGTCATCAATTCTTTCACCAGAATAGCTCCTGGAGTATGTCTGATGTTGCTGGTGAGAACATGGTTTGCCCTATGATTAAATTCTCATCTTTGCCCAAATGTTTGAAAGGGCAACTGTCTTAAACCTTTGAACTTTATTTGTATTACAAAACTTCAATTAGATAAAAGACAATAATTAGCAAATCTTTTATCTTAGGGCATAATTAAATCTTTAAGGCAAGACATCTTAATCAATGACTTGTAATGACAAGTTCATAAATAAATTAATTCTTCCAATGAGTGTCTGACAGAAATCAATGAGTGTTAAAAGAAATTCAGGATGAGGGGACACCACTACAGAAACACTGTAGCTCAATTACACTTGGTTTAAAGAGTCTCATCTATAAAGTATTAGCTTGTTCAAAAGATGATGTATTATTTAGAGACAGATCATTAAAATACTAACATCTAATTTTGAAGAGCCTTTTTTGGAACTTCCATCTTTCCATTTATAAGCATTTCACCACATTTTATGATTCGCTTTTTTGTATAGGCTCTCTACAAAAATGTATATTCAGTTTGACTGATTTGCTGTCCTTGTTGAGTCCTGGTGATAAGTCTTGTTACTGAAAATAGAACTTGTCAGAGTAGATGTTGTGTAACCTCCATGTCACTGGTAAGGATCTCCCATCCAGGTGAAAACTTGCATAAAAATGCCTCAAGATCTTACATGTTCTTCCTCAAGAGATTAGTACATTTCTGTTCATTTAACACTGTACTACAGCACAGTGCATGGTTTTTGACTCAGGGGTTGTCTGTTGGTACAGGAATGGAAAAATGAGGACACAAAAGAGCCACAGGGGATCTCGTTCTGTTTGAGAGCTCTTGTGACCAGTGTCACCTGTGAGGTGTAGCTGGGACCTGCCTCTTGCTGAAGCCAATCCAGCAGTGGGTAATAATTTCTGGAGAGGGGTTGGGGGAAATTCCACTTTCCTAGTATTGCATACATCTGTGTTGCTTGCAGCTGGCACTGCTAAATACATTGCTCTGCCTCCTGTCTCCCACTTGTTCTGACCACCTGGCTTTAGTTGACCAAAAATGGCAGCAGCTTCATGGTACTTGTCTGAAGCTCTTACTCATGATTTTTTCCTTACCCATTTTAGTATCACATTAAGTGTTTAAAAAAAGTACAGTAGTTTCACGACTATAAGGCACACCAGACTATAAGGCGCACTTATTTTTTTAAGAGAAGATCTGTGTGAAACAAAGTAACGAATTAGTAACACAATCTTGTGATCGCAGGGTTTACTGGCAGGTGCTCAATTTGCAAACATTTTTCACGGATCAGCGCAGCCTTTAAACGCAGCCCGAGGCACCCTCCCCATGCTGTGGGCCCCAGCACTCCTGCCCATCCCTGGCCCTGGCTGCCATGGCTCACGCGGCTGGCACGGTTCGGCTCACATTTCCGGGTTGGCAAATTTCCAAACTTTGTCCATATATAAGGTGCACCAGATTATAAGGCACACTTCTGGGTTTTGATCAAAATTTTAGTCAAAAGGGTGTGCCTTATAGTCGTGAAATTACTGTAGTAGCAAAATATTTCCAGTTGAACTCCCTTTTATGAAGTTTCTCCTGTGGCTTGTGCCATTTAGTGTATCTCTGACAGTAAACACTCAGATTTTGAATGTTTGGTACATGTACATGGAAAATAAGTGCTGTAACTCTTGATGAAACTTTATCATCATTAGACAAAGGAACTTCAGACTGTCAGAATAGGTACTGAACCACTTTTGAATTTATGTTGTTTTCTTAAGGTGGCAAGGATTACAGCAAGCATTTGGATTTCTCTTTCTCTATATCACCAGGGCTCCCTGATTAAAAAGTGCAACTGGTCTTGAGCATGCTGAGTTTTTCCATCAAGCCTGGGCTGCTGCTGCCAGCAGGTTGGGAGCTGCAGTCCCCTGATGCATCTGGCAGGGTTGCAGCAGCTGAAAGGCTGCTCTCAATGGTGTTTAGTTTGCCTGGCAGCCAAGAGGAAGGGCTCAGTCTGCACAAATAGATCTGGTCTAGTCACAGCCAGTTCCACTCCATCTGGAAGATCCACCAAAACTAGACTAAACATGTGAAGGAGATATTGTGGAGACAGGCTAGGAAAGGGAGCTCAGGGTGTTGGAGTGGAGAAAGATCCAGGACGTGCTGGAGCTTGAGGGTGCTGGAGTAGGGGAGGAAGGCAGTGTGAACAGGAACAGAGCAGGCTGCATTCAAACCAGAGGAGACAAAAGTATGGAAAGCTGGGCTGTGTTAGACTGCTGCTTTGATCTCTTCTCTAACTTAGGGGATAAAAAACCTCATTAGTTTTATACTGCCCCAACAGTATTAATTAACCAATAATGCTTTCTCCTTGTGTATTAATGAGACTCAGTACGAATTTATTTTGGTTTTGAGTGGTGAAAATCTGCAGCTTCTAGAACAATCAATTCTTTCTGCTGTTGTGTGGGGCACTGAATATCAGATTAAGTTAAAATGTTAGTGATTTCCTATTTGAAACCTGTTAAACAGCACAACAGATGGAACGTTCTGTTCAGGTTATGAGTGTCCAGATCTGTCACTGATTAAAGGAGAGGTACATGTGACGGTGGCTGGTGCTGATAGATATCTCTGCAGAATTGTAAGAGAGGTCTCACATCCTCAGAATCCAGTAGCTCTGCCCCTGACATGCAGCATCTGCTGCCCCTCACACCTTATAAAGGTCAGTTGTTATCCATGTGAAACTGGGTTATAGCTCAGAGCATCCTTGGACAGATTTGTTCACAACCTGGGTGCTTGCTGCTCTTCAGAAGGGTGATAGGAATCTAAACCTCTTGCCTCTTTCAATATCATCTCCCTTCAGAGTTGTCATCCAGGTTGTTAAATTTATCCTTAGCAGACTTCAGCTGCAAAGGTCCTTTTTTCCCACTGTGTAACATTCCTGTCCATCCCATTATGCCCTGTCAATGAGGGTATTTGTGTATTTTGTTTGAAGCCATTTAAGAGTATTCTGCTAAATTCCTTCAAGGGAATTTAAATAGCCCTAATGACTATATTACCTTACAGGCTTTTAAATGTTTCCCCAGCTGCTTGATTCAATGCAGTATAAATTGTGAGCCTATCCACAGTAATCTTGGCATTTGTTTAGGAGTTAAGTATTAACAGATTTTTTGTCTTTCTCTCAGACAGTAGTCTCTGCACCTGCTTAATTTGCTGTAGGGTTTCTTAGAAGCAAATGTTGTTTTCTTTTCAAGTGCTCTGGGTTTTGTATGTGCTTTACATGAGGTCAGTTTGAAGAAGCCTTGGACTGAAACTCTTCTGTTATCTTGTAAACATAATTCTGTCCCAGTAAAAATCTGGGATTGGGAAGAGCTCCCAAGTGCTCTGATAAATTCGAGTAGATTTGTTGCAAACTGATTCATTCAATGTGATGCCCTATACAGGGCTTCAAAATTGCTTTCAGCATCTTTTTCAGCCTGCAAGCACTTCAGATCATCAAGAAGAGAGGAAAAAACCCAAAGAAAAAATAGAAATTAAAGAAATAAGTCACGTAGATGGGCTAAATATTAGAAGCAATGTGGGTGGCTAAGCCAATACAACAGACCTATCTTAGGTATTTTTCTTTTAAAGACAAAGACAGTCTGCCTCCCACACATTTCAAAATTAATCTCAAATGTATTTTTATAATTTACAATTATTTCCGTCAGAGAATAATAGAGACTTAATGCCTGGGGTAATTAATGTTCTGTGATGTCTATTATAATAGCTATTTTAAGTGTAGGAAATACCCTAATAAGAAACAGTTTTCTGGTGTGCTGATACAGTTGATTTTTATCATAGTTTTCTCTGTAAAGTAACAATTGGAAGATATGACAATAGACATTTTGATTAAACACTTAAGCATCTGATAAAACTTGGGCAAAGATAGATCACTTCAAAAAGAACATTTGAAAAAAAAATTAACCCCTCTCAATTTCTGACATTTATTTTTATGCTAGCCTGTGTTTTAAAACATTTTGTGACATTTATTAAATACAGTAATAGGTGAATTGCAATGCTTTGAATCCAATTAAAAGTCAGAACATGTTACATGTATTTTACTGAAAGAAGTATATGGTAAATAAAGACTAGTTTCTAATGAACATTTAATTGGTTGTAGAGCTACATATTTTCAAAGTTATGTATTGCAGTCATTCCAAACAGTGAACTTTATATATCTTTTTCATACTCCTCCTGGTTTCCCCTCTCTAAGGTTTTCCCCCTGCTCTCCCCCAAGTTGAAAAACTGTTTTTATTCTTTCCTCCCCAGTTTCTTGTTTCTGGTGTGGAAATTGTGACTGCAGTGGCTTCTTCTTTCCCATTGCTCATTCAGCACGTATCAATGTCCTTTGTCCATAGTGCTTGAGGTTTTCTTGTATCCTCTCTTCCTCCTCTAATTCCTGTATTCAGGACCTTGTTAGACTTGTCTGCTTTCTCATGGAACTACATTTGGTGTCTGTCCCCCATACAATATTACCTTGCTTCCTTGTACTCATATTTTCTTGAAGAATTTATTTTATTATACTTTTTTACAATCTCCAATTCAGCAGAATTCTCAAAGAATCCAGTGTCATTCTGAATAAAGCTGCTCATTTTCAGATTTCTGGGATTCATGAGCATGAGTTGTCTTAAAAGGAATTCTGTTTTACTATTTAGATGCCTTTCATAAGTAAGTTTTCTCTTTGTCAGCCATGTCACCATATTTTTCCTGATGATTGTATTATCTATTATAATATCTATTTGTATTTGTTGTCTCTGGTTTTATTGTTTGATCTTTCTAGTGCTCAGTCTCATCTTCTCATCATTCTTTTTCAGTTCAGCTTTTCTGAAGCAAATGCCATACTTTCCTTAAGTCTCCAATTCCAACTCTTCTCACTGTAGCTTCCCAATCCCAAAACTCTCATGGTGGCACTCCTTACCAGAACTGTGACTAAAATTGCAAATTGACTGGCAGATGCTTTGATTTTTCCCAGCAGGGCAGTAAATGTATCACCCTGCTGTAAAAATTCTGACCCTACCATTTCCAAAGTTCTTTACAAGCTTTGGGCCTGGCACACAGTACAGAATACTTAGTGCAGAGATTTTAATTTTCTGTGTCAAAATAAGTATTTCTGAAAAAGTTTTCATTGACTCTCTGTAAGATTTTTCTCAGATTGTCAGCTCCTGGTGTGCTGAAGCTTTGCTGTGTGACTGGAAGGTCAGGCTGTGCTCAAACTGCACTTACAGAAAGCTTTGAAGGTGTTAGAATCTGAGCCAGCCCAAAAAACCTGTTTCCTCTTCAAAAAATATTACTCCTTCAATTCTGTTCACTTGGGTTTTCAAAAATTAGAAAAGAGATGTCCAAACCTGATTAGGTTTAAAGGGACCATTGTAACAACAACACTGGTGAGTTTTTACTGTGTGTCTTCATCCATCTGAATAAATGATCTGACAGTGACTTGGGCTCTTTAACTCTCAGTCCTTACCTCAGCCTTGTAAGAGCTAAATCTGAGGACTTTGAGCAGTCCTTAAGAACTTTGAGGCACCTTGGATTCTGGGGTGGTGGTGCTGTGTTTGTGGGGTGTTTTATGAATTATTTTTTCATTCCAAATGCGAGGATGCCCAGCTGTGAGCAGAGCAGGGGCTCCATGAATGTCACTGACACGCTGATCAATGTCAGGGACTTCCTTCCCTGCCAGGTCTGACCTGAGCACTCAGCTTTCGTTTGTGAGCTCAGGGCTCTGGGGCTTCTCAGGGACGTTCTATGCTTTCATTTTCATTTGTCCAGGGTAGGAAATCAGCTTGGGAAGGGTTGGCATGTTCAACATCCCACCCTCAATCCCACTGCTGCCAATAGATGGGAGTCAGCTTAAATATATCCTCCTGCTAACTACTGATGGACTGGTGCTAAATGTTTGTTTTGGCTTAAAGGGGCACTGCTGAGATGTAATCACAGGATGATTTTGTTTCAGATTTTCCATTGAGTGCATAGTTTTCTGGCTGACTTACTTGGCTGTGTGTTTCAACAGATATATGTATGTACATGGTTATCCAGTGGCCTACGTGAAATACAGCAACATTCCCTTTGCACATTGTTAATGTGAGTTTAGAAATGAATGGCTAACTTAAACAGACCCTTGCAGATGTTATGAAAGTGCTCTGAGTTAGAAAAAAAAATTTAAAAGATAGGGAAAATCTGAATGTACTTGTAGTTATTTGTGGGTTTTGCTTGCCCTTTTAAAGTCTCCTTTCTGGCTTTAAATGCTCTCTCTGGTTTTGGCTGTTTTGCAGTTGCACAGTGGTGCCTGTAAACGAGCATTTACAAAGCACCAATACAAGGCAGCGGCTTCTCTCTTAATAATTACAAAATTGTAATACATTTTTCTAGTAGAGAACAGGTAGGGCTCAGTGCAACGTGTGACATTTTGATGTTCTGTAACGGCCCTCGACATCACAACTCCACCTTCTGGCCTTGGAAAGGAAGGGCTGGGTGCATCATTCCCTATGGGAGAAGAATATTTTATGCATATTAACAGCAAGGGCAGAGGGGAAGTCAAATTCTCTACTACTGAGAAGTAGTTTTTCTTGTTGTGAGTTTGCATTCATCTCCAATCTGAGTGTGGCAGGGACCTGGACTAGTCTGTCAATACAGTATTTTTCCATGATGACGTATTAAGATTTGTAAATAGCTTACAACAAAAGAATTTTACCTCACTTCTTCATTTAGGATCTAACATTCCTAGTACTCAATCTCTTCCATATTGAGAACTGAAATAAAAAAAATTGAAGCATCCACACCTAAGTCTTTCCGCAGAGCACTATCAAATGGATGGAGTAATGTTTTTAAAGAAGTCAAAATTGCTACTGAGTGGCAAAGCAAGGGTAGGCCCTGTAAGCAGTTCAAGGTTATGTTCACTTTTATTGGCTTTAGCTTAGTCAAGAATTGAGGTAGCATAAGAATAAATTTAATCTCTTTAGCAAAATATGAACCTGCATAAGGAAACTGAGCCCTTGAATTTGGAACAGATAAATAAGATTTTACCAGTACCCTTGAGACTGGTAAGATCTGCTCAAGAAACACCTCACTTCAAACGCCCTTTTTAGAGCTTTATTTATCCATTAAGTTTTGGTTATATCCTTGGTCATCTTGCAGTCTTTCTGCCTGACTTGTGGTAGAGAAAAACCTGAATATGTGGGAGGAAAAGATGAATTGAGAGGTCTTTTCTTTCACAAAGGATGTGTCTGTTCTCACTTCCAAGTCAAGCAGCAATGGAGTGACACTTTCCCAATTACACGCTCCACGCAAGTGATGCTATGGCTACCACATGGTGGTTCTATAATTGTGAGGTGATGATTGTGTGATGCCAACTGGGAGGCAGAAACGAGGTTAGGCAATGCTGAACTGGAGGGGAGGGGTGCACTGATGCAATCTGCTCATTGCCTGGGAGCTGGTGGAGCAGGGCAGCCTCCCTTCCACAGGAGAAACACTGCTCTTGTCCTTCCCAGTGATAAAGATAGCAAGAATTAGGTTTGGGATGGGATTTTGTTTATTTTTAAGTTTAGCCCAGCTTAGCTGTAGATAGTGATGCCCTTATGGAAGAGAGCTCAAGGGCCTGACATTGCAAATACTTCCAGCTCTGTGCTTCCCTCAGCATCCAGGAAAAGGAGTGAAAACAACTCAACTTGAGGACTAGGTTAATATTTAGATGTATTTCCAGATTCTTTGGAATCCTGCATGTGGCTCAAAATCTTTTGATGTCTTTTGAGTGAAAACTGGTAGTTTGTTATCCTGTGAAACAGGACTTCTGTAATGAGCACCATCTGAAAAGACTGCACTTATGGCTGTGGTACAGCATCTTCATGTCAGCTAAGCTGGTAGGGAAGGAGGAGTTTTGTTGAATACTTTTGGGAATTGGACTGTTTTTTGATTATTTTTTTCTTCAAAAATCCTCAGACAGGAAATATACAGACAGGAATAGATAGATGCACACTCCCCTCTAAGAGACCACAACAGAACTCTGAGGTGCTGATGTAAAGTCCTACATTTCTTAATGTCTCAATCATTTTATTATCTCATCCTAGAGGGGCTCACATGTTAATTAATACTTTTCAGCTACTTTAAAAGCTGAGCCATTCTGGTTTTGAAGTAAGTTTCCTGGGTAAACTTCATGAAACCTCATGGCTCTAAAGCAGCATATTAGTCAAATTAGAATTTAGAGATAATTAAGATTTGATAGAACACACAGACTTTCAAGATCTATCAACCTGAGTACTTCTGACTTTAAGGGCTCGAGCCAGGCACAGATGCAATTGCTGAAGTGGCTCCAACAATTCACTTCTCAGGTATGAAATGTGGGCACAAAATTTGGGTAGGAGGTCACTGATGATAAAAATCTACAGCTGACACTACAGTACATTCGAGCCTAAATTTTGAGATTTGACTCAAATATACCCCACCTCTAGCAATAGCACATAAATTCTTAGGGAAGCGAGCTGGTGATACAGCTGTATTACTGTAAGCAGAAATCCTGGGGATGGGACTGCTGCCATTGCCTTCAGTGGAGCCAGAAAGCACTTCCTCATCCTTTTACATGGAAATTGAGGCTGGCCATGAAGTCAGTGCTCCATCCCTTTTCAACCTTGGGGCCACTAAAGCCAACCTTGTAGAAGTGGCCCTTGTTACTGCAGAGTGGGGCTGAGCTGTATCCCAGATGTGTAGGAAGGTGTTCAGCTGCCAGAGGAATTGGTCAGCAGGCAGCTGCTCTATCAACCCTGCTGTGTATTTGTGGCAGGAGGGAAGGGGTCAGGACCAAGAGTGGGTAGGATTGAACTGTGAGTGGGCCACAGCAGAGACTGACCTGTCCACCCTGGAGGGACACAGAGACTGTGATTTTTGATTTTATAGCCGGTCTTAAGAGAGCAATGATATTGGCCCTTAGTATCAGCAGATTGTGCTGGTCGTGCCTGAATGATTTACCTAAATTCATGTTAGAAGCTGGTGGTGCTGCAAGAACAGCTTTAACTCAGATTCTGTGGGATTTTAGGTTGTCGTAAGCCCCAGCTCCCTTGCACTTTCTTTCAGGCCCTGTCTTTATCAGTGACTTCTGCAGCTGGCTGAAAGCAGAGTTTACACAAAGCTCAACTACATTTTAATGCTTGCTGTCACTTTTGGAAAACCTCAAAATTGTGACTTTTTCCAACAAAGTAACTAGAGACATAAAAAGCAATGAAGGAAACAGTTAATAGACTGCAGGGCAATCGGAGGGCTTTGGCTCCTACTGCAAAATATTAACAGCTGTAATTTGACCTCTTAGCCAATTAATTTTGGCCAGTGTAAAATTCCATACACTAAATCTGTTTACGATACTTCACTATTCTAGGCATCTGATACTGTGCCAAGACCTTAATATGTCTCTGAACAGAGGTCAAGTCATGGCCTTAAAACGAAGACTTGAAATATAAGCTGTGTGTGGGTGGGTTGCCTTATGTCCCTAAGGGGCTTATGAGTTCCTTTTCTATTGCTGTATGATCTGAAACTCTGGTCATTGCTCTCTGTATTACCTTCTTGTATTTCTTAATCAAAATAAATCCATTTTGCAGCTCAGAGATGACCCCTCTTTTTCGCAGTTTGTCCGTGCCGTTATGTTTTTACCACATGGCTCTGGTTAGGCATGCCAGCAGTTATTTGTTCTCTCTGTTGTGCATCTGTTCAAAAACTCATCTTTGATTTCCTCAACAAGTCTAAGTTATCTCCATCTTGTATTTTGGAGTGATGCAGTTGTATCCTGGTCATTCTGCCTCTCATTTAACACTTGCTTTTCCTAGCTTTGGTTTTTGGGCCTGGATTTCCCTCTGTTAAAGCATATGAACACCAGTGAAGTAGTCTGATTTTTATTAGCAAACAATACAAATGTTTGTTGCTCCTTCCTGTTTGCAGAGTGAATGGTGTTTGTGGCTGCACAGCAACATATTTAGAACTGTGAGTTGTTAGGCTCCAATGAATGCTGGTTAGTTCTGCATGAATATATATACTGACTGAATTAAAGCCTAATTCAATTTTTGTTTTAGTTTGTGCCAAGCTGTACAGAACTGCTGTTAGGTTATGAATCAGATGAACTGGTATGCTTAAATCCATGTTCTGTGAAACACCGTATTCCCAGTGCAGCACTGTATTCCCAGTGCTGTGGAAGGGTGCAGCTCATGGTAAAGACTCAGAGCAGGCAAAGTCTGAAGTGCATCATATTCTGTTCAAGTTGTCTGACTTCCAGGAGGAGTCCTGGACCACTGCTTTTTTCCCCAGAACCAGCTGACATGTGTTTCATATCATAACAGAGAAGTTTTCTGAGATACCCTATACCTCTTGTGTCATTGTTGAATTAAAATCTAGTGTTGGCATGTTCTGCATGGACTTTTCTGCAGGACTGAAATGCTGTGCACCTAAATTGAAGGTGTGCCAAGTAGCCTGAAAATAATGAAAGCATGAAGTATCTGCTGTTCCACATGCTTGGATGTATTAGCAGTCATGCCTGAGACCTGGGGAAGCAAAAGGAAACAAAGCCTAACAAAACCGAATCAGTGTCCAAAATTTCTGAAACTTTAGATAATGAAATAAAAAATGCATCTGTCTTATTACAATTTGGATTGGCTTCTAAAGCACTTGGGGATGTAGAAGTGCTGAAAACAAATGATAATCCAATTGGAGTCACCCAGTGCTGAATGCAAATTAGGATTAACCCAAGTGCAGGAATGGCAGATGACTGATAATTAGCTGCCACTTTGTGTGCCCCAGTTAAATGGCAAAGTAGAACATCCATCAGGGACTGACCAGTATCTGCTTGCACAGCACCTGATACTACTATTGCTTTAACAGCAACCACTACAATTATTTGTCTATTACAGTTGCTTTTATCTGTTGCCCATTATGGAAGGTATTACTGTTTGAGAGATCAACTTTAATGTCTTATAATGAATAATGCCAATACTAAAGAATCTTAACCTAGTACTAGGAAGTGAAAGAAATTTTGAAGCCAAATATTTGATTTGCTTAAGCCTGATTTATGTTTAATTCAGTGGAGATGAGATAGTTTGCCAGAATTCTAGTCCTTGACTAAAATGATTTTTTTCTGGAGGGAGTCGGATGTGATGGTGAGGGGGATGGGGAATGAAGAAAACAAAATTAAAAAATCACAAGAACAAATTACCTAGTCATTTCCATTTTGAATTTACTTAGCCATTAAAACAAATGAGATTGTCTTTGTCTGTGATATATAGTTCCCAGCTGATGTAAAGGGTATGAAAATAGTTAATGGCTTAAAGAAGAGAAACAATAGGGTTTTATATTATATAAGGAGATTGTCTTTGTAAAGCTATTCCCTGGGTACTGACAGGTGGTGTTGAATTTTGCATACCTTGTACACTTAAAAGAATAAGGTTTTTAGATGGAAGTAAATTGCAAAACCCTTTGCAGCAAAGGTTTCTTTTTGAAGTGGAAGAAGTTTCTGAGATTTCTCAGCCCCCAACTGGAGCTACATAGTGAGAATGAGGCAACAGGACTGAAGGCGGACAAAGGGGATCAAGTATCCTGTAGGAAATAACCCTTGCATTAAATATGTCTATTTTGGGCTTTATTTTCTAACCTGTCATGGTAGAGATCACCTGCAAAGTTCAGACTGGAGTGTGCAGCTGGAATCCTGTGCTGTCTGGGAGGATTTGGGAGGAGTGTTCCAGCTCAGCCCCAGCTCTCAAACCTGTGTCTCTCATGTGGAGGGACAAGAGCTTGTCACATCAGGCACCTTCTGCCTCCTTTTTAACTCACTCCATTGTGCTATGTGCAAGCAAAACTCTGCAGAGTGAACTTGTACAAGGTGAGGGCTATCCCAGTGTTTCAGGACAGGATTTAATCAAGTTCTTGTTGATGGGGGCAGGAAGGAAGGGGGAGAACACAGAAAATCATGCTTTTCCAGTTTGCATATTCAAGTTTCTTCAGCCCTAGGAGAAATAGCTGGTGTTTTGTATTTATATGTATATATTTGGTGTTTTAGCTGGAGTGTTAGGCCAGAAGGAACACTATATTGGTTTTTCCTTTTTTATTGGAACAGGCTTTTCAAACAGGCCAGCAGATGGTAGTGTTTGCTTTGTAATTACAACTGTGAATTCATAGAAAGGACTGCTCTTGTTTGGCATAGGTCACTCCAGGACCGCTCAATACGTAGCAGAATTAGAGAATTATAAGGAGCAATATTGGTTTAAGCAAGCAAAGAGGAAGAGGGAGCCCATCCCTAATCTTGAGCCAAGTGGGACAATAAAGGGGCAGAGGCTTGTGTCCCATGTCCTGCAGATAAGGTGCCTGGAATTGCAGAAATGTCACAGGTGATTGAAGCAGTAAGCCAGGGACAATCTGAAAATGTTCTGTCTTTTGCAACAGCAGAAGTTACTGTTCAACTGCAGTGCTTTCCAGAAATGTCAGGCATGACATGATTTTGTTAAGTGGGATGCAGAGTATCTCTTATTGCACAAAGTTTTGTTGGCAAATGGATAGAGCACAGAGGTGATGGATTGAGGAGGTAAAATTAACTAATGACATGGTCTTGGGCAACTCTTCACCACAGGTTCCTTTTTTTCAGGTGAGGATGAGGTTACTGATAACCACTGACAGGTTCTTAGAGTGAACTAAAATGTTGCTCAGGAATCTTGAGTGTTGTTTCACCTGCACATGGCTTGCCTTGACTGTTTCCAATCATATATTGGGGTCAGTTTGCCTACATATTTTGAAAGTTCTCATTTTATTCACCCTCTCAACTGGAAAAAGAAAATGTACCACACAATGTGACACTTCACTTGAAGGTGATTTTAAAAGCATTCCTAATCGAGAGCTTCATTCAAGGAGTTTTCAGTTTATTTCTGCAAATAAAACAATGGAGAAATACTGCAGAAAATTGCAGTGAAAATTTTGAATTGTTTTAAAATGAATTAGTCTAAATCTTTGTGGAATTGCTTTGTTTTTGTTTTGCTGGAGTGCCCTCACAAATGCTATTGGTTTCGGAAAGTTCATGGGTGCAAAGGGTTTTTAAGAGGAGAGGTCCAACTATTAGTAGATGATATTTCCAATTAATCTGGGCCTGCATATGATATCATCATCCTCTGGGGACAAAGGGAATGGCAGTCATTCCAACCTGTCCCAACATGTGGGTATCAAAACTTTCAGACAGGTATTTTAAAATATTAAAATGAACTGCTCAATCAGCGACCTTCAAAAGGAAAAAAACAAAAAAAAAGAGGAAAAAAAGCATAATTATATTGTGCATTTTTTTTCTTGGGCTGGGGTGAAGAGGGGAGTTTCAGGTGATTGACCCAAAATGAAGGATAAAAAGAAAAGAGGAAAAATAAGAGCACCTCTTCTTGCACAAACTACTCTCATTGTCTGTTCAGCTGTGTCACTAAAAATGTCAGTGAAAGTTTTTATTTTATTTTTTTTTTTAATCATTCTTTTGTTAGAAAACTCTGTGTGGGTCAGAGTTCCTCCTTGGCCCTCTGCCCTGCTCTTCCCCTGACCAGCTGACTTGTGCTGTCCTCCGTCTTGGTTCCTAGGAACCTCTTTTTTTGTCCCTTTTTTTTGCCTGAGGGACAGATGCATTTCTCCTGGAAGTGCTTTCTGCACCTGTGAGCTCTGTAATTTCAGAACTCTGGGTCTGCAGTGTTCAGGTTTTCTTGTGCAGTGCAGTGTAGGGGAACAAAGAATAAATTCTACATCCCAACAGCAAAATAATTTGCCTTAAATGTGATGTACACTATTGAAGTGTGCATCACAGCCTTGGAAGTGTCCTGGTGATTAATGCAATACTTGGTGCAGACTTTGCTTTAAAATCTTCATTTGGGAGGTTTAATTTTGATTGTTTGAGGAGTCTGTTTTCAAGCTGCAAATGGCTCCTGTAGAATTTTGCTGAGATGACTAGAGGCCATTTTTGTTGCAACATTCTTCATTTTTGCTGTTGAGTGTTTGTCAGAGTTTTAGGGTTTTGTTAGTATTTATATTGTCCTGTTTAATCACTCTTTTTTTGGTTGCATGTAAGAGAGAATTTTTCATTTGAGTATTCAAATATTGAATTACTGCTTCAGCACTGCTTTTGACACTTGGTATTTTGAGTAAATGAGTTAAAACAAGAGGTCTGCTAGGAAAATAGGAGACATGATATTATCCCCACAGTTTTAACTTTACTTTCTATTTTAGATTTTATATGGTGATCATGAGTTTTTTCAGCTGAGAAGCAGGCAGTGTTGATGTGTGGTGACAGAGAAACTTCACTTAGATGAGCAGCACACTCTTGTTTTTACATTCTGGTTTTTCATTGTGTGTGAAACACTTCCATGGCTTCATTTAAAATGTTTTAAAACATTTTATATATTGCTGTTCAGGAGCTCTCAATTCTGTGTGGATGAAGCTGAAACTTGGCTGTAGAATATATTACTTTAAAACAGACATGGATTTTAAGAGAAGATCTATAAATAAGATGTGGTAGGCAGTGGATAACGGACCTGCAATCCATGTTTTGGTTAAAACTAAATATTTAAATGTTCAGTAACACAGGAAGGCCATAGCTTTTTTTTCTTTCTCCTGGATAATGAAATCTTGCACGTGCAGCACACTGTGGTATCCACACACCTTCTGAGCAAAAGATACAGTTAAAAGTTAATATTTGGCTAACATTATTTAAAACAAGTGACTTAATAATCAGGACACAATGAGCCCTGTCACTGGCCAGGTTAGAAGGACCCTTGTGGATAATTTTTAATCCAGAATTCCTTAACAGTCATAAAACCTGCTATTAAGTGCTATAAAGTAGTTGAGTAATAATAATACTAATAATCTAATAATACTCATAATACTACTAATAATCTATGGAAAAGGAAGGATATTGGTAATAGTAGGTGAATAGATATAGTTCTAGAAAACCCTACTAAACATCACTATAGGGTAGATTTAGTTGCCAGCTGTTGTCCTGAGCTTTGTGGGATGGTACTGGGAGATGGATCAGCCTGGGCTGTGTTTGTGCTGGAGGAAGGGGAGCTGGGTGTGTCACAGTGGCCTTTTTCTGCTTTAATATTCTTTTTCCTAGAATCTTTGGACAAGCAGTTATAACCCAGTGGGAATTGTTCAGGTTTCCAGAGTAAGGACAAAATGTCAAGATTTAGCTGTTGGTGTTGCCAGGAAAAGTTTTGGTTTTCTTCTTCTCATAGGCTGAGAAATAAGCAAGTCATGGCTATCATCCCTCACAACTCAAATTACGCAAACTCTTTGCAGGAGTGAGCTGCAAGGGCATCTCAGTTGGGGCTGTGGTCAGTTCAGGCAGCAGAATTCATTTCTGCCCAGCTCTGTCACAAAAAATGTAAATGGCATTTGGATTTGGTTCTGGTGTAACCTCTTGAGATTGATCAATCAGAACTAAAGGAAAATGGGCGCCAGTTTCTCTCTTACTGCCTCCAGACCTGGTGCTGTCAAAATTATTCTCATTTTTCTAACTTTTTTTTGGTTCAGTACAAGATGTCCATCACAGGTCTAAACCTCAGAAATACTGATTTTGATCAGCTAACCCTCCTTTATTTTCAAATACATTCCAGTTGCTCTACACATTTGATTGGCGCTTTTCCCCAGGAACCTAATGCTCAGTTTGGAGTAATGGGAACACAAACCATTAATAAAAGATTAAAGAAAAAGCAAAACACCAGGATTTAAAATTCCAAACATATCTCTGTAGACTGTCTTTATAAAAGGCAGTTTCTTCGGCAGGCGTTGAAATGCAATTCTTCCTACACATTAAATAATAAAATCAGACATGGGAACTTTCAGATTGCTGTGCTGAGCAAAATGGATGTAGCCCTTTTAAGTCCATAAAAGTATGGAAAATCAGATCTTAAGAACCAAGATCACACTTGAACACAGTTGGAAAACTGCAGCGTGTTACCAAAGCCTCATTAAGCTGTCATGGGCTTATTTTGTGCATTTTCTTTCCCAGTCTTTTTGAATGCCAAGATATTTGTGTGTAAATACTCTTTTCTAACTCTATTCCCCCTCCTCCTCTGACACTGTTTGTGACAACATGGGGGTTACCATGGGGATTGTGACGTGTGATGTCATACCCAGCACAGTGACCTTGGTGAGTCTGCTGAAGGATGGAGATGGACAGAAAAACCAAGGCAGCAAAAATGGAAAAGCATGCAGGAAAAATGTATGAATTTTAATAAAAGAAGAGTGAAACATTGGTGCATGGGGTGGCTTTTGTTTCTAAGTTCACCCAAGTGCGTGTTGTGGCTCAAGGTTTTGTTTTTTTGGCCTGAAAGTCCCTGGTTCTGGTTTTGGAATATGTACTGTGTGATATGTATCTAGAGAGACCTTTCCTCTACCAAGTCAAGAAATATGAGGTAAGCTTAGCATGAAAATTGTAACTCTATCCCAGCTCCCAGAAAAGGGAGCATTAAATCAGACACTCTGACTGCTTAGCACTTCTCTAATGCTTAACACGTGGAAATGTTACTGAACCTTCACAACACTCTCAATATGAAAAGCAGGCAGGTGCCAGTATCCCCAGGTAAAAATTGGAGTGTGCTAATCTAAATGGTAAGTGAACTCTCATAAAGTGACTCATCAAATCACTGGCAGCAGTGGGATGAAGATCTGGACATTCCTATCTTTATAGTCCCAGGTTTGTTTCCCTGGATCAGATTTGCCTTTCATTGAAAACACAATGTTCTACGTTTGAAATGACAGACTCATACCAATATTATTGCACTTTTTTTTAGATACAGGTAAGGCTGTCTTAGCACAGCATGTTCGTTTTTATGGAAAAGATGATGCACAGACCATGCAAAGGCTTTTGCAACAGAAATGAGCTGAATGGAGCTTAAATGGGCCCACTCTTATAAATGTGGATGCCTGCAAATTGAGCATCATGTGTGCAAAGCAGCCTTTGTTCTTTTTTTTTCTTTTTTCTTTCTTCTTATTTTTGCTTTCCCCAGAACCTTGAATCTCCCCCCATGCATGCCATGTGAGCACTAACTCCTAATTTATATCACCTCAAGTGAGGAAAATCAGACCCTTTGACTTGTAAATCTCACTCAAAACACACTTTTATGGTTGGGGTTATGATGGAAATACCAACAAACTCAGATATTTAACTATAAGAGCTCAATCTGTGACATTATAATAAAGATTTGTTTTACTGCCAAGCTTTCTTGTATAGACAATAGGGGAACGATGCTTTTTAGTTTTCCTGCTGTAAATGCACATACTTTGGCAAGGAAAAGGTGTTTGCCAGGTCAAAGTCATTGCTCCAAAAAAGAATGCAATAATGAAATAATATAAACAGTGAAGGCCCCAGCACCTCCAGTAAAAGTTATCAACTTGGAAGATCAAGCTGACACATTATTTCTTGTATTCATGTATCAAACTGGTGCATCCGCACACCAGTAATTCAGTGTCAACACTATTGATTCTCTGAGCACAGAGCTCCTGTTGAGATCATTAGTAGGTCTGTTTGTGCAAGGTCTACAGGCACTCATGTCACTAAAATGTATGAAGTTCATATTTGTAGGGAGTTATTTCACATGTGGAACGCGAAAAGAAAGATCCTCCAGTGTCCAGAAAACCCTGACCACCTATCTCCAGTCTTACCAGTAAAAGGCTGAGATTTATTTCATTCTGGATCAGACAAATGAGGCTTTCATCCAGTAAAGGTTTGAATTTAGGAGGAACTGGGTTGGGTTGACTCCTTAAACATCTTTTGTAAATAGCACCTTCCTCTATTAGAAGTGAATTACTATTTTTGAGGTTTTGTTTCTCTCTCTCACAGTGCTAAAAAAATGGTTGGAAGATGTATTTTAAAAGATACTGTTTTGTTAAAGCTACACCCCCTCCTTTCCACCCCTGGCCCCTGGCCTGACTGTCAACTGAAAGCTGAATTTAATGATGGCGAGAATTTCTTTATTTTTTGCCAAAACGTCCTTTAATATCTACTCTACTTTCTCACTTTCTGTTTTTCCCAAGAGCAAAGCAGAGGCTTATTTGCTATAGTGACATTTTTGAAAATCTGCATGGCAGCATCACTGTTGCCTATGGAATAGTCATCATGTTCAATTTTGTTGATCCTGTATTTGTTTGCTGGAAAGCAAATCCATCTATTTATCTTCAAAGTCTATTTTCCCAGGTTTCCCTTGCTTAAAGAGCTATACTCAGCTAGAGCAGAGTCCTTGACTGCAAAAGCTTATGATATTAATGTTTTGCTCTGCTGTTCTAATGATCAGTGTGATGTTTTGAAAGTGTTCTGTCTTGTCAGCCCTGTTGTTTTTGCAGTCTGTGTTGATTTGGATGTCAGCTATGTTTCCAATAAACTTCTGAACTCTGAGTACTTTCTAGCAGGGAAGAAAAAAGATGCTTTGTTTACCATGCTATGAAAATTAAAGACCAAGAACTTTCAAAAACAGGAGCCTGCAGTTACATCCTTTAGCCTATGTTTAGATTTCTAAAGCATTGGCCTAATTTTTAAAAGGGCTGAGGATCCAGAGGCTCCTGTTTGGCTCAATACTCTGGACAGGTTTTTAGATATTCCGGATGAGGAGGGTTTAACATTTAATATAAACTTGACTTATTTTAGGTATTTGGTGCTGCATGGGATTTTGGTTGAGTGATACAATAATAGTCTGAACTCACAACACAAACACAATGCAATGATTGCATCTTACAGCTGGATCACAACACAAATGCCATTTGTGCCACAAAATCTCCCCAGGACTTTTTTCAGTGTAAAGTGGACTGTGATAGCTCCTGATGGTCATTAGTGTGCACTGATATTTCAAGGACTTCTCAGTAGCAAAATCTGTAAATATTGCTTGCTGCTGTCTTAGTTTGGGCTGTGTTCTTGTACCTTCTTGCAGTTCCTGGGGAGCATGGAAGGTAAGGGCTAAAATAGAGTCTCTATTCTGAAAAATACTCCTTCATATTTATTTTAAAATGAAATTTCCCTGCTGTGTTTTCAGGCGAGAACAAAATAAATATACTTTAAAAAAAAAGTTGGAATGAATACCCTTCACTCTGTCAAACTTTATTTATGGAGGGAATTTCAACATGAAATTTGGAGTAAAATTTCTCTTGCTCTGTTTTCAAGCAAAATCAAAGCAAATGGTTGTTGCAAATACATAGTTGGAACAAATGATCTGGCTTTCATGCCAACAGTAAGAGGGTAAAAGGAAAGAAGCTTATGATGCTTCTGACTGAAGATTATTTTCTTTTATATAAGGAGAGCAAAATACTAACTCAACTTCTAGGACAGAGATGAGCCTAAATACTTTATTCAGGAATTTTAAAGCCTTGGAGGAGAACTGGACAGGCAGAAGTGAAAGCTCAGATATGTCTTCTCAATTCCCAGACTTTGAGATGTGTCAAGGCTTTCTTCTCCATCTCCAGCTTTTTGGGAAGTGTCTGTGTAGAGAGGAAAAAGCACTCCTGGATTCTTTTGTGAATGTCTTCCAATCTCCATGCCCTTATCCAACTCTCCCATTAAAATTTGCCTTCTGAGGAGAGGGACAGCAGATAAACCCATCTTCTGGAGCCCCTGGGCTGGCCCAGATTGCACCAGAGGTTGCAGTGTAACATGGGCAAATCTGCAGAGCATTCCCCAGGATCCAGCTCCTATGATGTACTGGTGTGGCAATATCTTGAAAGCGTGAAATGAAATGATGTAGAACATAATGACCATCTTCTGGATGTTTCCATGTCCTTTGTCTTTCTACTAACAGCTGCGACCCAACTTGTACTTGGCTATTTTTAGCGTAGAGGTCAGCCTTAGAAATGTGTCCTCAAGTGCTCCTTGGCAGGACCCGGCAGCTGGGTTTGCCAGCAGATAAACTGCATTTCCTAGAAGTTAGTGAGAATCTGAGGGAGTCACCCAAAAGCCAGTACCTGAGCTGGGAGAGCAACTGGGGAGCCTGGGTTGCTCCATCTCTTGCCATAACCAGGAGGCAAAGCTCCTATTGCTCATATAAGCAAGAAAGTCAGAAACTAACAGCAAATATGATAATATTTAAAGTTTTGGGATTTTTTTTTTAAGACTATACCAATTTAATACATTTTTTTTTCTTTTTTAAAAATAACTATAGCACATGCATCTACCATTTTGAGCATTAATCTTGAAGCCAAGATATGCCTTTTGGGTATTTTCCTATTAATGAAGTAACTTGCTGCAGAGATGCCATAATATCTCAGGAATCTACATGCACTCTGGCCAAAGTACCACTTAAAGTTTTAGCTCCCTCTTGAATATGTTGGTTGGACACATGCCGTTTTTAGAAGCTAGACATTTTTTATTGGATTTGATGGGAAATATAAATTTGGTTTGGAAAAGGGCTAACTCTTCAAGCCTTCGATTCTCCCTATTAAGATTTTCCTTGCAACTTGGCCTCTTTTAAACTCCCATCTCGTGCATACTCTTTTCTAATCTGATACCTCAGTGTACATATCTAAACATGATCAGTGACAGTTTTAGCTGCGGGGTGAGACTTTCTGTGACAAGGGCAGTGAGCTCTGATTTGAGACCATTCATTGCAAGTGACTTCAGCTGTCTCTTCAAGTGACATCCAGCTACTTGAGGAATGGGGGATGACGAAAGTTCTTTGGACAGAAAACTTTCACTGACAAGAAGGTGACAGGTCCTTGCACAGCTGGTCTCTGATATGCCTTGGAAGAGGCCTACGTAGTTACTAATTTAAGTTTAGTGGTGGCTGCAAGCATGGAGCAGACAAGTTCTTGTAGATTTGTAACTCATCTGCAGGAATGACAGGAGTTGGAGCTACACTTATGGTGCTGGTGTTGTTGTATAACATTTCCAATAGCCCATGTTTATTTAAAGAGCTAAGTAAACTGAACTGCAAGCTATTCTCATTAGTGCTTCTGAACATGTAGCTGCACATGGTGTATTCTGTTAATTTGTTCATATATTTAAAGTGGATACTGACCTTTTTTTAATGGTCTGTCAACTCATAGTAATGGTATCCTCACTCTTGGGGCTGTCTATTCCTTCATTTTTTTTTTTTCAACCTGTCCTAATTTTCCCCAATGTCTCCCATCAGTTTTTCAGCCCTTGAGGTGCTATCAATAATGAAAACGCTAATGTGTGGGAAGTGAGTGGCTGGGTTTTTTTTTCATAGGGACTTCTTGCCTTGCTCAGAACAAATGCATGCAGCTCCTCTCCCAAATCACCATTTTCCCTTCCACCATTGCATCTGTTGGCAGTAACAATGGAGGGAAATCAAAAGATCCTTCCAAACCAGGAGAGTGATGTGGCATCCTGAACACACAGGTGAACTTTTTCCAGTGCATGAGGGGTAAGTGCTGCCCATTGCATGGGGAGCTGTGACAAGTTTTTTTGTCACATTTGCTGTCATCTAGGTTGGGAACAGGGGCGTTTTTATCCCAGCTCTGCCACCAGCCACTTTGGGGCCACTGTCAAATTGTTGTACTCTAAGTACCTGCTGATTGCTTACATATCTGTGCATATGCAGTGAAGATTTAAATGTTGAAAGTGTCTGCTGTGCCTAATCCTGACCTGTGAAGGAAGAAGTCATTATCCTCTAAATATCAGATAGCTCTTGGATTATAACCTCAAGAGTTTGAGGTCCCTGAGGGCCAGCCATACCCAAAGAAATAAGGTGAGTTATTGTGGATGTTTAAATCATGCTGTACTGGCAGATTTGGTTTCAGAGGCTCCTCCTTTCCCAACACCATGTGTGACTCCTGTTCCCACTGCCCACTTTGCCTTTCCTGCTCAGCTTTCCATGCAGTTGGACACTAAGTGATATTATTTTATTTCTGAAGGTCATCCTTTAGAGACCTGATTTAGAACATGGCCACAGGAATGGTTTTGGCAGAGCTGAGGGTGCGCACCTGCAGCTGTGGCAGTGAGGGGTGAGGCTGCCAAACCCATCTGCCCTGCTGGGGACAAGAGCAGTGAAGAAGCACTGCCAGAAGGGACTAGGGAGGGAAGATGGGACTGATTGTTATAAAGGAAGTATTGGAGACCACAGCAGCACAAAGAGTGGGTGGTCCTGAGCTGAGCTGCAGGGGAAGTGTGGCCATTTACACCACTGGAAAACTTGTCCTCTGCTGTGCAGGGGACTGTTTGTCACCCTATCAGTACAGTCTCAGCTCTCCTTTAAGGTCTTTGCTTTTTGTCTCTGAAATATTGCCTGGTTTACATTGGGGATTACAGCAGTGTAATCTCTTTCTCAGCAGTTGTGTTTCAGTCCCAGCTGGTGTAAGTCAGCAGAGCTCAGCTGCCTGCACAGGAGTTGCACCATTTTGCAGCCACGGAGGCTTTGGCCCTCAGTAAATAAACACCAGTGTATTATTGCAAAGATTTGACCTCATTTGTTTTGTTTTTTCCATCTCCTTGACACATCATTGAGCAAATTTTCACTGAAGCAAGGGAGTAGGAGAGGAGATAATTAAATATTACATAAGGATAATAAGGTGTGAGTAAAATTATTTCTGTGGTTTAACATGGAGGTCTATTTTAGTAATTTCTTTGCTAGTTGGAAAATGTGAGCTCGGTGTAATGCCAAATAAACAGTTTGCTGTAGATATTTAAAAGGACCGAGTGCACCTCTTACAGATACTCTGTTGACAGTTAAAAAATGACGTATCTATTATTCATGCTGAGCAGCCAGACAGGAGGAATGCTGCTCTAACTTTCACATGGTAAAAGAGGAAACGAGAAGCAGTGTAGCTTGTAAAGGCAATTGGGTTTGTTTAAAGGAATACTGTCTTTTTGGTAGCCTGATTTGTAGCGTGACTGAGTCAAAATTTGGTAGACTCAGCACTACAATGGCAAAACTTCTTTTGATTTCAGCAAGACTGTAATTTGGTTTTGTGTATCCATATTTGACTGAGGTCACAGGTACAAAAACCTGATGCAGGCAGGGTGTTTATTCTTCTTCCCCCCAGAAGTTGCTATCTGTAAAGGAATGAGTGATGCTTGGTTTTCTGTCAACAAACCTTCGATTTTTAATGACTCATCTGCAAGAGCTGATAAAGTGTTGTGAAGCCCTTTCTGGAAGGGTTGGCTTAGCAGGATGTCGTGTGAGAAATGTGTAGAAACAAAAGAGCAGCAATTGCAGGTGTCTGGGGCACTTCTTACTGAAGCTGATATGCTGTTTTTTTAATTTAATCAGAATTATATGTATGCAGAAAATGAGTGTATTGAGATGACTACTGTACATGGTGATTACACATTGCTCACTGTTGAAATGAGATAGGGGTTTTGTGTGTTTAATGAAGGTTACCTGTGATGTGACACATGCAGCAGAGAGCCCACCTGAGCTTACCTAGAAAGCTGACCAAAAGGAAACATTCATTCCTTCAGTCATTAAGATCTGTGTCATTTTGATTTTCCAGTTTTACCTTTGCTTTAAATTTTATGTCCCATGCCTTTCCAGCTTTTGTGCATTTCCAGGATTTTAGTCCATGTGCATAATGCAGAATTGCATGTCAACAGGAATTGTTCAATTCAGCCTCATAGAGTGGAGGAATAAGATGTGGGAATAGCCTTAGAAAGTTCTGGTAACAGGGAAAAGATGCTGAATTTGCTGTCAGAGAAGTGGGTACTGCCTAGAGGTTTGATTTGAATAAAGCCTGTGTTGCCCAGGTGGGCACCCCTCTGTGGGTACTGTGGCTCTGAAAGGTATAGAAAATTGTGCTGGACAAGGAGCACAGCTTTGTCTGGGTATTTAACCCACCCAGCAGGACTTTGGAGCGAGATTGCATTGTCCTCAGCCCTGGGATGGCATCTGACTATGGCTAAAAGTCACAGGTTGAGCCAGCAGTATTTCATCACTGCATGATTCTTGTGGTGTGCAAGTGAAAGTGCCTAAGGCCTCAGATTTATCTGTGCCTGGTTTCTCAAGAAACATAAGCATAGATTTATCTCTATAAAGAAATTAATTTTGTTCAAGGGAGAATTTGAAGCAGAATGCAGAAATGGTTCTGGAATAAGGCAGGTAAAGTTGTTAGTTAAATCAGCTCCATCCCTTGTGATAAATAGATCAAGAAGCTGGGCAATTTATTGAATAAATTGTCCAGAGGTGTCTGAATTATTTGCAGTGTCATTTCACCTGAGCCTGAGGAATGTGAGGCCAAATTTCAGCTGGCTATATTGCATTCCTCTCTAGAGCCAGAAATAGGATCTCAGCTGTTATAAATTGATTAATGAAGGTATTGTTATTTAGACCAGACCCTTAGGCTTGTAGTAATGCCTAGTTTTAGCATAAATGACCAAGCTGAGCCATTCTTTAGAAGGCATAGCTTTAAAAGCTATTTGTCTAGTTCAGAAGCAAAAAAATTATAATGGCGTTCATTGCTTTGGCACGTTTTACTGTCTATGTTGCCTCCCAAAATGATTTACTTGTTGTTTTTTTTTTCCTCTTGAACCTGTGTGGCATCATATTAGCATGGCACATGAAGGTCCTGAGGTGAAAATAAATCCACAAAGATAAATATCAAACTTTGAGATGCTGTTCCATGTAACTGAATGTTTATCTGAACTTCACACACAGCATCCAGTTAGATAATTTGCCCACGAGGCAAGTTTGTTTCATTTTTCACAATGTTCTGCTACTTGAGATTATTTATTCACTGCAGCAGAGCTATGGACAAGCCTGATTTGTTAAGCAAGCACTGTGAGGATAGATACTGCAGAACTATCTTTCATGGAAAACTTTGGAGTGAGAAGCAAAGGAGTATCTCCCAGTGCATCCAGGACGTGCTAGAAAAACTGATGATGGTGCAGCTGCAGAGGTAAGAGGAGAGTCCTCCTTTGTGGAAATGTCTTTTCCCTCTTATCCCTTCTGCTTGCCCTCTTGCACCAATATTTCAAAACTCTTAATAAAGAAAAATTTCAAGAACCTGAATGTTTCTACAGTTACCTCCCTGGATGTATGTTTAGTTGGAAAAAGGGAGAGAGGAGGTGTTTATTCCACCAGTAAGTACAAAAAACTTTATACCAGACTGCTTAGGTGAAATTTAATAATCAGTATGCAATTAAACAATTCTTTACACTTAACAATCATTCTTGCATGAACGTGTTTGACAAGAGAAGCAGAGCTCATGTGCTGCAGTAATTGTAATACATCTTGAGAGGCGTTGTCACAGGAGTTCTGTTCCTTTCCACCTTTGTGTAGATGCAGTTAAACTACCCACTAAAAATCCAGAAAACCTAAACTGCAGCCAAGGAAAACATCTGCTTTGGACATGACTTACTTTATTTTCTAGCAGAAGGGCTCCATATATCAGTGCCTCGCCTTGTCTAATTTCATTAATGTGATCTTGTGTCCATCGTGTGGCACTTTAATGGCCATTATTTGTGGCCTCCATCAAATAAAGCACTGACCATAAATCCAACCTCACGTAAATGAAGATATAAATGTCAATCTGCATTACTGTACAATATTTATTATTTTAATTAAATGAAACTGATTGTGACATTTATTAGATCGCAGGTTCCTTGTTAAAGGCAATGAAAAGCAAAAAACATTGCTTATTTTAGAAGGGCAAAAAGCTGCTTATTTGATGTAATTTTTAGAAATTGTCTTAGTGTCACTAATAGGTTAATAGTCTGTGATAATAGGTTACCAGAGCTATGAATCTGTGTATGGAACACAATGTTTGTATATCTTTTTGGGACGTAAACAAGTTAGTGAAGCCAAACATGACATGTACAGCAGAAATAGCAGGGAACAAATATATTAGGAAGGTGAACACCCTGATTTTGGTATTCATTTAGTAGTACAAGTATTTGCATTTAACTGAACCATTTTGTTTCATTTTCTCTAAACAGCAGGAGTTATCCCAGGTCAGATATTCTTCTTTTGCTGGTAGTCATTAAACTTTGTTCAATTTGAACAGACTTATTTTCCAAATTATTATGGAAAGTACAGAAAGCCTGTAGCTTTAAAATTCTGAAGCCAAATCCTTTTTAATCCAGTCCCAAGGACAGAAATCCAGTACAAATCAGAGACTGTTCTTATTTATTCTCCTTTGGTTGTTCTGTTCACTGTACTTTTAATGCACAAAAGGAATACTCCATGCTTTTTTGCATTGGTTGTAAGAAGGGATAATAATGGATAAAATTCCCTGGTCTTGATGCTGCCAAAATTTTTAATCTGGAAAATAGTATGTGTCAATAAAAAGTGTAAGACTGAAGATGTGATATTTGGTTCATTTCTTCACTTACAGAGAGTTGGGTTTTATCAAAAGCTATTTTAGAGCAGCCTATTTAGAGTCTGAACAGTATTTGTACCTCAAAGAACTCACAGCCCTCACCAACAGACTGTGTCCAGGAAAACTTCTGAATGATGGAGATGTTAATATTTGGGGGAAAAAAACCCTGAGTTATAGTTTATCATTTTATATTGGAAAATATTGATCCTGTTGCTAATGAAGTCAGTGGCAAAACCTTAATTAACTCAGTTGGAAGTGTGGAAACTTGGGAAATTAGGATTAAAAGGAGATTTCATCTTTTTGTATATAAGCTTCCTTTCTATCTGTTTTTCACAATGATTCCTTGAAAATAAACAAAAATACTCACACTAACCTAAAGGGAAATTGATTCAGCTCTTCAAACATCTTGCGACTGTTTTCAGAGCAGTTTCAAATGTTCACTTCAGATCTCTAGGATCTTTCCCAATAATGTTGTAAGGTTTTTAAACTAAATTGACTGTGTTTTTAACTAAAAATATTTATAGTGTATTTGTAACAAAGCTGGTCAGGAGGTTCTTGTCTGTATCAAATCCTAGTGCTCAGATCTAATTTAATTCCAGTGAAGAGGTGAAAATGTTTCTCTGAAGTTTATCCTTTTGGTCAGTATGAACCATGCATATTCATGGTACTCTTGAAGTAATTATTAGGTATTATCTTTTCAAGCCCAGGATGACATGGCACAGAATAAAGTGATTTAGCAAAAGCAAGGCTGAGCAGCTGGAACAGAAGAGAGGCTGGATTTAAAAACTGTGCTTTACATTTTTACAGGTGCTGCTCTCCTGTATTTAATTCAAGGCTCTTTCCTGCAAGGAAATAACCAAGGAAATGCCTTTTTCTTTTCCAAAATCTGAAACCAAACAAAGTGATGGCAAGAACACTTCTGGAGTCCCACTTTTGTGTTTAGAATTTTAGTTCAGTATTGCTTTTTCAGCAAGTACTTAAAACTTTTTTTCTGTGATTTTATAGGCCACTGTGCAGACATGTAACTGTGTAACACTTCTGTTCTCCCCGAGTTTGCTGTAATGCATTTTTCTTCATTTTCTTTTTGTTTATATACACAATCTGTGCTTGTATAGCTTTGTGGTATTTCCTTTCAACCTTTCTAGTAGCTAAAGCAGAGACATCTTGGGCTTTGTTCATTCCCATTGTGCAACACACTTTTTCTGTGTTGCACCAAGGCAGTGAAAACTTCCTTTTCACTCTTACACTGAAATGAGAATTAATATTGTTGAAGTAACCACTGACAGTGGGCTCCATTAACTGCTCCCTCCAAAAGTGGTCCAATGCTCCCTGTTGCTCAGAAGCCCTTGAGAAACTTGTAAAAACACACATGGTGAAGGAAATTATTTCCTCGCCAAAAGGTGATCCTGACAACCAGATTTCACTTGGAACATCTGCTGCAATTGCAGCACGATCCCAGAGTCTTTTGCTCCAAAGTCTTGCTGGCTGGTAGATGAAGATAACTTCTAATGTCCTGGAATATCACTACTTTCTAAGGTGGTTGGTTGGCCCTGTTCAAAGTCCAGGTAAGTTTCCTTCCAGAGTTGTATTTTTTTATATTCACTCATGGCTGATAGACAAGATCTCTCTTTTGTCATCATGTACCAAAACTGCGTTCTTGAAAGTTCTCAGGAGCTGTCTTTATTTACAGTTATGTTTGTTCTTATCTGCCAAGACTGCTGTGATTTCTTCTAGCCCTGTTTGCCACCCTGAGATCCAAGCGCATTTCAGTGTTAGATGAGGTTGAGTAATTCTCTGATACCAAAATTATTTTGAAGAATTTTGTCAACACTTCGCCTTTTGCTCTAGAACTTGAGAGGAGGATGCACCATTCATCCATCTAGTCTTCAGTCATTCTGATTTCTTGATTCCTTGTTCTAACATGATTTCAATTTCCTTCTGTATTTGTTCTTCCCCTGGGAAATTAATCTGAGTTCTGACACATGTTCTCTGTCATCTTTGTTAAATCTGTAAGCCAAAGAATTGATGTTCTTAGCAGTGGCTGTGCCTCCTTCCAGTAAACTCTACTTTTTACTGCTTTAAAGCATTGTGTTTTCTTCTTTTTGTTCTTGCTCACATGCATAAAAATAAAAAAACCTTGTTTGTTTTTCTTGTGCTCTCCTCAGTCTTCTCCAGGTGTTCCACATCTCTTCAATGGTCTGATCCACCCAACTCCTTCCAGAAGCTGATTGACCCTCTCATCCCATGTGCATATTTTCTGTGCAATGTGTGAAGGAGTCTGACCTTCTAGGCTCGTTTTCTGAAGTGTCACTGATTTGTTCTGTTACTTTGGGCAAGTCACTTAATCTCACTGTGGTGTAGTTTATCCACTATAAAATAAGTCTAATAATCCTTGTCCGCTTTGCTGAGCCCTGAATCTTGTTTGCCTTCTTTACATGTGCAGTCCTAAGGGTATTATAAAGCTTCAATTATTAATGTTTGGAAAGTGCTTTGAGATCTTTGGATGGAAATCCCTGTATAATCATATTTAGCACTTAGCATTTCACAGCACAGTGCAGACGCTACGTAATCCTCAGAATACTCCTGTGAGACAGAATTACCTGTCAATACAATTATTATCCTCACTTTACTGGATAGTGAGGCAGAAGGATTAGGACCTAATCCTGCTTCTCTTCAAATAAATGGGAGTTCTTCTCTTGACTTCAGCAGGAGCTGGAAGAAGCTTCTGTGACACATCAAGTTTTGAGTTCAGTCTAGATGTCAGTGTGCACTGAACCTCCTGGAGTCTCCTTCCTCACTGTACTACAGAGTTTGGTGTTTCCTCATCATGTTATCTGGACTTTCTTGCATGATTCATTTTTAGTCTTCTTCCTTCCATCCTGTTTTGGTTATTTTCTATAGTATTTTATCCTTTTGTTTTTCAGTATATTTTCAAGCCCCAGCATATTCTTGATGCTACACATGATGATAGATCATCCATGAATTCTTCAGTATCACCTTTGCCATCTTTCTTCACACATTTATCCAGTATAGCTCTTTTGCCTATTTTTAACAACTTTATTTTTCTGCTGCTGTCTACTGCAATGCTGCTTCTGCATAGTTGACCATATCAAACTGCTTTTTTAAAACGAATTTTGTTGTTGTGAATACAGTCCATAGTACTCTACCATAGTTATAATAATTTCATGGCTGTGATTATTCTAGCCTGCCCTTTATTCTACTCAGTTATTTTAGTCTCTTCCAATATTAGACAAAGCAGACTTGTCTCACACTGTAGGTGCTCAGGACTCATATTGTTACCCTTGAAATGATAAGCAAAGCAGTGCTATAAAAAGACTGTAAGAAAAAGTATTTAAAATCTGAACTAAAATTATTTTAAGAAATCCCTCATGTGAAGGAGAGATAGGTAAGTTCATTCTTCCCAGAAATAAGGTGAATTATATAACTTCTTTATCAAAGAAGAATCGGTCTGTCTGACATGTAAGAGGAGATTCCTCAAAAATATCAGTTACTCACCACGTATTTCAACAACACTAAAATGAGCTGAACATGTTTTAAAATAAAGAGGCAAAGTAATTTATGTCAGATTCATGGTGCTTCTCTACTTCTTAGCCTGCTTTGTTCAAGAGACCATTTCAAGGGACATGGTCAAGGCTGAGCAGGGTAAATAAAGATCCATCCACATAGGTTCATTTCTGCAGGCTGTCACAATTTTAGGTAAAGAGACTCCAGGAATGTGACACTGGTGGCTGGGAAGACGGTTCAAGGCTGGGATTTAGCCACAGGTGCTGCTGGTCACTCACATCTCTGAGGAGCATTGGGACACCTTCCCTACCCCTCTGTACAGTGCTGGAAAAGGCCCTTGGACAGGAGCCAGCTTCTGCTCATTGCCAGGGGCTCTCAGGGGCCAGTAATATCTCTGGCAAAAGCACTATAAAGCTAATTAAAAGCCAGTAGCACTGGCACCTCATTTCTAGCAATTTCTTTGGTTGAAACAGCCATTATTGAGGATTAAAGGTAAAATCAATTCTATAAAGGTAAACAGTTTTGTAGTAATGTGACCATGACCTATAAAATGACAATCTGACATTAATTTTTAAGGATCATATATTCACATATGCTGTCATTGTAGAGCAAGTAACACGACTGGAAGTAGGCCTGTGCATTTTGAGAATGCATTTACAGTTTAACATGCTGTTACAAATGTAAGGAGGCTCCTTCTCTCTCCTCTAATTTTTTTTCACCAGCTTGACAGTTTTTCAAACATATTCACTGTCAGCCCTAACAACCTGTCAACAACTGCCATTATGTGAAAATTGCAAAGACTTGCTTGAGCACTGTGAAAACTGACAGACATGCCACAAGGATAAGTTCCTCAGAAACAGAGGGCTAAAACTTTTGAAAGGTGCTCCAGCCCTTCCAAGGCAAAATGAACAGTCAGATATCAGGGGAAAAAAACCATACACTTGTCACATCTGATATCTATTTCTTTTCCCCTCAAATTGAGGTGTATGTGAAGGAATAAAACATAGATTAAGACAAACTGTGCGACTTACTGGAGTTGGTGCAATTTTCCTCACTGTCAAGCAAGAGAGGCCAAATTTATCCACTGTGTACATCTGCTGTGTGGCTGATACAAATCCTAGAAGCTAGGGATAAAATTCACCCTCTTAGAGTATCTATAAATGAAATATGATATTCTCTGTGTGGCTTACTGTAAAACAAACAAAAAAATCTTAGTTAATGTTCATTATGATATGATAATATTTGTGGAGAAGTGACCCTGCAATTCACTATGGACTTCATAAGGCTTATTGTCGTATTCTGTACATGAATGTTAAACAACTGCAATTGTGCTGACACCCACGAAATTGCCACCTTCTGACACTGGTGTAATGGAGAGCATCCATGTTTACCATAGAACCAAAATGGTTTCATCAGGTTTGTGTGGGGGGAATAAACATGGATTGTGGATGATACAATTCCCCCAAAACCATCTGCCCCTGGCCCCTGGCATGTAGTTTAATAGATAAGGTCTCCTACATACCAAGGCTGAGCTGAATTCCTTAAGAATTTGGTCACTCTCCTATCACTTTAGAAGATAATTGGCTATAAATTAGTTTATGTAATTGGTCAGTTCACCTTTAGAACTTTTGACTTAGAGTGAATGCTGTCCTTTGTATAACTTTCTATTGGTTATAATTCCAATCCTCCTTGAACCTATAAATATGACTGTCTCCCCTTTGTCTCTGGGGATCCTGCTCGACCACCCTTCACATGAAATAAAGATTCTTGTGGAACATGTCCTGTAAGGCCTCCAGACTTTCTCTGCTGGCTAATGTGAGCTGCTGAGAGTCTGCTGATTGATATCAGCACTCTCAGGTCTTGGTAAAACACCTACCAGAGACAAAAAAAAAGCTTAAAATGGATGATCCAGAGTGTGTAGGGCAGTGCTAAAGTGTGTCCATGTTGTGTGCTTGTGCACCGTGTGGGAGGAGCAGAGAAATCTTTGGGAGTTCTGCCCTCTGAACATTCTAGGGAAAGGTATTTTAAATCTTCAGTAAAGGCGCTGGGAGATGGTCAGGACAGCCACACAGCCAGGATGATTCTCAAACCATACCAATAAAAACCATGTATTTCCTAGCTCTTGGTTATTGTTTCATTCTAGGTGTTGTTCCTGAGTCAGGAGCACTGAACCCATGGAGGATGTGACCCAGTCTGTGCACCCCTCCTCAGATGGCTGCCACTGGTGAGCTCTCAAGCCACATCCCTGTCACATCTCCTTGTCTGGAGCCCCAGCTGACTTTAGTAGAAAGGCTGTGAGCTGAACTTAACTAGAAAATTTGTGTGCAGTGAGCTTCGAAATGTGCCTCATGGTACTGAGCTGCTGGAAGAGTTTTAAATCCTAAACAGGCTTCATTTTTGGTTTTCACCATCAATCCTCTGGAAACATAATTGTACCTTGATTTCTGAACATTAACCTGTATTCACTAAGATGAAATTTGTACATGTCTATGTCTGTTGTTTTAAAGAAAAAAGCAGCCCAGAGTTATTGATTTTTTTTTTTTCATTGAATGTGTATGAAATGACATGTGTATGACTGAAGGAAATCACAGCTATGAGTCTTCCATGTTGCATACAAAATTTCAGCTAATTATAGTCTCATGCAAAAGTAAGTGGAAATACCTTTTTCCTGTCTAAAAATGAGCTAAAGAAATGATTGGTCTTTCAGTTTCATGCATTTGGAATCTATCTCTAAAGCCATCACTCTCCCTGAGTCTCAGAAGATGCTCAGCACCTTGCTGGCTTACCCAGGAGAAACTACTAGTGATAGTGAAGCATGCTCCAGTGTTGAACTATCAGCTCTTTCACAGCCATGATCTTTTACCACAGGCAAATAAATCAACTCCTTAGTCTGTGTTTCTCAGCTGTGGGGTGGCATCATGATACTCCTTTGCAATTTGGGAACTGTGAGAATGAAGTTTGAGTTGAAGGTGCTGAGATCATGCAGTGATGAAGCAATAGAAATGCCTGGGCAATTAGATGAGGTGGTTGCTTTGTTTGGATGTTTATCAGAAAGGGAGGAGGGTGCAAGGATAAAATAATAACTAAAAAAACCTTCAACCACAAAGGCAACAGCAAGAACCTCTGGCAGGAATTTCCTTTATTGTAATTCCCTGGTGGGACCTGTCTGAGGTGTGTTTTGGGCCTCTCTGTGCTCTCACAAGGGTGCATTTGCAGGGCCCCTCTCTCTGGTGGAGATCATTAACTCAGGAGCTGTGCCCAGGGCAGGGCAGAGTCGAGCATGAGCTCATTTTGGTGTGAGCTTTGTTCTGAGCAGCCCAAGAGCATTTTCCTGGAAAAGTCTCATTTTCTTTAAATGTTGTGTCGCACAAACTTAGAAAAACCCTTCTAAAATATGCTTAGTAATGATCTAATGGCAACTCCTTTTACTTAGAAGCAAAGACACTTACTGTTTTTTAAGGATCTTTTCACTAGAAGACACTTAATTCCCTGTTATCCTTAAGCTCAGAATTCTGCCACATTGTGGTCCTCTAAAACAATGTTCTCTGTCAGGGAAGACACTGTAATAATCTGAAAAAAATGATTCTGAAAGAGAAAGAGGTGTTCCACTTCTCTTTTAATGACTTCTCTTATTTCTTTGTCCCTCATGTTCCTTTTTTATTTGTAATTGTAAAAGTAAGAGTAATATTCATAGCATGCCCTCTTTTTGGGGTAGATTTTTCTTTTGGTGAAATATTTTGAGCCTTTAGCAACCCTTAGAGTAAATAGAAATTAAAGTATTATTATTTTGCTTTTGTAATTCATCAATTTGTTTTTTGTATATAGACTCTCTCCTATTATTTCTTGCTATTTCTTTTTTGGTTGATATTTGGTTTTACACTTATGAGCTAGATAAGAAAAGGTTATTCATTGGTTTAATGTTTATCTGGTGGTCTAATCTTAGGTGGGAAGATGAGCTTAAATCAAAACTTCAGTGATATTTGTCTAATTGAGTGAACTTAAATTAAAAAAATACTTATCTAATTGAGTCTAAGCAGTGACAGCCTGTTGCAAGGTTTTGGTGAGCTCTGGAAGGACTGCTGAGATGGTCACCTAATCCTCAGGTTACTTTTGGCTCTTCTCTTGATCTTGCTGCTCTTCTTCAGATGGAGATTGCCCAGCTAATACAGTTGGCTGAAATGGGATCTGGTTTTTATTAACAGGAGACTGCCTGTGTGTTTTGAGTGTCCTTCAGTGCATGTGGGAATATGTAAGGTTGTAAATCACAGAAAGAAAACACTGTAGCATTTCAATAAAACATCCTGAAGCAGAGTGTCTGGGACAGAAAACATGAGGGTTTCACTGCTTTCATGGAGCATAATCAGTCACTCAGAAGACAAAGTGCTTGTAATTTCTTGTTCTAATGTCTGACATACTTGGGCAGGATTCCTATCCAGGGCTACTACCCAGCGGCACAGGACCTAGCACTTTAGAGTAGCCTCATTTCTCTGGAAAGATCCAAGTTGAAATTTAAGTTCTTCCCTAAATCAAGGCACAAAAAGTAGATTGTAAACATGTAAGAAAGCTTCCTTGACCATTGGCTAATAAATTCAGGGTACTTTCCTCCCAAACTGCACTTCTTTTGGATCAATTTCCATGGTCCTGTATCCCTGTTGACTTGCTCAATCCACAGAAATATCCTGCAGAGCTCTTGGAGTTCTTGTAAATGAACTGCAGGGGTACCAAGACCTGGCTAGCCCAGAAAAAGTCATAATACACCTTTACTACAAGGACTTTCATTTCCTGAGGATGGGTTTCACTTGTCCATCCACACACTTATATGAAGAAATATTGATTCCAAGTGTTCCAGAGATATTTGATGGCTTCAGGAAGGAAAGCTCATGTTTTTTTCATCCACCACCATTCCAGTTGATCTTATTTAAACACTGCTGTGACTCTGGGGTTCAGGCACCAAGCATTACTTGTCTGCCTCAGCCAGTCACTTTTGACATGCAGTGTACTTGATCTGGGGCTGGTAGTTTACTTCAAACGTTGTTCATATGAATGGGTCTGGCAGCTGGGAGACTGCAAAAAAAGTGCATGAACAGTGATTCTTGTTTTCTGTCTTCAGAACAGATCTATTGTCCTGTTTCTGCTGGCTGTTTTGAAGAGTCTTGACTTTGAAGCTGGAAAGAAATAATTATCTAAGTGGCATTCATTTAAACTTAAGGCCAGTGGTCTCATAACTGGTCACTCACATTAGCCTTATGAACCTTCTCCATGGATGGGTGAGAAGAATATTGCTTTATCGTAAGATGATTTCAATAAGGGGAAAAAAATCTCTGGGATTCGAATGTGCACAGTATGTGACGTATTTTTACATTATGCATCCCAGCTCCTATAATTTGATTATAGATCACAGCTGTTTCTTTTCTCTCTTGACCTCCTTTAGCCAGTGACATGCTCTGCTATCATTCTCTCATTCTCCTAATACTTTCGCTATTGAAAATGCTATAATTTTTGTTTTCCTGCTGTCATTTCTTTGTCCTGTCTTGGAGCTTAGACTCTGAAATTGATCTATCTTGATTTTTTTTTTTTTTTTTTGGTTAAGAGATGACAACTCATGTTTATTTGATTTTAAAATTTATGCGGCAGGTCTTTCTCTAACACTCAGATCTCACCTAAAGCTTTTTCCTAGGGGTCTAAAAGTGCCTTTCAAAAAAGGAAAACCCAGTTGTCTCCCATTAACCCAGGGAAAATTGTGACACTGAGGTGAGTGCTCTGCTTAGAGAAAGGAAGGATATCAGAGAGAGCACAAAAGCAGAAGGGGAAAGTGTGGTATTATTCAAGCACCTACGAGGACCATTGCAGGGGGAGTTTCTATGCTAAAATCACATTGAGACTTGGACTGTAAACTGGTCATTAGAGCTTGAAAACTGTTGCTTTCTGGGATTTAAATGCAATCCCAGAGGTCAGATTTTGGTTGACAATCGGGCCAGACACCAGAGCAGAGTGGAAAGGGATGAGGTGAAAAGGATGTGGTCGTATTAATTCAGAGCAGCCTCAGACAAGCAGCACAAGGAGATTTATAGAACTGTTTTTGAAGGAGAAAAGTGGGTATGATAAATGGGGTAAGTCAATGTCAATTTGTGAAATTACACCTTTGTGTCACAGTCTATCAGTGACTTCCTCTTGCTATATTTGGATGATTTTCCGGTGGCAGTGAGAGGGATCGAATGGTGACCAACCCACCTTTCCAAATGGCTAATTTAGGAAAGTAACAAAAGAATTGGGCTGCAGTGTGTGAATCATCTCAGACAAAGGTCAGAAATTACTGTCCTGTTTTAGCTAAGGATACTGGAGCTTTTTAGAAGCAATCACCTAATAACTTCCTTAGTGCATGAGAAATCCTGATAGAATTGTGAAAAGGCAAGGAAGCAGAAGCAGCAATCAGGCCAAGCCAAGGAGGCAGCTGTAGTTCTGTAGTTCTGGTGACACTGGTGTCCCAGCAGTGCCTGGAGCCTGTGATTTTGGGTGTCATCTCTAGAGACAAAGCTTTGCAGGCAGGAACACCATAGGAACTTAAGAGTTTTGTAAGATCACGCTGCAGGGCAGAACATGTGAGGATCCTGATCCCAGCAGCTCTTCCATGGTGCCTCCCCTCCCTGGTGGTGGCCCCAGCCTGCCCTGTGTGTCAAGGCAAAGCCTCTGACACTGCATATCTGAGGGATATGGTTCAGCCTGTCCCCACTGAGGAGTGTTTCTGTGTTAGTGCAGTCCTGCTCTGTTAAATGTAATCAGTTTAGGGGTAAAATCAACAGAGATACTGATTCTGGTTAAAAAATGCCATTTCTGCTCAGGTTTGTTGGTTGCCCGTCCTGCCTCTCATGTGGGAGGAAAACTCTGCATGGGATTCTGTTCTTGATGTATTTATTTTTGTGGTTTATGATAGTGTGTGGGAGTTTAGGTATTTTTAAAAAATAAACCAGCAAAATATGTATCATAAAGAAAAATACTCTCTCCCGAAGAATTTTTTATTCTGTGTTGAGTAGACAACCATTGGGATCCAAAGCAAGAACCTCTGGAGAAACTTGGATAATGATGACTTTCCAAAGGAAAAGTAGGAGATTTTGATGAGAGAGGAGAAGGTGGCTTTTAAATTCAGAAATAGAATATTAGTGGAACATCTTAGACTAATCCACTCAGTGCAGACAGAAATGTGGATCTTGTGGAGAAATTGCCCTGGTTTTGGTATCTCCCAGTAATGAGTCTCTGAAGAAATAGTCTGAGTTTTTTTGCTATTGTACTAACAATTTTTTACTCACTATATGAAGCTCATTAAATTATGCATGAGATGTGCATTTTGCCCAGTTTGAACTGTCCACACTAATGGAAGCACTAATGTTAGATGAATGGTATCCTCAAACTAATGTGGTTCTTAACTGGTGAGCAATAGGCTGTCAGGGTGAAAATGCAGCAAGCCTAAACACATGGCCAGGTAATGAAAGAGGGTGGTGCTGTGGACATGTGTGTGCTGGAAAACAAATAACTACAGGCCACTCTTAGACAAAGAAACAAA
>VRYO01000704.1:5221126-5303904 GCA_009812075.1 Sialia sialis
GGTTTCGATCAAAATTTTAGTCAAAAGGGTGTGCCTTGCCTTGTAGTTGTGAAATTACTGTAGTCTTAGTAGCCATATCCTGCTTTGATGAATGGATGCAGAACTATCAGAGTGTAATGGGAAGCTTTTTTTGCCTCAAATTTGGTGGGATGTCAAGAAATGAAATTTCAGACTCCCCTACCCTGAGATGCAGCAGGGGACAAGGTCTGATGGAGCCCCAGAGACCTCAGTTCTCAAAGACACTGATTTCCATGCCACATAAACCAGGCCTTTGTTCAGGCTTCGAGGGACTCTGCTGGCTCAGCCCATATGGCGAATGGCAACCTTTGATTTGAGAACAACAGCACAAAAGCATTGCAGTACTCAGAACACACTGGGCAGCAAGGCCATAGGAGGAAGCCCAATGTGCTGTTAAACAGCTGTCTGCACCCCTGTTTGCAGGGGAGGGATGACATTAAAAGTGGTTTTGTATTTTTCCCTGGACTTGTTGCAGGATTTCCTCAGACAGTCAAGATGTGCTGTGTGGTTTGACAGGCTCCCCTGCTTTGCTCCCTGCAGTTGCGAACGTTTTGGGGCTGTGTGCATTTCAGCTTTTTTTTCTTGCACACATGACTTGTGAGGTCCCTGCATGAGGCCAGTTGTGTTTCTTCTCAACAAACTGAAACAGCACATTCAGGGACTCTTTAATACTTGCAAAAGCTTATGTGCCCTCATTCCTTTCTGTTACTGCAAGGATTTCATGTGGAGGGAGGAATATCAGAAGAGCAAGTGATGGCTTAAACTGTAAAAGCTTTAGTTTATTCACCAATAACATTATAAACCTGGATTTAAACCAATATTTTTGTTGTTTGGAGAATTTTGCTATACTTCAATATTTATGAGGTTTCATCTTGAACCACTCAAGGTAGGAGCATATTTCACTGGTAGAGAAAAGCTGAAATTCCCAGTTGTAGTGGGAGTCCTGGAGCTAAAGCTTTAAGAATCATCCTGGGTGGCAAAATTCCCCCAGCAAATATGGGAGTCATTGGGGAATTGAATTTTTGCTGTATTCCATCTCACTTCCTGTTTTTTTACTAACATCAGTATTGACTTTCTGTGCTTTCTTGTTAGAAAAGTCTTAATTTGATGGAGTATTTTAATAAATAGAATGTCTAAAAGGAACAGCTTCATGCAGAATGAATTGTTCTCAGGTCCTGACATTAAGAGAAGCCTGTGCCTCTATCAACCACTTTATAAGCCCTCTCCCTGTGGGGTATTTCCCTGCTGGACCAGTTTTCCAAACAGATTCTTCTTTTGTTTATTTTTATATTGGCTTTGTGTTTGTGAGCTACTACTTTGAGGGTTTGCAGGTTTTTTCCCCTCTTTTTTTTTCTTATTTTTCCCCCTTGTATCTCTGCTTCAATCACAAGTTATTTTCAGAAATGTGGTAACTTTGATTACTTGGTTTTTCAGAGATTTCTGGTTCCCAATATTCCTTAAACTTCTTGTAGAGAAGACTGTACTGCTTTGTGTTTTAGTGGGTTTCATAGTTACCTTTGTGTCTGGGGAAGGCTGAGATGGGGCAGGTCAGAAATACAAGAAAGTTTTAAAAAAACACCAAGATGATAGTCTGATAGTGATTTGCAGTTGGATTCCTGAAAAATCTCTTACATGGTTCCAGTGGGGCAGATTCTAATGTGTGTTTGAGTCTTCACATTCATTGCTTTTCAGGAGCTCTGAAGGAACATTTGAAATGTGTGAATTCATGATTGTAGCCCTTGCTGTCCTTCAGGGGAACTTTGCCTCCTGTATCATATTGGTTTTTAAAAAAAAAGTTTATAAAATAAGTGTCTATGATACTTAAATATTAAATTGACCTAGACTTTATAAATGTATAAAGGAATATGTATCAGCTTTTACTAGCCATTGTGTAGCTAATCACGACCTCTAAAGACAATTTTTAAAATAACCTTCTCATTTTATGGATAAAAGTGGCAGAGCAAAATAAAATAGCTTCTGTTTTCCCAGTATCTTTGACATGTAAAAAGCAGGAGATTGCAAAGGTCATGGAAACAGTTAAACCACAGTTTAAGACAGTGGTTTTGCTCTCCTTATTCTGTTTTTCTAACCTTGTATTTGCAGTTATTTTTTCAGCTGCTTTGCTTTAGAATCCCTGAGATAAATAATAAGAGGTGTGGTAATATCCCTGCTGTTAAAACAGTATCAGCAAATAACCTGTGTGAGGCCAAGCCTTTCCTTGTTGAGAATCCAAATCTCAGAGGGGATGGGAGGTTTCTGCAGCTCTGTTGCTCACAGCAGCAGTGTGTGCTCCTAGAAAGTGCCTGAAAACAAGTTGTTTTTTTCCTTGGGAATCTCTTCAGTTTAAGTAAAGAAAGCAAAGAGCTCTGAGGAACAGCAACTGAAAAAGTAAAAAAGTAATAAATTAAGTACCAGGATGCTGTGCTTCTCTCGGCAATGATGGAAGTCAGTTCTGGAGGTTGCACTGGGGGTTTATAAATATCAGTGGACAGACCTGGGTTTACATGGACTTTTTGATTTTTTGCTTTATTTACAGGCTGTCAAAGTGTAAAAGGAGAAAATAGAGAGTGGTCATTAACAGCAGCAAACCTAAATAAATTGCTGCCATGCTGTGGGTCAATACTACCTGATTGGTGGATTCCTGAAAAGGTGGAGAAGGGAAATAAAATCCTGTGTGATTTGGTTAAACTTTGAGTCCAGACAGATCACAGACTTATAGACTTCACTGCAGACATTTATAGGGTAAAGATTGTTTTACAGCCTTAGAAGGGTGTGGGGGATGCTTTACCAACCCTTGTGAGAACAAGGTTATTGCTACAAGGAATTAAAATTTTATTCCAGACTTGTATGACTAAACAGCCTGTGCAGATGAACTTAACCATGTATGAGGAACATCTGGGATGAAAATGGTGGAAATAATGGATAGAGACATGGCAAGCAGGAAAGTATTGAATTTCCTCAGCAAAAACATGCAGTGATGATGAAAAAATAAGTTGATCTGTTTTTTTTCACTTCCTGCATCTCTCACAGGAGAACAGAGCATTCAGAAGGAATTTGAGTAAGACTATGAAAGTCTTGAGGCAAGTTCAGGAATGGCTTTCCATGCAGTGCCAGCAGTATGGAAAGATTCAGTTGGCATTATTTGGCACACAAAATACTGGAGCCAAATGACATGTAGGAGTCAGTAAAATTCTGCAAGAATTGCAATGAACATCTGTGTGTCTCTAAGCAGCATCAGTAATATGCCTGGAGAACAAAAGCAGCAATTCCACAGTCACTGCCCTGTGGCTCTAGTAATCAAGGAATGCCAAAAATTAGAAATTAAAATAATTGTTAGTTCATCTCCCCCTCTAAAGGGACGTTTCCTTTGTTATGTATGACGCTAATTAGCTGGCCTGCAAGGGGAGGAGGTATGGAACAGCAGAGATTTAAAATAGTGATGGAGAACCCAGGGCTGGGAGGATGAAACTGCAACTGAGGATTATCAAGACTGAGAGCTATGGTTTAGTACTTTCCACCTCCAAAACATTGCATAGATATTAACCAATTAATCTTCACAAATGAGCCATGAAAATGATCAGTGGCTTTGTTGAAATCCAAACAGTGAAATCATGTTTCAGATTTAGCACTTAATGTTCCCAATCTTATGGCTTAGACGGAAGAGGGACAGTGTGGGATTTCCAGGAGCTGCTGGCTCCAGGTGAGTTCCAAAACCACCCTGATGGTGCCCAGGGGTGTCTGGCTGGAAGATCCTTCCAGAGATTTAAAGGCAGCAAGGATTGAAGCACAACATAAGCTGCACAATTTCACCAGTGATATTCCTTTTAAAGTTCTTTTGCTTGTGGTTGAGCTAAAGCACATATTTTCAAAAGATTTTGGGTTTAGTATTCTAGAACATAAGTGATTTGCCACATTTCTTTGAAACTTGTTGAAACAACTAGCTTTCCTCCACTCTCTCCTTTGAAGTAAAGTGACAGTAAAGGAGAGATGTTTAAAGAGTGAAATAATTGTTCCTTTCTCTGTGGATACTGAGTTGAGTTTTTGTAACACCTATACTTCTCGTCTCATATATAAATATAAATATAAATATAAATATAAATATAAATATAAATATAAATATAAATATAAATATAAATATAAATACTACACTCTTGAATGTTTTCCAAATTTCTTTTATACAATCCCAGAAATATTCTGGGTTTCCCCAGCATTTTAAAAAATATTTTTCAGTTGTAGTGCTACGGCTTTTGGAGCAAATAGCAGGTAGGTGTGTGTGTGTGTGTGTGTGTGTTTTTCAATTCTGGGATTTGCTCTCGAAGAAAAATAATTAACACTGGCAGGAGTTTGATTGCATTAATTCACAAAAAGAAACACCCAAATGATAAATCCATAGTGGGAGAACTGCCCATATGTTACAGATTGGCTTAACATGGATGAGGCATTAAATAAACCAAGTCTGAAAAATAAAAACCTTATCAGCTTTATTAGCGTTGAACTCTGTGGCTTCCACTGGGGCTGACACACTTAATTAAAGATGCTCTGGTCTAATTAGGTTGCACATCAAAACTACAAATACAAGTTGGATTTTCTAAAGACCTGTCTGAGTTCCAATTCCCAACGTTGTGAATATTTATTTTATTCAGTTAGTCTCCACCTAGACCAAATGTTGTTAGGTTAGCTAACACAAAAATACAGGATTGGAGTATTTAGATTTCTTGCAGTGAATGAGGTTGGCTCAGATCCTGAATGTCTATGTATCTGAGCAAGACAGGTGTAGGCAAGGGAGAAAGACGACTTTATTTTGAATTTTAAATCATTATCTGATTCTATTTGACTGCCTTAATTCTATTGGTGACTAGCTCATGAAGAAATCCATGGCCTTCATTTGTTTTCCTACCTGTGGGATTGATTCCCCTGTGGGGCCAGTCCAACCTCCATGGAGGTCAGTGGGAAGACTGCCATTGATTTAATCGAAGAAGGTTCAGAATCGATGGGGATGCTGCATGTCACAATGGGGGAGTGTTCCTTCTTTCTACAGTTCCTGTGCTTTAAAAATGGAATTCTTCTGTCAAACAGACCTGTCATACAGTGTCATACATTCCCATGATTTCTCTGTGGTCAAGGTTGAGAATGGGAGTCTTTGATTCAGCCCCTCTTTTTCCTGTATATAGTTATTTTCTGATTGATACTGGAAGTCTGTAGCCTCTCTGCCTTTTGCTGCCATTTCTGTACTAGTTTTTCAAGTGGTTCTTTTTCTTTAATTTGTAAATTTGTAATTTTCCTTCATGCAAGTTGTAGCTTCTTCTGACATCAGTGATTTTGTATGATCTTGTGTCAGGACAACAGGTCCGAAATTCACCTCCCATCTACCAGCAATTTCCATTCCTGGTGATGGCATTTGTCAATCCTAAATCACTCTGTACAAACCTCTGCTATTTCTAATGCCTAATCAGGTAATTATTGCTCAGCCAAACACATATTGGCTGGCGACAGGTATGACATGAAAGCATTTCTAAACCTTTTTGTTGATGGAAAATGGAAGCCCATGCATAGCTTTCAGAATCCATCATTGATTTCTGGTCCTGTTTTGGTAACTTGAAATCTTAAGTGACACTTGGACCTCCCTCAGTGACAGACATGGGAGAGATGAGCAGCATGAGGCCTGTGGCTCTCCTTGATTTTACTCCATCTGTAGAGCTTGGATCAATGCATTGGCAAATGGACACCTAGAAAGAACTGGGTGGCCACAGTACTAAGTCTGGCCTCATTGTGTAAAAACAATATTCCTCAAATATTATCCCTCTCACGTCCTACTGAAGAGGTGTTTTGCTTCTGCACATTCAGTGTTAATGTTAATTTTTTTTAGCCTGGGCTCTTTCTGCTCACTATCTGCCTTTTGCACTTTGCTGCAGCAGGGTTAGTTGCTGGAACCGGATTTTGGAGTAATTTAAAACTGTATTTTGAGAAAGGAGACCAACAATTCTGATTTATTGAGAGTGACTTAGTGCTAAATGGAGTGCTACTCCAGGCTGCCTTGAGCTATTCTGGTTTTGTTTCCTGCTTTGCTCGTTGTATGTGTGTATCTGTGAGTGTACATCCCTACAAATTCCAATCCCACTCTAGAGCTGAAAAAGCAGAAGAATCTCCTTGTTCGAACACTGAGCCACCTAGAGACAGCTGAGGTCTCTAAGTAGATGTGATGTCTCAGTGCCTGAGTTACAGTAATTTCACAACTATAAGGCGTACCGGATTATAAGGCGCACTTCCGGGTTGTTGGCAAGTTTCCGAACCTTGTCCACATATAAGGCATACTGGACTATAAGGCACAACAAAGTAAAGAATTAGTAAAAGAATTGCATGATTGCGGGGTTTACTGGCAGGTGCTCAATTTGCAAATAGTTTTCACGGATCGGCATAGCCTTTAAACACAGCCCCAGGCGCCCTCCCTGTGCTGTGGGCCCCGGCACTCCCACCCGGTGCCGGCTGCCATGGCTGCCCTCACGGTGTGCGGCTCGGCTCACACTTCTGGGTTGGCAAATTTCCGAACTTTGTCCATATATAAGGTGCACCAGAGTATAAGGCGCACTTCCGGGTTTCGATCAAAATTTTAGTCAAAAGGGTGCTCCTTATAGTCGTGAAATTACTGTACTCTTTTTAATCATTTCTGCTGAACAACCTGCACGTTCTGTGCCGTGTAACTGAGAGCAATTTCAGGATCCACGTTCCCCATTATCTGCTGGACTCAGGACATGAACACAGCTGCAGTGTGAGCAGAGGAGAGGGGCATTCCTGCCAGCAGCCATCCTGTGGAGACTGCAGAGCATCAGCAGCCTCCCAAGGGCTCACCTGTGTGGGTAGGGTCACCACTGCTGCTTTAAGATCCTCTTTGCTTGGATCATGTTCATGATTTTGTTTTTCTCACACCAGATAATACAGAATGCCAAGCGGCTGTAATCAGTGCTGTGATTTGCTGTTTCTCTCGGTGTTCTGCTGTCTTCAGGCTCTTGAGAGAGGAAAGGTTTGGTGCATAAATTGTAAGCCATGACAGGGAGTGTGGCCTTATTCTGTTTGCTGTTGGTATCAGCCATTTCAGAATGGAGTGGCAGCTTTATCAGGGAATATCCAGCATTTTTTCCAGATGAAGTTAGACATTTAAGAATAGATGCACCTCTTTCTACTTTCTGAACATACATTTTCTTATGGCACCTTACGGAGCTCATTCTAAACCCTGCTTCAGGGCAAAAATATTTATGGCATACTTTAAATAAAACATATTATGTGTTTTGTACAAACATATGTATCATTGTCCCCCTCGCTGGAGCTGATATAATTTCTGACACCAAGTGCTGTGCCTCATGCAAAATTCATGACATGTCATTGAATAAGAATGAATGTTCCTTTAAAATACAAGCTTTCCAGCCATGATAACCACTTAGTTTTCAGTTTCAGGAACCAAAATCCTCCTTGCTGTGACTGTTTGAGTGAAACACAGTGTCAGTGACTGGCAGCTTCAGAGTCTGGTGGCAGGTTGAGCAGGGTTTTCTCTTGCAGATGTGTTTTTTTACTTCCAAGTCAACGGTATTTGTGGATCTATAGTCAACATAAATCTTCCCTTAGAGTAGCCATGGTCAGTGAATGCTTGTCTCACTTGTGGATATATAAGCATCCCATTGTTAAAAGTTTTCAATACTGAAACTCTTCATTTTAATTCTTATTTATAAAGAGAGAAGAAACAATAGTTCTGCCAACAACATACATGTGGTAGAAAATTACCACAAAATCGTCATGTGCTGCTGCAGGGTGTTACAGGCATAAATTAAAGACCAAATTAAGACTGAGGGGAAACTCATTGCAGTTACACCTTCCTTGTGAAGGGAAGAGGATGGGCAGGCACTGATCTTGGCTCTGTAGGACCTGTGACAGGACTGAGAGAATAGTCTGAACTTGTGTCAGATGTTTAGGTTGAATGTTGGATGAAGGCTCTTTCCCCAGTGAGTGGTCGGGCACTGAACAGGCTCCCCAGGAAATGATCACAGCCAGGCTGCCAGAGCTCAAGGAGCATCTGGACAATGCTCCCAGGACAGGGTGGAACTGTTGGGATGTCTGTGCAGGACTCCATGAGCTTGTGGGTCCCTTCCAACTCAACATATTCTGTGATTGTGTGATTTTGTAAATCTGCTTTGTGCTTAGTGCTCTGCAACCTCAAGGATGAACAAAATGAGCAAATAAAAGAGCACAAAGATAGTGGGGAAATAAATGCTGAGTTGAGAGGGAGAAAACTCCCCAACAACAAAACAAACAACAAACCCCAGCATTTCAGAGGGTGCAGGGAGAAGAGCTGAGCAGTGCCAGGCATTGCCTTCTGGAGAGCACAAAGTGAAGCCTCTGCTAGAGGTGATGCTGTGCACTCCTGCCTCATATTTGAGAAGACAATCAGCAGGGTTTAGGAGTTCATTCTGTCAGGAGCAGGCTTTAGGAGTTCATTCTATCAGCTCCTCTGCAGCTTCATCTCTGCTGCAGAACAGGTGCTGGAGTCGCCCTTAGAGGTGACTTCAAGGCCACAGAACAACAACACGATTACATCTTGAACAGCTCAGAGGGTGATTAAAGCTTAACTTTAAAAAGGAAATATGAGTTAAAAATTAAGGATTACAAAATCAAGACCAAGTTTAAAATAAAAGCTCTGTTCTTACCCCTTTCCTGGCTAGCTGTGCCATTCACAGGGTGTGCATGTGGTGCAATTTGTGGTTCTTGAAGAGGTGGGACATGGATTTATAGCAGGGAAAGTAATGTGTGGCAGGCTGGCGCTGTGCATACATGATGATTTCTAAGGCCATGTTTTGTGGCAATTTGAAGGCCCTATACTGCGACAACTACTGCCCCTTCAAACCACTCTGGGGTGTTGGTGAAACCCTGTTGAGTCCTATTAGGTGCAAGGGCTGCAGAGTGTTGACTCACGTGAGCAAGTACATCAATCCCCTGTGCAGGAATTCCCTGCTCTGACACACCTGGCTCCATCTCCCTGCCATTAAACCCATTAACACAACAAATGGCATTTTCTAATAAATACGTGTCACTTCCATGGTTTTAACTGGTCTTTTGATTTGTTTCCCATTTTATGTTGTTTAGACAGACTGATTTAGACAGTTAAAAATCCACTTAACCATGATACATTGTGGCTGCCTGACAGACAATAACATTGATATATATGACTAGATGAGTCTCTAATTAGATTTTGGCAGTGCTGTCACAGTCAGGGAAAGTTTCCACAAGAACTCCATTGAAATATTATTTTATGCAACCTCATGGAACAAAGGCCATTTTTAATTAAGCAGGTCCCCGTAAAAAGATGTTAAACTTAATGCCATTTTTTTTAGTGGCCTCTACCCTTTCAATATCTGCCTTCTCAAATATACTCTTTGGTAGCATGACTTAAAATGCATATTTTAAAAAGTACATAAAGCAGATAATAATCATAAGTGAAGCTTGCCCTGGATGTTATATTTAAAATTAGTTGTAAACATGGAAGAAACAGTAATTTTGATAAATTATTGTTCTTTACTTAGGAAAAGAAAAATGTAGAACCAGGAGCTGATTGATTAGTATTCTGTAAATCTCAACTTTTATGAACACTTCAAAGTAACCATAGAATAGAAGAGGCTATTAAGAAAATGGGAAACCTATTTCCAATGACATCTCTACAAAACTCCAGGTTACTTTCAGAGCTGGAGAGAGCCTCTCCGAGGTCTCTGGATACCAGTGCAATAAAAATGTGAAATAAGTACAGTAATTTCACGCCTACAAGGTGCACCGGATTATAAAGTGCACTTCTGGGTTGTTGGCAAATTTCCAAACTTTGTCCACATATAAGGTGCACTGGACTAAAGGCGCAATTATTTTTTTTTTGCAGAGAGGATCCGGGCGCAACAAAGTAATGAATTAGTAACAGAATCGCACAATCGCGGGATTTACTGGCAGGTACTGAATTTGCAAACATTTTTCACAGATCAGCACAGCCTTTAAATGCAGCCCCAGGTGCCCTCCCCGTGCCGCGGGCCCCGGCACTTCCTCCCACCCCAGTGCCAGCTGGCGCGGGGTTCGCGGCATGTGGCTTGGCTCCTCGGCTCCACAGCTCACACTTCTGGGTTGGCAAATTTCCAAACTTTGTCCATAAATAAGTTGCACCAGCTTATAAGGCAGACTTCTGGGTTTTGATCAAAATTTTAGTCAGAAGGGTGCACCTTATATGCATGAAATTACTGTACATAGACTTCTGCTGCAGTTAAGGGAGATGCACATCATCTTCTGTCCTCCAAACCTGCCCTGGCCTGGGGGTTGGAATCTGCATCACTTGAGCTCACCCTTGCCATGGCTGCTGCACATGAAGGATGTAAAAGGGACGATCAGGTTTCCCCTTCTGGAGCTGGGCTGGTGAGGTTTCACCATGATTGCAGAGAGCAGAGCACAAGATCTGCAGTGTAACCTGGGAGTATCCAACTCCCAGGCACACAAGTTAAATAAAAGATTTCCCTATGGATGTTTACAGCTCAGGGGGAAAAACCGACACATGTACTGTTCCTGTATCCTGGCATTTAATGAATAGAGATCCCTTTGTTCCTAAGTAGATGTTGAGACATCTCTCATCATGCTATTGGAGTTGTGGATGAGGTGTATGTGGATTGCTCCATATGAATAAAAAAGATGAGTGGAGGAGAATGATACTGTGGGAAGGGCCAGGATGTCTGGAGTATATTGAATATTGAATGTTTTCAAATTGCATCAATTTCAATGGCAGCAGGACGTTTTTCTTTGGGTGTTTTTTTTTGTTTTTGTTTGTTTTGTTGGGATTTTTTTGGGTTTTTTTTTTTGTTTGGTTTTTTTTGTGGTTTTTTTTTTTTTGTTTTGTTTTTTTTTTTTTGGTTGATCCTGTAGAAATGGATTCTCTAATAAGCAAAACAAAGGCTGTCAGTCATTGATGTCTTCAGCAATTTTGTCATTAATTGCAAGAAGTGGAAGTGCAGAATTTGACCTGATTTTCTCTATACCTATCACTGAGGAGATCAGTCTGTGCTTTTGCCTGTGCAAAAAGGTTACTGTGATAATTTCAAGTATGAAGGCAGAATGTGTCACACCAATATCCTGTGTGGGTACACAGTGCCCTTTAAAGCAGAGTCACACGTGAAAATTTTCACACGTGAAAATACAACTGGCAATTTCCTCTTCTCACTCCATCTGTATTAATTTCAAAAGTGAATAGCAACTGCAGTATTTGAGAAGACTTGTTCCTCTCTCATGCCAGTTCTGTACAAAACTATCTTTTTTCGTATATTTTTGAGGAAGTGGAGTGTAGTAAGCTGAAAACAACAGATTAATTTCTTTGCAGAAACAAGTTTTCTGGACCCTGCAGCATGATGTGATCAACTGAGCTAAAATACTAAATACCCTAGAACTGCAAGAGAAAGGTAACTACTTACCTCTGCTCTACCCTTTGATTTGTGAGGAAGATTTGGTTCTGATCAGCTTGTAACACCCAAGGAAACAGAAGCTTTGCATGCATGAGTTTTAAGGGAGAACACTTGGCTGTCACAGTGCTGTCATGGTAAACCTTGCCAGAAAAAAATACAGCCTGCAGTTTCAGGTGACCATTTCTGGGATGTTTAGCTCATGTTCTAGTCGCCCCTCTCTGTCTCCTTCTTGAGCCCTAAATTTATTTCCTTTGGTATTTAAGTCCTGTTTCAGGGCAGGAGCTTGATTTTCCTCATAACCCCAATTTGCCTTTAACAGTAGATCTGATATCTTCTCTACTAATGGAAAAGATAGGAGGCTGTTAACACTGGTATATTTATATTGTGCTAATGGGTTTTAACCCTCTTACTGAGCAGTGCTGATGGTTTAAAATAATGACTAGGCAATAAATTTGTACTGGGACAGGTGTACAAATAGTACCCAAAAGAGAGTAGTGCTCAGGGTCAGTCTATGAAAAGAATGGTGTCCCAGATTATAGTGCAAGATGAAACTGTTTCATATGCTGGTAAATCCTGATGACACATGGTTTTAGCTTGAGCCACCAAGACTTATTTGCTATCATTAACAAGATCCACATGTATCCAATGCTCAGACCCATCTGAGTCAGAGTCATCTTGGCTTCTGTTCCAGAACTATTCATCCAAAGGGAGTGGGAGTGTCCCCACCACCCTTCGACTCCAGTGGGAACCAAAGCTGCACCCAGGAAAATCCTGGTCTTGTGCTGTTTGTTACAACCCTCTGCTATTTCCAAAACCTCCTTGTGACTCCTGGAATTCCTATTGTGGCTGCACCAGATGTGGATAGTGGAAAAACAATTAATGAATCCTGCCTTCAGTACAGGACAGCATAACTAACTTGTGCTAACTGATGTCTGACTGTTATTTGGTAGCAATGTTTTTTTCCACAGTGGAGACATTTTTCCTAAACACTTTATTGCTAGAAAATTTTAAAAAACACCAAAAAAGTTTTATGTTACATTGTTTCTATTTTCAGCTCCACACTTGAGTTTTCTTACTAGAAAAAGTCAGATCTTGTTTTCACAGTTTAAAAAATGTCTGCACTAAACCGGCTCTGATATTCACACTTCAGCATCTGCTTCCAACAAATCACACTATTTATTTTTGAATAAATGAATAAAGAATGTGGAGCAGAAAGTGGAAAGTAAGTTTAAACCAGATGTTAAAAAATCATGATTTTAAAGTATGAACAAATGGGTATATCCTTTTGACCTAAATTGTTCATCACCTGTTTAAATCACTAACCAAGCTTCAGTGACATTTCTGTACCTGGATAATACTCTGCTGGCATTTACTAGGTTTGTGCTACATGAAATTTGAAGAATCCAGGAGTATTTGTTTGTTCAACAGATAAAGGTTTTGAGTTCTGTATCAAATGGGAGCTATTACAACCTTGCCAACAATAGCTTTCAGTGTGACACAGTCAAGGTATTGTGTGCCCCTGCTGAAGAGAGCAGTGTCACTGCAAAGGCTGTGTGCTTCAGTGGTAGCCTTAAATACCTGCACAGCTCACACTTTCCCCCCTCAGGACACCAGGCTTGTGAGATAATAAATACAGCACTTCAGAATGCAATAAAACACTCATCAGCTGTCCAATATGGGATTCACCTACCCCGTGTTCTAGAGTGGATTTATGCCATCTGATTTGGAGGAGCAATTAAGAATTCTCAAGCCAGCAGTCGGATAGTTTTGTTCTGTAGTTGGTTATCATAGTGTCAGAGCTAGTCCATCTATGAAAAAGGTGTCAGTCTGGCAAAATCTGTAGTTTACCTCTTGGTAGTGCTTGTCTGTCCTTCCAGCTATCTTTTTGTTTGTCAGCTCTGTTTTTGCTGTACAATTGTGGACATCACATGACTGTTGTTTGAGTTGGTTATAATGTTTTCTTTCTTCTGGTAAAAGTGTAAAGAGAAGTGACTGTTCAGTCCAAGGTCTTGGATTTCAAATGAACAGGGACCTGTTTCTCCATTCATCACTTCACACCTAAATGACAGACCATGAGCATGGAAAAGGAAGGCAGCACAAGGGTCTTTGTTAGCAAATGGGAACATCCAAATTGTAGCTTCGCTGAGAGTACTTGGCTGTTACAGAATATTGTCTACTCAGTGATTCAAAACACTTCACCTCTCTTTTGGGTGTTCTTGTGCATAGAGGAAATGTCACCTTCCAATTGTGCAGCAGAACAGGACCTGGAAAAAGCTGTGTCCTTATCACTTCCAGAGGGTATCCCTGCAGCAGGCGGTGTGTTCACAGGACAGGTGCCACAATGTGAAGACCCTGATCCCTCCGGCTCCTTTTGCTGTTCACCTTTAAGCAAGATGTGTCTGGAGTAATCGATGATGAGCAGAACAAATTCATTCTAAGCAACTTCAGGTGAAACGACACAGCCAACAAAAGAAAGAGATGCTTGAAATGAACTTAAGCTGCATAATCCATCTTTCCCATCAAAGAATGAATTTAATATTTTTTTAAATTTTAATATCAGTAGAAGATTATCTTTAGGGGAGATCAGAACAAAGAGGAAAGAACAGGAAGGGTACAGCTGTTTTTCTCCATGGAGAACTCTTTTGAGATGGACACAGGGATGAAAGGAAGGAAAAAATCCTATCCTTAGAGCTGGCAAGTGTTGCCACCGTGGTGGTCGGTGGATGTTTTCCACATGTGTACGTGAGGGCAGCAAGGATCCTGCAGCTTGTTTTTCTTCTGTGTGCAGCACAGCACGTTGGCCTAGATTTTATTGCTGTGACCTGAACTCATCTTTGTACCATGGGGGAAATACTTGCAGTGCTTTACAGATCTCAGGGACAGTCTCATTTTCTCAGCACAGAGCTAATATATCAAGCTAATTTACTGCCGTGGTGTGTTGCAAAGCCTATATAATATTGAGTAAACATTGTTGGCTTATACATTAACTGTAACTAAAACCCAGTGCAAACTTTATTCTGGCTTCAGGATTTTCCTTGAAGGAGTGACTAAGAAAAGAAGCATCGACTTTTTTCCTTTTCCCCCACTTTTTCTTTTTTTGCAGAGAGGAAACTTTACTCTTCAACTTGGCAGTTCTCTAAATTCTAGGTCAAGTGGCAGGCACAGTTAGGAGCTTTCTGTGTGGCTCACTCAATTGACTCCTTTTCTTTGTCAGGATCCCTTAGTAGTGTTTAATGTGGTTTCTTTCTCCTCTGTGGTGTGCAAATACAACTGAATAAATAGGAATCTTTATGTCTGTCTATTTGAAAACTTAGTAGAGCTGCTATGGCTTTCTATAGTTAAGGATTGTAATGTTTTGGGTGATCTAAAACAAAGGAAACCAAATACTTAGCTCATGGAATTTATGTGGGAATCCTTTTCTGAGGATCATAATGTGCTTTACCATCAGGATTTAATTACAAAGTAAAGCACTTGTGTAAATGAACATCCTTTACATGAAAGTCAGGATAACATCAAGATATTCTTTTATTTTGCAAAAATCAGTGTTTTTCTTTTTATATGTTAAAACCATTAAAATTTGACACAATAAATGGTGATAATTTCCTATGGCTCTCAGTAATGCTGATGACTGAGGTTGTATCAGTATATCAGACATTTTTCCCCCAGTATGTCTTAATTTTACAGTAACCATGTGTTCTACTTTGTATGGGACTTTTCCAGTTTCATATGTGATACTGTCCCAGTGTCCTGGGAGCATGAAATAACATTAATCAAAAAGTGTAAGGGCTTTATTTGTATTCAGGGCATATTGCTTTGCTGAGTAAAATTTGTTCTGGCTTAACTGTGAACAAACTTTTCAGTGGATGAGTGCTAATCTTATTGAACAGTGGTAGGAATAAAAAGAAAAACATCATCAGAGCTGGTGTTTTGCTCAAAGTGAATATTAATGTCCCCTCTTCTGTGTTTCATGATAAACTCAGTGCATTACTGGAAAAAAATTCTCTCCCATAAGAAAGAGCCAAATGCCACTCCCAAGATAGATTCTGACAATAGGGACAGCAGCATTTATTCCTGGAAAACAGCCCCATGTGTCTTCTGCAGGAGTCAGGGAAGCCCCAATGAGTCACTGAAAAACATCCCACTCCTTTGTTTCTAATATCGAATCACTTTTAATCCCGCCAGGTTTCTGACATGGGGGCAAATTTCAGTGGAAGGAGTAGTTACAGACTCTCTCTCAACTCACATCCTTCACAGGAGTTTGCAGCTGCTGGGGTCGGATGTGGAAGTGTCACAATATGGGCTGTGATGTTTTTAGAGTTCGCTACAGAACAAAAAGATAATTTCTCACTGTTTTTCTTGCACTGTGGGGAGGGAAGGAAGCAGCCTCTGGGTTGTTTTCTGTTCGATCTTCAAAGGAAGCCAGTTGAATTGTGGTTTTGGTTTTTATCAAGTGCAGTCAATAGAAGATTCTTGTATTGAAGATGGGTAAATGGATTGTATGGAATCCCATTTTTACTTCTTTTGGAGATATGAATTACACTTGAACATGAATTTTGATGTAGGGGGTTTTTGTATGCCACTTAATTTTCTGATTGAGCCTGGGGATCAGAGTTCTACAGCAGATCAAGAGTCTCTTCAGTTCCTGCCTGAATCAGGAGTAAATGGACACTATAGATCTGATCTAAATCCCAGTGAGGGCAATGGAAAGACTGTCACTGACTTTGGGATTTGGATCAGGTGCCTGTAACAACCTGCGCTTTTATATATATGAGCAAAATTCTGGAAAATTGTCTGTTTCAGACTTCATTACAAGCTGTTCTTAGATCTTGCTTTTGGAAATTGTTATTATAGTGTAAGAAATGTACAGGCAATGTTTGATTCATTCCAACAAGGAAAACACTACTTAGCACCAAGGAAAGAAAGACAGCCTGTTACATGCAGCCATGACTCCACTGCATTTTCTTCACCAAGATTGCTGAATTTCAGGGATCTGCTTTCCCAGTGCTTGAGAATCAAAAATCTCCTATGGTTTTTGAACATTTTTTAAGTTTCAAAATCTTTAATGAGTGGAAAAGAGCTTTTGAGAAGGAAAGTCATATTATGATGGAACTGGAGCATTACTTGTACATTCTGTTTCCCTGTCCATGACTTTAGTCATTCAGTTACCAGTCTTCTGATCATTTTATGATCATCTAGCAACCTTTTTCAATGCCAATTGGATTTTTCAGGTAAAGCCACTAATTTCGATTGTACAATAGAAATCAGCTTTCAATGGTATTTCAATTAACCTTGCTATTAAAGAAATTGCTTTTTGCCAATACTCAATGGTTGGTTGACATTCAGAGAACACACAAGTCCTTTAATACAATCTGTATTGAAAGAAAAACCTGCATTTGTTGTCTTTGAACTAGCTTCTGGTAGTTTGGGGAGTTTTCAATATAGCTGACACACAGCAGACTGAAAACAAATGCACAAACTATTTTGAATTAAAATCTTCCAAGCATTCTATGCTATATTATATATTCTGTTTTGTTTGGGCATAAATCCTGCATTGGATGTCTTTTTTGTAGATGATGTCAGTTATTTACTGAACCCACTGCTGTAAATAACACACGTTTCTTGAGGTGCAGACAAGCTGCCACCAGTGCAGATCCACAGAAAGCTCTGTGTGGGGAACAAGTGAACAAAACATTTTGGGACAGAGTCTGAGACTTTTTTCCCGGCAGGAAAAAGACTTTGAAGGATTCTGGTGCTGGATTTCCCATTGGAGGGATAGCATTTGTAAGCATGCTGTAAATTTTAATTGGGCCTTACAGTGAGAGATATTTGGAAGATACTGAACACAGGGTTGCAGACTTGATTGCCTCAATCCATCCTTGCATTTTGCATAGCATGAATCAGTGGGAACTTTAAAAGTTGTATTTTCTGTAGCAAAATAGGGAATAATCAGGCTGAACTGCCCAACATGCCCATATTGTTGTTTCAGTGACTTTTCCTGTAACCATATTTGCTTTTGAAGGAAAGTGCCCAGGGTCTGATGTTGAACGTTCACACACGAGGCTGTTTGCAAGGTTCAGTCTGTGAATGACCCAGCAAAGACTGCACGTGTGGGAAGGGAAAAATGCATATGGAAACCATGCACCTTTTACCTCTGAACTGGTTCATGCAGAACTCTGATAATCCTGGCTCCAAACATTGTTCAAGGCATTTCTGGTTGGCATCTTGCTGAGTGGAGTTTATCAGTTGTGCTCCAAGCAGTCCAGCTTGCTTTTAAAATGTCATTGTTTGTTTTCAGAGTCAAACCCTCAGCCTCCAATTTGCTTCTTTATTCCTGAAGACTCCATATGTTAAAAACATCTCAGTTTAAAAAGTGCCCTTTTCTACTTTTTACACCTTTATTTGAAATCTGAGCCAATCGTCCCTGCCAGGGATTGAAAACTTGAATTAACAGAGAAATAAAGAGCAGTCTCAAATTGCAGCAGATGATAGAATAGAGCTCTAAATAAGAATACAATAAAATAATAAAAAAGAGACAGCCAAGTTGTCAGCGGTGTAACAGTATTTGAGATAATCCCCTCTGGGCCATTTTCTTAACAGCAACCATTTGTGTTTATCCGAAGATTAATGCAGAGACTTTTGATTTTACAGTGCATGTTCCCCATTTACTTTTAAAAATATTTATATGCTTTTATATATATTGCTTAGTATTCCATGTGAGGCAAATAATACTACATTGCTTTAGGTTTTATTGGCAAGGCATTTAATGTTTGGGATGGGGTCTGAAGTAAAAAGAAAGCAAAATTGTTTGGTCCTGTAGGCTGTTTAAATGAGTATTAGAGCCAAATGTTTGGGTCCCAGGAAATTGGCCAAGCCTGGATACTCACAATGTCAACTTGCACGTACAGTGCATAGTTTAATATTTTTATCATGAGACTTTTTTTTTCTTAAAAAAAAAAAAAAAAAAAGAAAAGAAGAAAAAGTAGCTATTTGCCATTTCAGCTCTGCTCATAAGACAAGAAAACGGCTGATTCAGTTAAAAATAAAAATATTCCTTTGGCTTAATGTGACAGTAGAGTTTTGCCCAAATAGGAGTACAGATCTACTGTGCTAGAAAGAGGGAGATGTGGAATTATGAGAATATGGCTTTCACAGTACTACCCAGTCCTGTTCCAAAAAGGAGGGAAGGATTTGCCAGCACTGGCAAATAGGAGCTTGGGTTTCTGCTGGCTTTTGATAAAATTCTCTCATTTTCAAAAATGTGTGAATAATAATGTTAGTAATGAGCTGTCAAAAAAGATTGTTATTTTTGCATCTGATTTGACCTCATTCAAACAAGAAAGGTGCATTAAAATAGTGGAAATCCTGGAATAAGAGTGGCTTTATCCAAACTCCTCTACTGGATCAAATCCTTGATCAATTGGAAACAGGTGTAAGTTAAAATGAAGCAGGAGTGTTCACACTGAGATTGGCCCTGGTTTAATTAAATTGATTTTCAGATCAATTTAAATTGAGCTGATGCAATTTGCCCTGTTATTTAAATTAGGCCTGCAGGAGTAGTCTTGGAATGAGGGACTGTACACAGTATGTGTAAGAGTATCTGAATTGGGACCATTATTATTATTTACGGGAATCTACTTTTCAATGAATTATTTTTTTCAAATTAGGGGGTAACAGCCATAATAGTCCACTGGTGTTGGCTCCATTGATAATTATACCATTTTTCTCCTTTTCGTAATTGTCCTAGTCTGAACTGTGCTATTTTAGCAGAAAATGTTAATTATTTTATCAACAATTGGCAGACCCTGCTTCAATTTGCTGTTTTCCCTTTAACCAAAACAAAGATTACAGGCCCTGTTCCATAGCTCAGCTGCTGAATCTTTGCTAAGAAACTTGGGAACCCCTTTCTCATGAAACACTCTGTAAAGCTTTAAACACTCTTTGAAGCTGAGTTGTATTAAATGATAGACAAAAAAAGCCCTCTGAAGAATTGGTGCTTAATTACAACTTAATTAGCATAATTATGCATGCTAATAGCATCTCAAATGAATAGCAGTTGTCAGGAGGTTGGGACCATCTGTAAGAGTGTCGGATTAATACATCATTTTTTATTTCTAACAACGCTGTAACTCTTTCCCTGAAAGTGATTTTCATTAATCAAGTTCATTTTTATTATATAGAAAATTTGGCATTTTTCATTATGGGCCATTATCCGTTTCCCCATGCAGTCCTAATACAATACTAATGAGACCCCATGTGGCTACTCCACACTGACAATGGTAGTACAGGTGTATTATTATAATTGTTACAAACAGCACATTGTACCTCAGGACTAGTAGAGTTCTAATCTCAAGATATCAGGGTTTCCACTTGGTACCTTCCCTTGGGCCCAGTACAATTTCCAGAGCTTTATGAAAAACATACATGTTTGTGGTTATGAGGAAGCAGATTTAAAGAGATAGAAGCGTGTTTGTTTTAGAGCTGGAGAACTTGGAAGTTCAGTAAGCTGCTTTGGAGGTTTTTTTTCTTTTCCTGACTCTGCTAAGCTTTGAGCTTCAAAGAAATTGCTTCTTCTAAAGAGCTGCTGAGGGGGCACGGGGGTGATGCCGTGGATGCTCTGAAAGCATCAGCGTTTACTTGAGAATTTGTGTGAGCTTGATCAAATTCCAGAAGTATTATTCACTATAAAATTTAGTAGAAAAAGGACAGTGGAAAACCTGTCATGGATATGTAAATGTCTGCAGAAGGAATGTATGCAGTAGACAAGTAGCCAGATTCCAGTGGTACGCAGCATGTACATGTGCACAGAAAGTGGATTTTGAAAGTTTAGAACATCTTTTGTGTTAGAGGCCAGGGTGTGCTGTCAGCCATGCTGCTGGAAATCCAAAGCACGATGATTTAAGTCTCTGGACTTAGTTCAGATTTACAGTGCAGCAGCTTAGTGCATAGCTGACCTTAGTGCTTGTGTTTTAGCTTTAACTAATTGGTTAATGTTTGCTTTGTGGAGTCAAAAATCTCTGTGTAAGCTCTAAGGATTATTTTTATTTAGTGGCATGTTGGTATATTCATGCCTAATGTTTGTATTTGATTTTTTTTTTCTCTGAATGCACGATGAGATTTTCCCAAGGGGTTTTTCTTTTTCCTCTTACTTTCCCTAAATAGCCTTCTGAAATCTAAAGGCCTTCCAGTAAATTCTGATTTCCTTTGGTGGCCTGACTATAGAATGAATGGAGCAGTTTTGGAAATGCATTTTTAAGGAGAGGGAGTGAAAGGGAATGGAGAGGAGGACAATCAACAAAGCTGCTGTGCCTGTATTTATCAGGCTGCCAGTGGGAGCTGCACAGCTCAGACTGCACTTCTAATCAACCCTAAACAAAAGAACATTGAAAATAGCTCAACTGACACAGTCCTCATCATAACTCAGGACTTGGTGGCAGGCACCAGTAAATCCTGCTCTCTTGCTGTTGTTTGTGAATATATTTGTGCATATAAACCCCTCTTCAGCATCTACTGGGGTTTAGGAATCTCCATGGAAGTAGCCCATCAACTTTCCCCCCACTGTTCCATCAATCCAGAGCAGAGACAAATGCCCTGGGACACAGGAACAGGTGGAGGTTGAGAAAATAGGGCCTGGCCAGGACTGGATGAATATTGCATGTAAATGAGCAGTAATGATATATAATCAAAAGCTCAGCAGAGGCTATTTGTCCTGGTGTGAAGCTACTCAAAGAATGATACAGACCCTGAGTGAAATAACTGCAGCACCCCAGCATTAGTCCAATCTGCTTCAATGTAATTTTATGCTGAAAATTCAACATAAACAAGCAAGATGGTGTTTAAGCTGGGACTAGAAATTGCTAGAACAGTACCACAGTTTGTGTCTTCCATTGGTCTGCTCCATAATCTTCATGCCAGAGTCCCAGGAAAAGCAGTCTGTGGTTTGAGGTCTGATGGTACTGCTGTTCTGAGGGTACCAGTGCAGCCTCTCTCTGTGAACTCCCATTACCTGAAGTGTCTGGTTATTAAGTTCACCTGGTAACTGTGAGTTTGTTACTGTAGAAATAGAGAGAGATTACAGTAATTTCACGACTATAAGGTGCACCCTTTTGACTAAAATTTTGATTGAAATCCAGAAGGGCGCCTCATAATCTGGTGCACCTTATATATGGACAAAGTTCGGAAATTTGCCAACAACCTGGAAGAGCGAGCTGCGAACGCTGGCGCCGGGGGCAGGCGGGAGTGCCGGGGCCCGTGGCACAGGGAGGACACCTGGGGCTGCGTTTAAAGTCTGTGCCGATCCGTGAAAAATGTTTGCAAATTGAGCACCTGCCATTAAACCCCGCGATCGCGCCATTCTGTTACTAATTCTTTACTTTGTTGTGCGTAGATCCTTGCTGCAAAAAAAAAGTGTGCCTTATAGTCTGGTGCTCCTTATACATGGACAAAGTTCGGAAATTTGCCGACAACCCAGAAGTGTGCCTTATACTCTGGTGTGCCCTATAGTTGTGAAATTACTGTAAACTGTGTGTGAACTGAGCACACAGAGCTGTGACAGCTGATGGTGTCCAGGGTGGGATCAGCTTTAAACAAGTGAAAATCTGAGCCTGCCCCCAGCAAGGCACAGGCGAGCGTGGGCACCTGACAGCTCACAGTATCCTGGTATGTGTGCTGGGACTGGGCATCTTTTGTTCAGGGATTTTAGAGAAGGCTTAATTGTATTGCCTTGGATAATGTTTTCTGATGTCATTAAACACCTACTGGAAAGCTAAGAATAGAACTTCAAAGTAATGTCACCTGTAACATTTGCATTCAGAGTTTTCTAAGGAGAAACACTAACAGTGGCTGGAGCCTTGGAATTCCGTAAGTTACATTTAACTCTAAATTCCCTGAGCATGGAAAAAGGGAAGCTCCTTAAAAAACAAACAAACCTTCCCCAGAATACTGAAATTAAGAAGAGATTAATAATTCCTTCTTTTGCCTAGATTTTCCTAAGTATTGGATTTAATAATGGTTTTCTGTGGGAGGAGAGGTTGCATGTGAAGTTATTAAGTCTGATTGTTTCAGTCTGGCTGCTGTGTGCTCAAAGTCTTCAGTGCTTGTTCTTTTGTCTGCAGATTTTAAATCCTGTGCATTGTTAGATCCTTTAGAAGGTCACTGTTGTATGGTCAACACCTGAAGCCAGAAAAAGTTATGGCAGCTCCAGCTAAACAGAGTTAATCAAACTGAAAAATGCATCCATGGCTTTTTGGGTGGAGTTGTTGTGTTGCTACAAAAATCTGTGATATATAATATAAGGAAAGCACTAAGTTATGGATCCTTCACTCTGCAGAGGGCTGCTGGAGATGTGGGGAGCGTGTCTGTGGAGCCACATGGGCAGGGAAGTGCTCCTGAGCATCCTGCACAGTGCCTGCCTTTGAGCTGAGCCATCAGCTGAGGGTGATCCCAGGCAGCCCTGGCACCTCAAGCTGTTTGGTTCACTGCAGGACAGGGAGAGATGTTGCCTGTCCTGGCCAGAGGGATCTCAATGAGGGAAATGAGAGTGCCAAGGAATTTGGCTGTATTTTAGGGACATATAACTTGTCTTATTTATCAGTTGGAGTGGTTTTTTTCCCCTCTTTTATTTTTCTTAATGTCTCAATCCTCCAGAAGATCCTGACCCCCAACTCTAAAAGATAATCCTGAACAGTTTGTCTCTTCCCTGTTTCTGTGGCTCCTCCTAACCTTTTGCTCTACCACAAAATGCAGAGGGATAAATTTTCACTGATAGCATAGAATTTCATGATGGGGGAAGAGCAAACAAAGAGTGAGAAGCCAATGCTGCCGAAATCTTAGATGGCAAAACACTGCTCAGGCCAGGCAAGGGAGAAGCTTTCTCTGTTGTCATCTTGGCTGGAATGTCTCTGTGTGAGACCCAGGGTGACTGCAGCAGGGAATGGGTGCAGGGATCCAAGCCCTGGCACGTGGGAGCTGGTTATTAGTTTGCATGAGGACAATCACAGGGTGGAGGTTATAAGTGGAAGCAAAATATGTGCTGCAGATGGCTGTCTGTTGACATTGCTATGGACAGATTATGCTTTCCAGAGATAAAAGAGTAATCATAAACTGGATGTCCAGCCAGGAGAGTAGACTTGAGTAATAGACAGGGACTGTGGGGTTAGACTCCAAGTTCATATTAAGTACATATTTTCAAGAAATTTGTGGATTCTCAGATTTAGTATTTAGTTCATCATAAAAAGAACTCCAGGCCAGAAAGCTTGGGCCTGAATCCAAACTTTTGCCAGATTTAGCTGATTTGTAAACTAGTGTTTGCCTTTTGAGCTGGAGCTTTGTTGATGATGATTCTTAAACCAAGCCCCCAAGCCTCCTCTGTTGTGCAAGCTCTGAGGGCACTTCTGTGCCACCTCTAGTGAATTGCTGATACATAAAATGTGTCTGACCACACATCAGTCTGAAGATCAGACTGGGCAGTGCATGTGTCAGTGTGTTCTTTCCTGCTGCACATATGCTTTGCTAGTCGGGGTCAAGAAAACTTCCCAGACAAAGGAGTTGGTAACACCCTCCTCTGGTTTGCTCTGTTCTTTTTCAGCATCTGTGCTGAGCTTTATTCATGCTGCAGTTTTGACCAAAAGAGGCTCTGAATTGTGGCTGTTTGGCTAAAATCTGCTGTGCAGCGTCCTATGGAATACTTGTCTGGCAACAGTGGTGGGATTTTGCCAGCACACCCCTAACATCCGCTTGGAGGTTGGTAAAGTGTTGGGGTGTGGCTGAAAGGGCTCTCCACAGCTGAGGAAAAGCACATTTGTTAGGCTTTGATAAAGGACCTGTTGGTTGTGTGGTTAACAACATTCTTCTTAATGCATGAAACTTCCATTGTTTCTTAATTTACTTGGAAGTGTTGTTTAGACCCTTAATTGCCCTGTAATGATGGAGTGATAGTAAGTTAGATTTCAATCAACATACTCAGGAATTGCCAGTATTTTAGCAATAAATTGCTAGCTAATAAACTTGTAGCTTCCTTTGTAAATGCCAGTTAAAGGCCTAAACATTCCTCACAGAGTTAATTGCACATTTAGTGCTCATGTAATTTTGAATTAATTACATGCCAAATGGATTTATGTTGTATGTACTTAATAAACCTTGGTAAGTGGCCTTTTAACAATCAGTTGGTGTTTAGGATTCTGTTTGTGTAAAAGGAATGACTTATGACACTGGGTCATGACGTTTTTACCAGAACCTGACGTGCTCACTGTGGTGCCCAGTGGTTTGTCTGGGATTCACAACCAGAAGCTGCAGCATTAAATGAGCACAGGTGTGAATCCAGAGCAGGCTTGTCAAGATTTATTGTGTCCCAGCTTGATTCCCGTAGTCAGGAGATGGATTCTGCATACGCCTCCATGATCCAGAGCCCACTGGAGTGAGCAGAAGGGTTGGAGCTGGTTTTGCCTTGGCTTTGGGCTGTGTTGCAAATGTAGAACAGCTCTGGAAGCAATTGTGGCACTGCAGCTACAGTAAGAACCAGAGGCAAAAAGGCACAGCACACAACACCCTGCTGAAGTGGAAGAGAAAATCAGAGGCTGACTGTTATTCCACATCCTTTTGTGAAGTATTGTTTAAATTAGGTTTCCTTCCCAGATGAGTATTTAACCTGTGAAATTTTTAAAAGCTTTAAATCTATCCACACTGGTTGTGTAGACTCACATTCCAAACAGCAGAAACATGGTTGTATAGGTAAATAAACAGCTAAACTAAATTTCCGTGTAAAAATTATGCCAGAGTTGATCTTTAGGTGCTTTTGCTTTTAAAACGTTAAGCATGAAGAGGTTCTCTCAAATCCTTCTGTATGTATCTTGTCCTTAAGCTTTAGGGGCTTTTTTTGGTTTTGACATGCCAGAGCAGTGTGTAATGTGTTTGATCTTGGCTTTACATACATGTATTCAGGTTTTTTATCTGAGTAACAGCAAGTGACTTCTAAAAGATTTTGCAACCTCTAACACACTAATGATAACCTGTAGGCTGTAGGCTCTTAAAAATTTAATTATTGACCTTTGTTCCTCTTCTCTCTCTTCTGCAGCTAACACATCACTTAGTGCATTTAAATATGGAGTGAGTGCTCAGAAATAACTTTTCAGGGAGATATCATTGTCAGGTTGTAGCAGTGCTGGAGTGTTCCTGTGACAGGAATTCCCTGTCAGACTAGCACATGGAATAGCAGGCTTTTGCCCTCTTTACACAGAGATAAAGGCTGAGCAACTTGGGAATACAGAGGCAGGTCAGGGTGAAGAGAAAAGGCCAGCAATGAAATGAAAAAGCAGGTCCTTAGGGCCTGAAGTGGAGTTCTGCATAAAACAAAATTGTAGAAATTCTTCCAGTGCTGTGAAAATGTCTGATTTCCCTTGTTGTCCAGAGGTCGGGAAGGCAGGTTTACAAGCACCAGATAACTGATGCAGCAGCATTACTAAAGATGTTCTTTTCTCTTTTTGTCCCAGTGAATGCCATTCAGTTAAATGGTTATGTGGCAGAATTGAGGTGTCTGAACAGCCAAGGCATCTGCAAAAGTGTCATCTCGTACATTGCTGGATCCTGGAATAACTGAAATGTGGATTTACCAACAGAGGAGAAGAGCTGCAGTGTTGAGAAGTGTTTGCCCTGTGGATGTTGGTGGCTGTGTCACCCAGCAGTGCTGCACAGGGCAGGTGTCAGTGCAGGATGACAGCACCAGTTCAGTGTCCTGAGTGAAGCAAAGGCACCTGCAGACTGCCAAGATCAATGATAATTTCTAAGAGCTAGTTGCAGAGCAAAGCCAGGATATCAGGTGTGGAATTTTGAGTTGAAAAACTCCCTGTTTCCACATGAAACTTCGACAGATAGGAATGAGAGAGGGGAGCACATCTTAATCATCTCACAGCATTTGTTTTTTATGAAATGGAGAAATGGGGCTCAGTCTACTGTCAGATATAGTCTCTATTACACTCCAAGCTCAAACTCACAATCAAAATTGATTTTGCTTGCTCTGTACAACATGGAGAAGCAGATGTATCACATATATTAATGAGCAGTTCTGCCCATCAGGGAAGCAAAATTGCCAATCCCAAATGCACAAAGAACAGAAGATTGAATGATTGTGGTAATAAGTGTAGAGTTCTCTTTCATTCCCACATTTCCAAGCACATTCCTTTTTTTTTCTTTTCCCCAACCTCTGAGTCTGTGTACCCAAGTGAGCTAGAAGGGAAGATTTTTAGGTGTTTTCCAAGAGGCTTGTTTTATAGTCCACCAAAGCAAAGCTTATCAGTTAAAAAACACTGTGCCTTAATCTCCAGGGCCTTTTTCTGCCCTGCTTACAGGGAAGGGCAGCAAGACTTATCTCTCTGCTAATCTCTGTAAAATGCCCTGTGGAAGGACACCCATCCAACTCTCCTTAAAATGGTTATTTTCCTCTGGGTGTGTGCTCAGATGAGATCATTCACCAGAGTCTTCCTCACCCAACCCTTTTCTGGCTGCAGTTCCCAGAGCAGTAGAGTGGTGCTCCCACAGTTTCTGGGCTGCTGTCTGTACCTTGTACAATGAGGGTTTTAAGCCCAAACTTGTTTCTCCAGCTCTTAGTGTTGCTCTTGCCAGTCATGGTGGTTTACTCTGGTTGTAACACTTGAGTCATTAGGGGCAAAGTGAAGACCTTTATTAAGTTTTGTTCCAAAACTGTGTTTTTTCCAAAGAGAAATTTTTTTTCTATACCTTCATATGGGGAGGGTGGAGAGGTAGTGTGTTGAAAGACTGCCTAGAGATTTTTTTTTATAATGAAATAGTTCTTGTATAAAACCTAGGTTTCTTTGGGGTTTTTTTAACATTTTCAAGGTAAAACTGACTTCCTGAGGTAGCTTTGGTTAGTATAAAAACCAAACTGAACAAAACCCTCCCCCTCAAACTCCTGCACTAGAAGAGGAAGTTTTATAAAAGGGTTAACTATTTTCTATTGTCCCCAAGTAAATTATTTTCTCTTTGTTTGTTTCATTCTGAAAGTGAATCTGCCAAGAGCTAATGCAATGTCAAAGGTTAAAGCATGAACTAGAGCAGAGGGAAATTTAGGGAGAGAATAAAAAAATGTGGGACAATCACTGAGGTGAGGAGATAAACAAAATTGTCCCCTGTTGGCAAAAGTTCTAGAGAGGGCCTTGCATCTGTTGTGCTGGGGTTTTACACAAAGTCTGAAAGAAAACTCTGCTGTACAGACAGGAACACAAGTTGTATTAATTATGCTGACTGATGTGAGGATGAGAATTTGGGCTCCTAAAATGTAGAAATTTTTTATTGACCACGTAAATCTTTGGATACATTGTCATCTGGAAGGAAATGTAAGTGCTCACCTGCTCACAGGACTGCAGGTTTGGAACTGCAGTAAACTCAGGCAGCACTACCTTACTGCCGTCCTTTATCCAAACCCCAAAGAAAATAGATTGGAATCTCCACCTTAACTCTATGACTGTTGTTTTCCTCTGTGGTTGTGCTTGTGGCTAAACTGGGTGTTTTTGTTTTGGTGCCTGGTCAGGGTCTGAAGGGCTTGCTGTTTGGCAGGGCGCATCTGTCACAAGTATTTTCAGAAATTCACACTCTGCAGCGTGTGGAGCACCTTCCTATGCTGGAGCTGTGCACCGTGTGTCCTTGGTGATTAATACAGATGAATTTAATGTGGGGAGAGGAGGGAGACAAATCCCTTTCCAGCAGCCTTTCTTTGGGCAGGATCAGGGCAGTGCCCTGTCCCATCTGTCCCCATGCCCAGCAGGTCTTGGCTGTCTCACCTTCCCCATCATCCCTGGGGGGATGCAGGTCTCCCTCCGCCCTGACAATGCAGATAGAGGCAATTTCAGGTGTTGCACTGGAACTCTGGCACCTTGGTTGGTTTTGCTGTTTCAAAGCCTTATCTCTGCACCCTGTGTGTGATCTGTTCTTTCCTTGTAATCCTCTCAGAGCAGAAATCCCAAATAGCTCAGATGTACCATGCAATTCTGGCTTGCTAAATGGCCTAGAACAGCAATGTGCATCCCTTTGCAAAAGTACAGTTAAAATAACAATGCAAGATGCTGCCCAAGAATTGCAAATGCCAGACAGAGACTCAACTGCAACTTCCTATGCTACAGAGAGGATTTCAATCTGTTAGTGAGGTTACTCACATTATTAAGCAGTTGCAGGAATGTTCTCTGTACTTTCACATTATCAGCTATTATAATCTTAGTCCTGACCCTGGAGCTCTGCTTTGAGTTCAGGTGGAAGCTCATGAAGGTGTTCATGACCCAGTTGTGTGAAATTCCAACTTCTCTGGGCTTAGTACAAGCAGTTACATGCAGCAAAATGGCCAAAAGGTGAAAACAAGTGAACTCATCTTATGCTGGATGATTTCTGTGTCTTGTAGCCAGAGCCAGACTGAGAGCAGCCAAGGGCTTCAGGTGACCCAAGATCTCCAGGTGGTTTTAGAGTCAGGCTTTTCATAATGTGGGAGCTCACTGGTAGGTCAGAAAAGATCAAAGTGTTCTTTTTGGTGTAATTTTAGAGGCTTTTAGAGAAGCTCTTCCAGTTACTATCTCTAACATACTACATGCCAGTACTCCTTTTGAGAGTATGTCAGGCCAAAGAGAATTGCTATGTGTCTTAATTAGAGGATGGAAATAACCAGCAGCTCCATCTTCTCTGCAAATTTCTCATGCAGAACAAAGGGAAATTATAACCTCATGTGCTTATTTTTTTGTCATTGCAAACTGCACAAAAATCACCAACTGGAGAGGGTCTGAGCAAAACAAGGGTTTAAGATAATTTTCCTTTATTCAAACTTAGAAAACTTGGTTCTATAAAATAAGACTGGAATTTTTCAGTCTAATAATTCTAGGCACTGCCATGAAACTTTGAATTTTCAGAATGCAGAGTTTTTCTTTTATCAGCTATACACTTTTATAATTTTTCTGGTTTCCTTTTAATCTTGTTTTCCTAAAGGCTTGTTTATCAGTCCTTTTAGTCTGCATATGTCTGTTGTATCCCTTCCCCAGTGACTTCTATGTTGGGGCCTATTTCACAAAATGTGACAGATAACAGGGGTTTCAAGGTTCAGTGCTTCCAAGTTTTGTGGAAAATGATGTGTGGGTACATTCAGCTCTCACCAGACCCAGGAGAATCCCTTCAGGAGCTCACATTTGAGACCCAGGGGAGGGTAGGAGGTAATCACTGTGAATTCCAGTGCTCGCAGGATGGCTTCACTAGAAATGTTCCTTTTGATCCTGTAATTTTCCAAAGCTTATTTTGTGAGAAAATTCTCTTTGGCCTAGAAAAAGAAACCAAATGGAAAACCAGACAGGTACATTTTGAATCTTTTCCACCCAATACCCTCCTTTACTCTGTCATCACCCAAAGTGCAGTTTGGTCTTGTAATTTCAGATCTTGCTGTGAGTCCCCTTTTATTCTTGTAAAACAGAAGGCAAGAGTGAGCTGTGGAATCAAGTCTGAGCTCCATCCTCAACATCTGGAAGAATTCAGCAGCAGATACTGTCATGGGGCCTTCTCCAACGCCCACGGAGAGGGAGTGTTTTCCCCAAGGTCCTCCTGGCCTTTCATAATGGGCATCTCTCAGGGTTTCAGTCTGACAAAACTCCCAGAGACAAATACCCTTTCTTCTGGATCCAGAAAGTCAGGGATAAATAAACTTGGAAATATGGGTTCTTGTCTTGAGGATGTGTCAATAATAACCACTTGTTCTTGAGTCTGTCAAATCCACTGACAAATTAGGGTAAAGACATCTTCCCTTCTTTTCTAAAAGTCATCAAAATCCCCCTTTCTACAGTTCCCTCAGCTCCATCATCATCATAATCCATCACAGCCTTGCTGGAGTCAAGCCTAGTCAGGGTATGGTTGCTCTTGGATAGGACTTTGTCCTATTGCTAGAACAGAAACTTCTGGTTTTATTCCCAGCCCTCATGTCAGCATGTTTCAGTCAGGTAACTTCTCCTGCCTCAGTTTCCCATGCTGGACAGTGTAGGCAGTGACATCTGCCCATCTGAGCAATGCTGCACTGTCCGAGGGACCTTTCTTATGCTCCAGCGTTGCACGTCCATCTCTGAGAACAGCTGAACCTTGAGCTCACTGGATAAAGATGCTCCTTCTGTAAGGAGGGGGAAGTGTCATTATTGACTAATAACTGTTATTGGCTCTAAACTACCAGCTTGCCTTGCTAACATACGTTCATAATTATGTGAGATTCCGCTGTAATGAATGGGATTGATTATAAGAACAGGATACATCATTGCTGATAAATAGAATTAATAATGTTTTATTTATGTTGTATGTGGCAAGGCCAGAATGGGAGGGGGATAAATGATGGACTCTTGGAAAGGCAAGATGAGATTTAGAGTGAATACCTTGAAACAAAGGCAGCCCCCATGGTCACAGGGGTTTCCTTCACAGGTAGTGCAGCAGTTCAGCAGTGGTGACTGTTCCTAGGATGTCTTGAAGTAGGCATTGGGTATTACAGTGCAGTTCTTTTGGGGGTTTTTTGGTGGCAATTTTTTTTTCTGGTTTGCTGAGAAAGGAAAAACTTAATTCACATTCACTGCAGACAGCTTCTTCCTCTGCTTTTGACATTTAACCCTATGCTAAGGGGCCCAGAGCCTGCTGAATCTACAGTCACCACTGTTAGCACTAACACATCGTATCAAAATTCCTGACTTCCAGCAACCAGGGATTAAAGTGAAACAAAAGTTGGAGAGAATGAGTTTCTCACCATCTCTCCCTTTCCATTACATTCAAGCCACACTTCCTGCATCTGCTATAAATATTTAAAGCAGCAGTAGCCAACGTTTAAAGATTGGGACGGAAGCAGAAATCCAACCGTGTCTGCGCCTTCCTCTGCAGTCTGTGGAGCTCCAGCTCATCAGCCAGAGGTCATGTGCATTCTTAATGAGGTCGTCTACCCTCTGCTTACATGGGAGGCAATATCAAACTTCAGGGAGAGTTTTATTTGCTAACCGTGGTTTATAGCCTTGGATGAGTTGGGGAAAGCTTTATAATAACATATATCCAGGCCAAGAAGGCAATTGTGGTTATGTAAGAGGTTGTAATTAGTGAAAAGCCTGGAAAATATGTCTGTTTTTCTACAGCTTCCATACAGTAAGTACTAATACAATTTCTCAATGTACAAAGTGCTTTTATCTCTCTTTTGGATGCCTATTACTCATGGAGGGATAGCTTTCAAAAATAAAAGAAAATGAGATAGTACTACAAAGACACAGATTTAAAGTCTAAAGCCAAATTCTTAACAAATGCAAGTTCTTTGATTGGAGTTTCCCACTAATATTCCTGAACTGATTTACTTTCCCTCCATTTTGGAACCAAATGCCTCTCCTTCTTCTTCTATACCACATTAGCTCTTTTCTGAGAAGTTATTTTGAGCACAAGGATCTTGCTCAGGAATTGAAGTCCATGACATCTCCTTCAGTTTCTCAACAGTTACTTTAGAGACAATGAGACTTTTAATTATGTGTACACCACAGCACTGGTTTGAAGAAGTCTAAGAACCTGTCTTCCATGCACCCTGAAGAGGTACCACAGACAAAAGGGACAGCCTTATTACTCTTACCTTTGATTATCTCTACTTGATGTTTTGGGATACATTCATTTGAATGTCTTTCACTGAAAAGCGGACAAATCTGTTTATTACTTTGCTTGCAGCATTTAGTTTGAGCTCTGGCTCCATGGTATGTGAGGCATGAAATGGGACTGGCTGCTCATACCAAGAGAACAGTAACAGCTCAGAATTTCAGGTCAGTGGATCCATACTCCAAATCCTCGTAGGAAAGACATTTGGCATCACACTTTTCATCCACACCACGTGCTTAAGGCGTTGATTTTTTCCTTATGGGTGGATCTGAGGTTTCCCTTGGGCCCTGGGAAGGCTCACTTTTGGACAGTGAACAATATTAAGGTCTTCAAGACTGATCAACACAAAGTCTTGCTCTTGGAAGACTGTATTGACTTTTATGGTGAGCAAGCTTGTTATTGTGATTTTATTCTGGATAAAGAGTCATCTGTAGTAACTCAATGCAGCCTGAGAGAGGCTCCTTAGGACTTTTGAAGATGACATTTGATTTTCAGCCAGAATAACAGAATTCCACCTAGACGACCCATAAGCTTTTTTTCCTGCTAAAGCTCACTTTTGGAAGAGATTATATCATAAATGAATTGAAGCCTTTCCTGGGGCATTGAGTAACATGTTTAAGAACTTGATTTTAGCCCCCTGAGAGGTCAATGGGAATTTTTTATCTGACTTCAGGATGCTTAAACAAGACATTTCTTTTCTGTTCTTTAAAAACAAAATCTTCCTGACTATTGTTTGTATTATTATTCCTGCTTTCATTTCTACTGCTGAACTCCTCTCTGGAATTAGTCCTTTAATCTCCATGGTAAAAAAGAAAAGAAAAAAACAAAAAAAGTGCTGATAAGTGGAGACTGGACAGCAGATACATCAGCCCTGTGATTACCCTACTATATTTGGACATTGAAACTGAGAAGTTGCTGCCAATTGCAGCCAGTCCATGGGGACTGGTGAGTTCTGTCAATGGATGTTGTTTGATTGCTTTTTTTACCAGCGGCTGTCGCTATCTTTTTGGCCCTACTAACACCCAGGTCGATAACTGAAAGGCTGTGTGGATGCACAGATTTCCTCTCCATCCCAGGTTGGTAGCAGAGGTTATGTGCTATAAATCACGAGCCATTATGAGATGAATCTGGATCATAATCTAAAGGAGACAAATACCTGGATTAATTATGGTGTATTTATAGATGCTCTTCAAAGAGAAAGGCTGTGAAATAATTCCTTGTAGGAAATCATTTGACCCTTAGTCCTCAGTTGTCTTTTGACAGGTGAAGGTAAAGCAGCGTCACAGCTGGTCTACATGGAAACCCACAGATCAGCCAAAGCTGGAGAATCTCTCTGATTTTGGAGAATTCATCAACCTTCATAGATCTGAAGGTTTGGTTAGACTACCTATAGATCCAGATTCATTTAATTCAGGTCAAGATTGGGAGCTTTCTTGAAGTTCAGGAATATTTCTGCACTCACACATACAACTCCCCCACCCCTTCAACAAGCTGTGTGTGCAGTTCCCTGGACAAAGCTGATTGAATTAAACCTGAGTCCTTTCATGCTGTCTGGTACCAGGAGTTAATGAACTGTTGCCTGCAATGTTTAGTGCTGTGTGTAATCAGTCACTAATTGTAGAAACAACTGATTTCAGGGAGTTCGTGGCAATTATGAGACGCTCATAATGGCAGCAGTGTACTAAAACTAAACAAAAGACACACTCTTTTCTCAAGCAAAACCAGTGAAGTGGCTGGGTTTTCAGGGAGAAAATGATAGCCTCTCCTCTGACACTCAGTAGAATCAAAAAGTAGTAAATATCTGCCTCAAAAAAAAAAAAGAGAAGCAGTGGTTCTTTTGGAGGTAGTGTCCATCTAAAAGGTTTGGAAGCAATCTTGGTTTTAGTTTTGAAGGAATTTATGCTTTGAGCTCAGCTGATGGCATTTCAAAGTGTTAACCTGGCACTAGGCATGGCGTGGGGGAAGCAATGTGTTCATTTCCGATCCACTATGAACAGATCAATAAACAAACTGGAATGTCACTATAAATCTCAGAAAAATTGCCTGCTAAGAAAATGTGAACATTTTTATACAGTTCCTGCTTCCAGAAGCTTGAGTAAAGGATAGCCCTGAAATATGCTAAGTCTGAATGCTAAGGTTAAATCAGCAACATAATCAGTCAAACAAACTGAGCCTTCACCATGCAGAATTAATATCAGTGTCGGATCTCTCAGTGCTATGCCACTGTGCCAGCACCTCAGAAAAGGTGGTGGTGAGGCAGTGTCTGGGGTTACAATACAGGATGTGACCAAAGGTATCTATTCTATCACCATCTCTTGAGACCAGGTGGGGCAGTGATCCTGATCTCTGTGGGAGATATTCTGCTAATGGACCATCCATTGAAACCAGGTGGGGCAGTGTTCTTTATCTTTACACAATCCATTCTTACTCCAGGAGATATCTTCTGCTAATGGCCCACTGTAGTCCCACTGCCCACTGAGTCCCACTGTATGACTGATAAAACTACTTAATCCCATTGGGAGATGCTCCACCAGGGGGAAGAGCAAAGCCTTTCCTACCTAAATAAAAACTGAGATTCTCAGACACAGGGTAGCCCTTTTTTTCCTGGACTCTGAAAAAATCCCGGACTTTTCCATATCATCACTTACCTTCAGAAAGAAACTGCACCTTCTACAGGAGCACTGCTTCAACTAAACCACATCTGTCACTGCAAGGGGATCACAGCCACCATTTAGTAGAATTGCTACCAACACCCTGACTGACGGGGTGTCAAGTTGTACTCTGACTTTTTCAGGGTTTGTGGTTTGTTTCATTGCAGTACTGTATTTCTATTTTAATTTCCCTAGTAAAAATCTGTTATTCCTAATTCCCTTATCTTTGCCTGAGAGCCTCTTAATTTCAAAATTATAATAATTTAGAAAGAGGGAGTTTATATTCTTCATTTTAAAGAGAGGCTCCTGCCTTTCTTAGCAGACACCTGTCCTGCAAACCAGAACAGGCAGCACACACCACCTGAGCTCTGCTGGTGCCCTCTGTGCTTCTGCTTGATGCAGATTTATCACACTAACAGGCTAAATCTCACTAAGCTACAGAGAGCTTTTAAGACAATTATACTGCAGTGTCGCCTTTTGCAAGAGTCACATCTCGCTAAGCAGCGCTGGAGGAGCGAGTGGGATAATTAATCTGCAGTCTTTGCCTTTCATTCATAATGAATAACTTGCTTAAAAATGTAATTCTACTCCTAGGTGGCTTGCCTTCTTAATGTAAGTCCTTGGTACGTATATTTTTGATCTGTATATTTTCCTATGGTTACAGGTAACTGCACCTCTGCCCATGGGCCTGGAGGAAGGCAAATGCAGGACAGGGTGTGCACAGAACTTCCAGACCTGGCATCATGGGGGATTTGTGGGTGAAGTGCTGAAGTTTGCACAGCCCAGAGACCAGGGATACACGGGAATTTGTAGCTAAATGGGAAAAGCTTTGGCAAAAACTTTTTATTTCCCTGCTCCCCATCAAAGTGGGCAAATTAGTGCGTTCAGCCTCGGCCTGGAGGAATTGCCATCTACAGTTTTAAACAGAGTTTTCTGTCAGTGGAGATGTGGAGAAAAGGTACACTGATGATCACGGTTAACCCAGCACTGCTGTTTTGCAGTTGGTTCACATGTTCAAAGCTTTTTTCCTTGGCTTTAAAACTGTCCTGTCAGGTAACAGAACTTCATTTTTAGTGAATGCTGACCAAAAGAGGAAATATTGCATTAACTAAAAAGGTATGGAATTCCCCACACAAAACAATGTGCTTCTGTTTCAATCAATTATATCAGAATTAATTTGTGATTTAAGTAATGCTGGATTAACAGGAGATAAGCTAAAACCACTTATCTGTTGGTGGATCTCTGTCAACCTGCTGATCCAGGCTCTTGTATCTGTTGTTACAAAAATCAGTAAGAAAAAGGAAAGAGCTCCTAGGAACTGTGAGTTTCTGTGCCTGTGCTGTTTGTACAGACAAGCTCTCCACATGACAATTGACCTTCTGCTGGCAGGTCTGGTTTTGTTGTAATCTTTCAGAGGTTTTTGGGAAGAGCTCAGCTGCAGTAAGTGCTAGTGGAACTGTGACAGTTTCTAGTAGCTGATGGTCTGGTGTTCCCAGATTTTAGAGTGGGCTGTTTCATATTAATTTTAACAATAGACTGTACTGGAGAGCTTTTGCTCTGGTAGCAGTTACAGAAAGGAAGAGAGGAAAGGGAGAAAAGTATGTATATCCTTTAATTTAGCTTCAGACATCAGAAGTTGAAACTGGGGCAAGAAATATATTAGCTATATCCTAATGTAGTTTTTAAAAGAAAAAAAGAAAGGTTATTGAAATCCCCCATTTTGTTTTTTTTTTTTCCTTGAAATTACAGCAGATCATGATAATTTACAATATTGGCAGCTTCAAGTGTAAATGAAGGTTTACAAGGCTGCATTTGCCCAAACCACCACTAATAATTTTTAGTGGACTTTCTGTGAAAATGTAATCACTAAAGAAATGCAAAAAAAAAATAAAAAAAAAAATCCTACTCTCTTGGATGTATAGCATATGAAACCCAGTGTTTTGTACACACTAAAACTGCTGAATTAGCTGGTGGCTGCTGCAAGCCCAGCCAGGCTGGGGAAGGGACCCAGAGCTGTGTGAGGTTTCAGGGGGGATGCTGTGCCTGTGCTGGGGTGGAGAGGCACATGGCCTCATGCATGACACACCAGCAGGTGTGGAAACGCACTTGAAAGCCATTTTCCTCTTTTCCTGGGACTCTGTCCTGCTTCCCAGCGCCGTGGAGCAGGGATGAAGGGTTTGGGCCATGCCTTTGACGTGTGTGCGTGCATTTGCAGCCCGGCTGAGGTCAGAGCAGAAGAATGCTGCTGTAATTATGGCTGCAGGCAAGGGCTGAGCATAATGGGAATCAGGGTCTGGCTCAGCCAAAGATTTCCTGTATGATCCTGGTCAAGTCACTTAATTACTTTTGCCTCATTTCTCAGTTGTACAGTGTATATCCTAAGGCTTCAGTTACCTGCCTTGTCTATTTAAATCAAACTCCCTTTGAAGCCAGGACTGTACAATGAGACTATACTGTTAATTGGAGTCTCTGGGTGATAGTGTAATTGTGGGAGTGTAATAACAACATTTCCCTGCAATTTGCATCAGTTTTGCCATGGAATCAGCGTTCTGCAAAGCTCACAGTTTTGCACTGCTCCTGTTGAACACCAGTGCACGAAACTTAATGCTGGCCCATTAAATGTGGGCTAATCTCACTCAGGAGACTGATCACTGATCACTGCAGGCAAAGGCAGACCTCTCATTTATTGTTTTCTGGGGCTGGGATATCCCCCTAAATCCCTTTTTTCACTGGAGAAATGGAGTGAAAGGCCTGGCAGCATGTCCATGTGCAGTGTCCCTGCATCCCTGTGTGCAGATGCTGCTGTGGACTGGCGTGGGAATGAGTTGTCACACAGGTTTTCAGGTGTAGGTGTTGTGGGAATGAGTTGTCACACAGATTTTCAGGTGTAGGGGTTGTGGGAATGAGTTGTCACACAGGTTTTCAGGTGTAGGGGTTGTGGGAATGAGTTGTCACACAGGTTTGCAGGTGTAGGGTTTGTATGAATGAGTTGTCACACAGGTTTGCAGGTGTAGGGGTTGTGGGAATGAGTTGTCACACAGGTTTTCAGGTGTAGGGTTTGTGGCAATGATTTGTCTCCCAGGTTTTCAGGTGTAGGGTTTGTAGGAATGAGTTGTCACACAGGTTTTCAGGTGTAGGGTTTGTAGGAATAAGTTGTCACACAGGTTTGCAGGTGTAGGGTTTATGGACCTGAGCTCACCTGGTGGGACTGAGTTTGTATCTAAAGCTGTGCAGTAAGAAGTTCATAAAAAGTTAAACCAACCCTTGTTTCTTCCCCATAAAAGCAGTGTGGTTATGAAAGGCTTCTAGCAAAATAAATAAATAGGCAAGTCAAGTTTCATTTGATGTTTAGAGAAACAAGCAGAACGCAGAATGAACAAACTAACCATGGCCATACAATTTCAGTGACATTTTGAGCGGCGGTTCATGATTTGGGATGAACTGTCCTGACAGAAATTGCTATTTTGTAACTATAAATATTGCTGAAATCCAAGCTTATGTAAATACTTTTAAATGGGAGGAACATAGACGACTTGTAACGCAGAGTTTAGGTTGATCCTGACGGAGATTGGATCTGCTGGGGTAACTCAGCTGGCTGTGATGGGGTTTATGGTAATTGGGGCTGAAGTGAATGGTTAGGAAAGGATTGTTTTCATAATTTTGTGTGGTTGTGTGGTAAAGAGAAACACAGCCCTGTGTAAAGGGCCTGCACGAATGCCATGGATCTCATATATCCTCCTGAAACCCCTCAGAATGGGGCTTAAATGGGAAATTCATCAGAGAAATCACTACAAGGTCAAATGGTGTTTGCTTGCCCCTGGAGTAGGCAGGAGGGAAAAATTAACATGAAGTGCAAGAATATGAAGTTGAGTGTATTTTGCTGACTTTCAGGATAGATTTGGCTGGGAACCTAAGTGAATAATAAGCGGACGTAGATGAAGAAAGCTTACAATTTTTTATTGTTTTTGAGCAAAAGCTTCCATTTTTTCCAACATTAGAAAGAGACTATTCAGATTCAAAATTATTTGTTTTTCTAAATGGGAATATGTAATCCATCAGAGGAGCCACAGAATTTTAAAATATATTTAAATATATTTAAAATGTATATGTGTATTTTTTCCTCACCTCAAGGGCAAGAGAATATTTTAATTATGGAAGAAAACCTGGAGAATGAGGCAAGTTTTTGCCTGTTGTGAAGTGCCCCATCTCAATCTGGCTGCACCTAACATCTTGTTTCTGCACCTGCTTAAATCAGCAGAGAAAACGCTTGAAATTGTTGATGGTGGGTGAGCAGTTTAACTCTGTAAATTGTATATATACAGCAGATAATTGTGGAAAAGGTGGGATCTAAAGCTGCAGATGGTCTGCAGTTACCATTCACCTATGGATTAGTCTATGTACATCCTTGTCACCTCACAAGGACATTCAGAGTAAAGGTTTTTCCATTTGTTGTGTGCACACATGCAATATATGTGTAGAAGCAGCTAAGAATTTGCCAGGTGCACCTTCTATTAATAGCAGGGGAGAATCTCCTGCTCCAGCACAGCCTCTCTGTGGATAACAGAGCTGTGAGACACTCCCTATAAAATGGGCTAAATCATACCAGGCTGTGTGTTAATAAAAGTGGAAATTTTGAGGTGACTGTGAGTGAATTATTCAGTAAAAGAGCTGTGCAGCCCTGTCTTCCCTGTTTATATGTGCATGTTAGCAGACATGCATCAGGGCAGTCTCATTACTGAGTTGCAGTGGTGACTTCCTGAGAAGAAGCAGAGGGAAAGGAGCAGATTTGTGTTACTCACTCTGAACTTTGGTTTATGAGGTTCCTGTCACAGGCAGTGATGGGAGGTCAGTGCCACCAGACAGTAAAGCAAAGAGTCTGCACAAGTCAGCCCATTAACTCTTTTTCCAGCAGTTATATTAAGTGGTGAAAATATTCTCTGAATTTCAGACATGCCAACGTTGGTCCTATTTATATCTGCATCATCTGGGAAGGTGGGGCTGACTGTGGATGATACAGACACATGGCAGGACTAAGTCCATAATTCCCTGGCTTGACTGAACAAAGAACTTTAATAAATGTGATGGGTTTTGGAGTCTGTAGCTGGAATTTTTCCTTCCCTTCAGTTACACTAATGCATCTAATAAATTAATGAATATAGGGATACCTTTATGCCAAAATTTGCTTCCTGCAGTCCACTGGTATTTGTAGCTGCTTTGGGTGTTTTTGGGAGTTTTGCTCTTCACTTCACCAGGGCCAGGATTTGTCCTGAGACTGTGTTCCCACAAACAATGGTAAGAGTAAGAGCATCTGAACTGATTTGTGTGTGCCTCAGATTTCCTCTCAGCACTGTTTGTGTGTCCCAAGAAGTAAAACAAGTGCCACTGATGCATTCATATCCTTTTCAATTTGTCTAACACAAAACAATAGTTTCCACTTCTTTTGTGTTATTTATGTTTCCTTAATGCACAACTGGTGCTTTGACATGCTACAGAAGAGAATTTGTTGGACACGGCAATGCTGATAGAAAAATGTTCTCTCTGTTTAGATGTCATGACTATTTCCTTTTTCAAGTGAAAATTCTAGTGTCACATACAAATGTTACCTTTTCCCCTGATTATCTTGTGGAAAGCTAATAGTTTTGGAATAGATACAGATTTTTAATGCAATGCTATGGTTCTGGTTTATAGAAAAATGGATCAATTACCAAGGCAGGCTTCAAAGAGGGAGACTGCCCTAAGTTATAAATGGCTCAGTCCCTTAATTCTGTCATAATCCTATTTGATATATAGTTCTCAGTGCTGCTGAATCCTTTTAGGGCTCTTTGATCAAGTGAGTACTTTCAAATGTGATGCCTCCTGTCATCTAACCCCCTAAAAATAACACGACTTGCCATTTAATTTCTGGAAATATTCATTTTTCCTGCCTTTTTAAATTTTTTTTAATAGGGAAAACAAAGAGCCTCACTTTCATATTAGCTAATTTAAGGAGAGAAAGAAGGACCACCTGAAACAAGAGGTTTGTTTTTTAAATTTATCAAAGGTTCACTCCAGGCCTGAGCTGTAGCAGACAGAGGACCTGGTACTTAGATGCTGATGTTCTGGGTTTCACTGAATTCTGAATAAACTGAGGATATCAGATGTATGAGAGACACCAGAGTATCATGGACAGCTTCTGTTTTCAAAGGTAGCAAATGGTTTGGCAATTATTTTGGGGTCCTTTCCTGTATGCCTTGAAATTCAACAATAAGGAGCAGATCTCTGTGTCATGCCTCACGTCTGGCTTTTTTCAGTATCCTGATGAGTCTTTTCCAGATTAGGTCATGGGACTCATTAGATGTGCATGTTTGACACAGATCCTTTTCTTCCTCCCAATTTTTAAAAGAACACCAGGAAATTGTACAGTTACTAAGCCTGAGTTAATATTTTTTATATTAGGGTGATGTGGTGCCAGAACTCCTGCTTTTCTGTTGGGCACTATAACTGCTGTCACTGCTAGTCAAAATCCAGCTCTGCAAGGAAGAAAAGCATGCAAATGGAAGGTTTAATATTTGGCATATGAGAAGTTCTTTGTTTTCCTTCCCCTTTGCAACCGCTGTCACTAAGTTACATTCAGCATTGGTGTTCTTTCTTCCTGTAACTGATATGCACCCAGGTAAGCAGATCCATCGACTTAACAGGGACAACTCAAGAGAGTGAGGGATTTTAGGATCAAATTGTCCAGACCTGTGCAAGGTTTTCAGCTCTTCTGGTTGGGAATTGGCAGCTCCTGGAGCTACACTTGGCAGTTTCCTGCAGGAGAAGCTTGGTCTGGGGCAGCAGAGTCCCAGGAGGGAAATTTGGCTTGCACAGAGGCATGGCTAGCTCAGCACCTCCCATTCTGCCCAGCCAGTCATGTTTTCCAAGAGATCATTTATGTCCTGGAAAAGGAAAACACTGGAGGAGTGTGGTTGAGGTGAATCTTGCAGACCTGTCCCCAGTGTGAAATGCATCTGAACTTTGTCCTCATGGAAGCTTTGGATCTGTGGGCTCTGTGGGGAGCCAGGGCTCACATCTTGCACACTCAGCAGTGGCAGCCTGAAGAATTTGGCTTCTTTTCTATCTTTGCATCTCAGCTCAAAAGCCAGGCAGCTCTTGGCTTTCTTACACATGGCTGTGACCAGTCTTCCTGCAGACATCTCCTTTTGAAAGGTAACGAGGAGAGGTTAAATCTTTGGTGTCATTGTGAATACTTTTAAAAGGTAGATTAAATGTCCATGTCTGTCCCTTGGAGCAATTAGATTTACCTACAGCCCTCCAAATGAAGTGATGGGAGCATGACAGCCAAATGCTGTCATGATGGAACCAGGCTGGCTTGTAAAAAGGGCTACTCAATGATGCAGCTGCTCTGTGACTGTAAAGACTGGATATTTTCTCCCAGATTATCCCAACCAATCCCATATCTCTTTCAGACCAGCTCTCCCTCAGCATTTAACAAGTAGAACAGACTATCACATAGTTCCAACCTGTTCAGATGTTATTCTGCTTCTGCCTACAGGTTATTTTATGTTCAGCTGGAAACTTGAGCATTTTGAACTCCTGAACCACCATCTGCTCAATCTATAGAGTCTGTTTATCAGAGGGTTTAAGTGCACTGTAAGGTCCAAACCATTTTATGGAGCCTTGCCAGCTGAGATGAAATATTAGTTGCTGTATATTTTGAAAAACTGTCACTTTGTAGGCCAAAAGAGCTTGGAGATCCCAGCTGGTAATCAAAGAGCAGTGTCACGTTTTTTATGGTTAGGGGCTCCATTGGTCCCAGATTCTTTAGAAACCAAATTGATAAATTAGCCAATCAAATTTAAATCTGACTTAAATCCAAAATGCCATCACTGAAGACTGTGTCACCAACAATAACCACTGCAAAAAGTCAGACCTTGTGAGAGTAAACACGTAAAGCATCTATGCAAGTTGTTTAGCTTCATGTTCAATAAATCCCTCCTCAAAAAACAAAAGCTAGATGCAGGCATGATCCTGCAAGCACTTCTGCCTGGGTGGAGATGTCCTAACCTGTCACCATTAGGATCTGAAAGGGTTTGCTATTGATTGCTGTGGGTTAGGGGTAAGGGCTCTTTATTCCTCTCAGTCCACAGGGTAGATCACTGTGGATAAGCAAGGTTTGGAAGGCTTCACTCCTGGTCCTGTAATACAGTTAGTGACAATTACAGTAATTTCACGACTGTCAGGTTCACCCTTTTGGCTGAAATTTTGATCACAACCCGGAAGTGCGCCTTATAGACTGGCGTGCCTTATATATGGACAAAGTTCGGAAATTTGCCAACCTGGAAGTGTGAGTTCACACAGCCCCGAGCCGAGCCCAGCCCGTGGCAGCCCCGTGATCGCGCAAGCCATTACTAATTCATTACTTTGTTATGCGCAGATCCTTGCTGCAAAAAAAAACGAGTGCGCCTTATAGGTCGGTGCGCCTTATATATGGACAAAGTACGGAAAATGCCGGCAACTCGGAAGTGTGCCTTATACTCTGGTGCAACTTATAGGCCTGAAATTAAATCTGATTCTGCACCTTACTACTCAGTGCCGGCGCTAATCCAGTGAAGGCCATGCTCTGAGATGTTGTGTGCCAGTGGAATGGATTGCTGAGCCTTTAGCCTGGCCTCGTGTCGAGGGGCAAACTCCCAGTTTTAGAGCTGGCTTTGTTGGCAGGGTGGCAGCAGTGCCCCTGGCAGCTCTGGGCTCACAGGAGCTGTGGCAGGCTGGCTGAGAATGGGTCAGCTGTGCACCTGGGTGCTGGTGAGAACAGGGCAGAGGCAATGCCTTTGGAAGGTGCTTCCTCCAGCATCTTCCCAGTGTGACAGCCACCAAGCCTGAAGGAGGCATCTCTTGGTGTTGGGAGGTGAGGACTGGAGAAAATGAGAGAATTGTACCATTCTCTCCTTGGCCTGGATGCTGCTTCTCACAGTGGACTTGTGAGAAAACCCCACAGCTTTATCTCATCTCCTGCTGGCCACAGGAGGCATGACCTGGCTGGCACTTGGCACGACCTCTGAGACCAAGCCCTGGGCTTTGGCAAGAGGGGGAAGGGGAAAATGGGATTACTCCTGAGATGAGCTCTGAGCACACAGCTGTCCTAGCTGAGACACTTGCCAGCCTTCTAAAATAAACCCATGCAAGCCACTCTTTTCTGATCAAAGAATGAAGTGGCTTAAGCTGGATAAAGCCTGTGTTGGTGACAGACTTCACTGCTAGGGCCAGCTCCTGCATTTCCTTCATTTAGTGATGGCTTTTAAGGATTTTGATTTAATTCTTTGGGTCTTAAACATACGCAGAAAATTCTTATAACTAATCATACATTTTTGTTTTAATTATGGAATTTTGACAGCTTTAAAATAGAGTTCCCCCTCTGCAGTGCTTCCTGTAAAATGTTCTGTTAAAATGTATTTTTCTATCCTTTTCCTCCAGCTGAGTTTAGCACAGGGTAGCTAAAGAGAGCACAACAGAGCAGTTTGCTAGTGACTTTTCAAGGAGAAATTGTTTTGAGTGACTGTATAACCTCCAGAGCCCCAGAACACATCTGATTTCCCCTCACCTCTGCTGTGACTTGTCCCATGACATGGGACTATCGATAATATATGTATCTTCTTACTGTACTGCTCAGTACATTCTCCTGGAGGTAGATCTGGTTAGAAAGCACTTGAAGTTTCCTTACACATCTCCACTTCCCCAAGGGATCAATGTCTTGATGGATCACATTCAAACACATTCAACATCTCACGGGGAGGGTGTGTGAAAGGACAACAGAATCACTTTCACTCTATCCATATCCATTTCCTACTGCACTCCCTGTTTTACAACTATTGGCATGCCTGGAGGGAACAGCCTTTCTCAAGGTCACAGGAGGGGGAAAATAGCCACTGTTGAGGTACAGAAACTTTTGAATCAGGGTGGCAGAGCTATGACCTTTATCTGACTCCGAGGAGAAGCTGGGATTTGGGATTTGCTGATGGGTGGCAGCGTGTCTGCACAGTGGGGTTGTGATGATTTTTTTAGCCTTTACAAACAAGGTTAAATGCTTATTTTTTTAAAGGGGTGATGGTAATCTTTGCATTTTCAGGGTAAGAATAATTTTCTAAGCTTCTCAGTTTTGCAGTACAGGATGAAAGACAGTGAGATTCCAGCATTACCACGTTTCACCCTCATTTCCCAGTGTGGACTGTACACATGCTTTACAAAGCCCAGTGCAGTTTTAGGCACTGCACACTTGCTCTTTCGACTATGTAGAGTTGTTTTATCAGTATTAAAAAAGTGATTCTGACAGATCATAGCCTGAGAGTGTCCAGCAGTGAGCAGTCATTTATAAGAGTTTTATACTGACACTCATGTGGGGGTGGGAATTAAATCTCTATTTTCCACATCCAAGATAAGACCCCCAGCAGTTTGGTTTCACAGGAAGAAAGGAAGAAGTACACTGCTTCCTTGTAGCCTTGAGATGAAATGTCAAGTGCCTATGAAGTATCCTAGCAGAGCCTCTCCCAAGTCAAAATGATGTATTTTGGATCTGCCAAAAGGAGTATTTGTCAGTGTCAATGCAACGCAATCCAGAAATGTATGTTTGAGAATGAATACAGGCCAGGCAAGTGCATGGAGCATCCTGCAAGGGATCCAATTTCTGTTGGAATTTTCTACCACAGATTTTTCTAAAATTCATTTTTTTTTTAATAGAAAACATGATTTATGGAATTTTCTGAGAAGAAATTTCATTATCATCCCATAAGTATTCATCTTCCATTGGGTAAAGCAAATGAAGTATCTTGTTTCTAGTTGGATTTCTTAGTTTGTGGTTTTAGAACCAAATTAAGTTCTGGGTCCCTTTGACACGTAATCTGCTTCTACCCTGCCTGCCAGGACGTCTTCTGGGAGTTGTAGTTTTCTAGTACCAGAGCTCCAAACTTCATCATCATCATCCAGCCAAGCTTAATCTTCCCCAATCTTTAACTAGTGCTCATACCTCAGGAACCTGCTGACTGTCAGCTGAATAAGAGGGATCTTTGACTCAGATCTAGAGTCCATATGCCAGAAGGGCTGTATTAAACAGGGAACAGCTGATCTTGGTCTGCAAAGACCTGCAGATTTCATAGCCTTGTAAAAGCAGGAGCCAGATGTATATTTTAATGACATTTAATGAATTCACTATTGGGCTGCCAGGAAGAGAGAGAAGCTGAGATGATAGGAACTGAAGTGAGGTATTTACTCATTTCTTTGCAGAATTTACTGGGTCAAAACCAAGAAATATTTAAGCTGAGCTTTTGAAAAGGCTATAGGTTCTCAGTGCCCACTGGCTGTCAGGAGCTGCAGGGCATACATCCTTTTGATTTTTATGAAAATCTAAATGAGCTCAGTAGATTTTTTTTTCTTCTGCTCTTTTTTTGTCCTTGAAGTGCTGTGAAATGTGTGTGGTGCTTGTGTGTGATGTGTTAATCCTTCTTCCCTGAGAAAAGTGGTTTAGATATTGTATAGCATCTTGCATAACACTCTTAAAGTGCCAGTCCTAGAGCATCTCAGGTGTTCCTTAACTTAAAAAACTTGTCAGAGAAGGATGCTTATTTCCTCATTTTACAAACTTTGAAACCAAGAGACAGAAGAAGCTCTGTGTGATCACACAATTTGATCAGAAGGACATTCTGGATTTCCCTGTCTATTTTTCCTGTGTTCTGTTAGCATTGGCTCAAGTGCACCTTGCAGCAGTGATGGCATTCCCATTTGCACATGGCTTGGATGGTGGGAGCTTCCACACAGATTAATAAAGAAGCAGAGTTTCTGTGCAGGCTTTATAGCCTGAAAAGATCACAGCATTCCCCATGTGAGGAGAGCTGCCAAAATCTTCCTGCTCTCCTTGCATGGAAGAGATATTTCAGCACATCTGACTTTGCCCAACTTAGATGTTTGCTTCACTTTGCAAGTGATGTTTTGTAAATATTTGTCAATTTGTGGATGTTTGTGCCTTTTCCAGCCTTAAACAAAGCTTGTTACTGTTAGTGAACATATCTGCCTTTTGGCATCTTTTCATTTCATGCTTAGGATTCCATATGCTTTTAACACACTGAAAAGAAATTCTTGTTGCTGTTAATTCTGTTGCCCTTAAAACCTTTTACCTCTTTTATCACTTTTCTAGAGTTCTTAGTTTCTCATTTTTATCTGTGGCTTTCAATTGTCTTCCTCTTTGCACTCCTATTTGTTATCTGGTTTATTTATGCATACTTAGGATTCATAAATAGCTGCATTTCCTCCTCCCTCCATTTTACCCACTGGCTCCTTCTTTACTAATTTTGTCCTTCTGAGCTAATTAGCAATGCTGTTAGTATCAATCACAACTTTCTGTTTACATTCTTGGTACTACTGTAAGTGGAAGGTTGGTTTAGCCAATAACTTCACAAAAGCAGCCAGATCCAGAGCAAGTGAAGGTCCAGGGCAGAAAGAGATCTAAAAATGTCCTTTACATTTGACTCGACTCTTACTCTGTCCAAATGCCCTGACAAATTTCCACTTGTCCTTAGGATGACTGAGGTAGATATAAATAAATCACAACATGTGACCTAGCAGGGAGTGTGAGGGGTTGAAATCCCATCCCAAATAATCAATCCCACTGCAATTTCCTAAGTAAGATTGGAGAAGGGATAAGAGTCAGCTGTACTGAGCAGCAGTGATTAGCTTCATTTACCCTGAATTGCCGAGGAATAGCGAGGTTGTGTGATTGTATAAGTCACCAGCTGAGCAAAAGTGTTGAGGGGAAGGATGGAAAGAGGGTTTGGGTTTGTTTCTAGGTGACAGAAAGCAGTTGGCCATGAACTGTGTAGCTCTGGAGTTCCTCTGCACATTGCTATTACTTCATGGCCAGCTCAGTGCAGAGAATTTGTGAATTGATTGGGACTTCAGTATTTTTGTTCAATTTCTGCCATATTCTGGCAATTGCCATTGGCTTATATTTTTATTCTCACATAGAGACCTGCATGTTTCTACCCTGAGTTTCTCAAGCAAAATTGAAAGCACTCTTGGGTTAGGCTGAGAGGAGCAGGGTAACCCAAGCCTGGTCTCCAGGATGCTGCTGGCTCACCTTGTGGAAAACTCAGGTCTGCTTTGGCTGGGGGAACAGGCTCACATTGAGGGGCCCTGGCAGTGCAGGAGCAGGTGTGTGCTCGCTGCAAATGAGTTCCCCTGGCAGCAGTGCAGGGATGTGTGCCTACTGCTGATCAGTGCTGTGCCTGGCTCCAGCTCATTCCATCAGGATTTGCTTTTCTGAGCACTTCAAATCAATATAAATTAATAAAAAGAAACCCAACAGCCCATAAACAACATTAGCTATGGAGCTGTTAAAATGCAAGCAGTCAAACTATATTTAATCTACTCTTTCACATTAATGCTGGGCAAGGGCACATTTTTCAAATGCTGCTATTGGATTAATAGCAGATGTTGCTCAAAGGAAATAATCAATGATTCTCATGGAGAGTTATTTTGGAGGAGGCTTCTTGGGGCCATCTGAAGCAGTCAATGGTGACTCTGGGCTGTGTCAGGGTCAGCCTGGCTCCTGTGGCCAAAGCCCCCCTTTGGCAAGACCCAGACAGGCCCCCTTGCAAGCTGACAAAAAATGGACTGAATTTCATTATTGCCCTGAGATCCATCTCTTCCCAGCTCAGCCCTTGTCTGGCTCCAAGAAAATATCTTTGCAGCTCTCTGAAGTTCACCAGGGATTTCCATGCTTTTGATAAAATAAGTGTTTAATATTGAATTATATATCAGTGTTCTTTGAGAAGTGTATCCTCTTGTAGGGTTCATTTCATAGAGTTCTTCCATCCAGTGTTACAACATCTTCCCTGCTTTTGAGTGCCAGACTTCTCTGGTCTGACATAATTGGCTAGTTTTAATTATTTTATGAGTTCTGGCATAATCCAGTGCAGTGCTGAAGTATCTCCTTCTTATTTCATTTCTGTGGAGACACGAAGCAGTTCCCTCTGCAGTAACAAGGCTCAGCCTGGTCACGCAAGATCCAGAGAGCTGCTGAGAGCACAAATGGATCCATACCCCTGCTGCAGCATCCAGAAAGTGAGCAAAAATCCTGTTCTTCCTGCGTGGCACACAAAAGAAATGCCACATTTTGGTGTAGACACAGAGTGGAAGGTTTGCCCTGCATCCTCAGTGTCCCAGGAGGGGGTGAGGGAAAAGGGGAAGGAAGGATGTGGCTCTACTACCCTGCACCTCTGTAGAAAGCTTCCAGCAGCTCTAAGTTTGGTGCAAGTTACTCACAGCTTTGCTACCATGTCCCTACTTCAACCTCAGCACCTCAAAACTGCCTGAAACCAGCAGAATCTTGGCTGGTTGGGACCTTTCTGCACAGGAGAACTCTTTGGAGGAATGAGGAAGCTGAGAACATCTCACACTAGTGCAGCAGGTTTGATGCTTTCTTTAGGTTGAAGCAGAATCCAGGCTTTGTCTTCAAGATGTCTCAAGGAAACATCCTCCCTTCTGTCTGGATTCATATTCAGACCTCTCTTCTTTCTCTAATACCTGTGTGTGGATGGTTTGTAAATTCATATATAAATATATATACATATCTACTCACACTCCTATATTCCATAACCTCCCACCCTCTTCCTATTGTAATTTTTTTTAACATTTGTGATTATACAGCATCTTGTAAGGAATTAAGAAGTTCATAATTATTTATAAAGTTAATACTTATAATGAAATGGTAGCACTTTGATGTCTGTATATGTTTTCTAAGCTAGGATGACCTATATTGTAGAGGTATTATGTGTAGTAGGTGATGCAGGGATTGGCTTGGGAATTACCCATGTTTAATGAACACTAAAATTAGAATTTGACTGAAATCCACATAAATGGCTCGACAGCAAGTTTGACTGCCCCTGGGGAGCTGTGGGCAGCTCAAATTTACCCACAGGCATTTTTGAAAATGTTTTTTTTGAATCAGCATAGTGTGCTTTTTGGAGCAGAGAGTGCAGCTTGCACTTTAAACTCCCTTCTCTTCACCTTGTCCCCCATTTTGGTGTTGAAAAGCCCTCCATGGAGAATAGAGTATGAAGTATGTTGCAGGTATAATATATGTTACACTAGTGGGGGGTTTTTTTTGCAGTACTTGCCATGGGAAGTCTTCTGCTTTCCCTACATGGTGGCCTTGTTGCTTTTACTCTCACTATTTTGAATTTCCAAATATTTGGCCTCTTCTGTGGGTATGTGTACTTTGGATAGTGCAAAACCTGCTCTAGCTGTTCTCCATCTTGCTGCCACCTCACTGCAGCAGTAAAAGCCAGCAGCCATAGAGAATCCCAGCTTTCTGAAGGCTTTTTTTTTTTTTTTTCTGTTTTCATGTTGTTCTCTCACTCTGAGGAACGATGAAGCTGTGCCTTTCTTTTACCATATAAAAGGGGTAAAATTATCCTTCAGGAGACTGGCTTTTATAACGACTATTAATCCCTGGTCACTGATGGAAAAAACATTCCTGAAAGAATAATACAGAGCACTCCCACTTTGCACTGGCCTGGGGAGAAAAACCAGTCTGAATTTCCTTGCATCACCCCAAAAGAGGAGTCAAGAATCACTGTTATTTCTGTTCAGGGTGCAGATGCAGGCTGTCCTTTGCTCCTTTTGCTTTGTCCCAGCAGCTGGCTGTGACACTGAGCTGTGCCATGGCTTTGGGGTTCAGCTTCTTGCTGCAGAGCCAGGACTGGTTTGAGCTCATGGCCTGTTTAATTCACAGCCCAGTTGTGCAAGTGGAAAAATATTGCAATTATAATTGTCGCCCACAGTCAGTGTGAGAATTCTTCCTGAGATTCAAGGAGAAATTTGCTAATTTAAGAAGCCAGCATTTTTCCAGAAAATCTTGGGGCAAATGAATATCCCAAATCTCAAGGGGAATACATCATAATATTGGTGGGTTCATCTGTAGGACTTTGGTGTGTTTTAAGAAGATATATCTCCTTTTAGGATGTACCTGCAAGGAAGCTCTAGGTAAAATGGAAAAGTGTAACACTGGTTTTAAGCTGTTTAATTGGAGTTTGTGAGATGACATGACTGTAAAAATTAAGTCCCTCAGTGCCTGCTCATTTGGTGTACTCTGGATTCAGTACTTTGCAGTTTTATATTCCTAAGTCTGAACTGTAGCCTAACCTTTTAAAACTTGTCTACATTGCTGCTTCTCTCCTTCTTCCTCTCCTTTTTCTCCCCAATTTTGTCTTTCCTGATAGCAGTAGGATGTTGGCTGGAACAGACAAGCCTTTTTATTTCTTTTGACTGTTTCTGCAAAGCTTGATGAGGAATTTGCATAATCAATGAGGTAACCCTGTCACCCCAAACATGGAGTCTTTAAAGAGAATAGTTTTATGCAAATTAGATATTGATGGTGTAATGATTAATTGGCCCCAAGCCTTTGTTAATATGCAATTGTTGTAGTGTAACATGCATTTGTAATTATTTTGGTTTGGTTGTTCAAACAAGTGGTGGGCACTTAATTGCTTGCAGCAATTGAAGAGACAGGATATCAGAGAGAAAAACAAAGAGCTGGTTAACTGGCTGCCTGATATAATGTTAGATTTCCTTGGTGCTTATGGTCAGATTCTCAGGTGATAAAAATTAATGCAGCTCTCTTGCAATAACTAGAACTATCTGAGTTGTAGCAGCTGAGGGTGAGATGTTCCCAAACTCCACTTTCATTGTATTTGGATCATACTGGACTTGGGATGGTTGAGCTGTGTTGTTGATTGCTGTTGATTATTATTATTATTGAAAATAAACAACTTTGGTTCCAAGGGTTGCAATGAGCTAAAAGAATTCATTAGTGAGAAGCTGCTTGTACAGTTTCAAACAAATAAATAAGTATCTGAGCTATTTTACAGTCTCCAAGGTGCTCATCTGCTGTATGTGACTTTCCAGCTAGTTTGGTATCTATTTTCCATGCCCTTTGCCTTTAGATCTGCATTTAGCAGACAGGGAAAAAAGATCTGTATTTGGAGGTCAAAAATCCTACATCTCCAGAACTGTACTTAAGCTGTCAGCTGCCAGGTGTTTTTGGTCTATGAATTTACTGTATTTTTATATAGAGGGTACATTCAAGTTGTGAAGTTTCTCTCCTGGGACCCCTGGAGGAGATTGCAGAAGATCCACGAGGGAATAGTGGACAGAAAGGTAGCAGCTGAGTATGAGTAAGATCTTCTAGAAATGAACTCAGCTAATAATTATAGAAGCATAAATACTAACTTGGCATATAATTATAATTCTATAGTTATTATACCTATGTAGCAGTGAGCACATTCAATGAGGACAGAATCTACAAAACATAATGGAGAAAGGGGAGTGAGTAAAGTGTAACAGATCCTTCTTGGCAGAGAGACAGCAAGATGTCATTTGTCTCATCAGAAGAAAACAGAATTACTTTTAAAAAATGCCATTTTTGTCCTTTATTCCATCAGATGAGGCACTGGAAGTGGGAGGACTGTGGGTAGGACTTGCCTTAGCAGTGATATCCTTTGGGACTGAGAGTGCAACACTTTGGGTTCCTCAGTCTTGCTCTGGTCTGTTGTTTCACTAAAGCTCTGTCCAAATTCCTATGATATAAAGCTTTCCTCAAGAGCTACAAAACCCAAGGAGAGCCCACACCCCATTTTCATCCCGTTTATGTGTGCATTGTTCTGAAGTTGGTGCTGGCGTGTAAAATAAAATCTGTTTTTAAAATAAGTTTTTTGCATGGTCAAAATGAAGATATAATTTTCCCCAAATAGTTTTTACAGAGTTGCTGATGAGATCTAGGTTGTTTTAAATTAATGGTTTTATCATAAGGAAAAGGAAATGCAGAGCTTTGCTTTCAATCGTTTATGAAATCTCTCACTTTTGTTTAAACCTACTTATGATAGTGGGGATTAATTATACAGATCCACTCTATTTTGGTTGGTGTCCTTTGACATAAGGGTCAGATATAGAATGTGTCCTGTCTTCTTTTCTATAATATATGCTCTGCTTCCCAAGCAGGAAAATACCATTTAATCTTATTATGGATTCAGGGTCTTTTTTTTTTTTAATGTAGAGCTAATAGACAAGACAACAAATTAATGCACATATCATCTATATAAAGAGTTCAAGCAGATGTCTTTGATCTTTTCATACACTGAGAGAAATCGGTGGCAAATGGTTTTAATTTGAAATTGAGTGTGCTAAAAAGCTGCTCAGGACTGAGGAGGTTCAATCATTAACCTGTGCAGCAACATCTTCTTTACACCCATTTGAAACTCAGGAAATAAAGTGGATTTTCTTACATTTGGATAATATCACCCACGAATGCTGCAGCAAGATTTTAATTCCTCTCAACCGAGGAGAAATTTACTCTGTAAGGGAGAAATGATGCCTTGAGTGGCTAGGAAGGTCAAGTCAAAAGCAGAGTAGATCTGCAGATCTTGGACTGTCATATTGTCACTATTAAAGAAAGTAATACCAAGTAACCCAAAATAATCACAGAGTTTAAGAGGGAGCTTCAGACACTCCTTGAATTCATCACTGAGCATCAGGAGCATCATGTCAGGTAATTTGTCAGCCCATGGGCAGCTTGTTTAATAAATCCTTTGTAATCTTTCTCTATACTAGCCAGTGATAAGAAACAAAGAAACCTCTCCTTATCTACCAGTTGAAAATAATCTTTAGGAATTGAGATGTAGCTCTGCCAACATCCAGAGGATGGGTGTAACACTGACCAGAATTACAGGTGTTAAAATCTGTTTAAAAATGAGAGAGAATTAAAAATAGTCCCAGAGCTAGCAAGAATCACAGCATCTTCCAGCTGAGATACATATTAGAAAGGAAAGAAACAATAAGATTAATCATTTTACAAATGTTGGAACGCTCCAATCTGATGCAATTTGTTTCAGAGGGGCAAGGATGTGCAGGAAGAAAGAAAGTCACAAATTGGCACACAAGTGGATGCATTCACTAGTTTAAATGAGGTCTAGTAATAAAAAATATACCCACTGATAACTTAAAAAAGTGATACCTCTTCAGCAAAAATAAAATAAAATTTTATGTTTATGGGCAGTGCAGCAGACCCAGCTGTTGGTCACAGCTCCAGCAGTTTCTGAGGCCTGTTGAGAACACCAAGTTTTAATGCAGCAAAGTCAGAATAAATGTAATGCATCCCCATAAGTTTCATCCTAGAAAGGATATATTGAACATGCCTATCAAGGCCATAATCTGTACAAAAATTCATAGTCCTGTCTTAGAGATGCTGCTGTACATCTAACAAATGTTACAGCACTGAATGAAGTTCCTCATTTTACACTGCCCAGAAAATCTAATCCACAGGCTTTATTCTCTCTAACACTGCACATATATTTAAAGTGTAATATATAATTTTGAACTGTGTATTATTTATCCGTGTGAATGTTTGTAGGATAAATAAAACATTTGCATGATAAAGCGGACAAGCAATTCAGAGACATTTTGGTCTCCTGGGTAAATTTGAATTTAAGCAGGTATTGTTAAGCATTTTACAGAAATGTACATTGAGAGAACTTTCTTGAAGTATTATATCAATACCCCAGAATATTTAAGCTTCATAAACTGCTTAACTTGTGTTTTCTTAATACTCTAGTAGTTTAAAGGAGCTGAAATATTTTATTATTATTATTCTTTAAAATCATATTCTCTTCAACTTCTCCACCAAACTTCAGGCAGATGCTTATGAGCAATTTACAGAATAAAGCCCAAAAGAAATGTTTATCAGTGGAAACATGGATGCTGTATTTGCTATGGCAATGAGGTACACACAACTCCAATGCCACATTTAGAATCAAAATGACAATATCTCACCCACCTGGAACACAAGACATGAGGATACTAACTCTGTCATCAATCTTTGGTCATATTTCATCAGAAAATGTTGTCTTTGCTTGAGATAGTCTAGGGAACTATAATAATTATTAAACTAAACCATTATATTGCTTACTCCTAAAAGGGTAGTGACAGGTTTTCATGGAAAATCAATCTCAAGATTAAAAAAAAAAAATCATTATGATAAAAGAAGAAAAGTAATTTAAATAAGTGATTATGTGAGGGTGGTACAGAAAAATTATCCTTTCTGCTCACACTCTCCAGCTCTGTAGGAAACGTGCAGCTTGTGGTGAGATTGTTTAAAATGCCAGCCTGCCCCAGGCACACTGGTGGTGCCTTTGTTTGTGTCACTGGAGCTAATGAAGATGAGGGTATTGTGAAGTTCATTGTGGGGATGATCCACAATGGCAGTGAAAGGGACAAATGCGGGAGTGGGAAGTAAAAACGCCAACTGCAATTTGTTTTCATCTTTATTTTCAAAAATCACAGCGCTTAAGTTACATAGGTGCTTTTGTCGCATCCCACAGATCAGTAAATTCAGCAGCCCAAAGCAGGAGTGCTGAGGCTGCTCAGTGCTGCCCTAAAGAGCAGAATTCTGCTGGGTTGGGTGGAGGATTGAGAGCAGAGGTATCAGACATATCTCTGAAACACTGGGAGCCACATGTGCTGCTTGGGGCAGCAGGCAACCATCAGAGCACTTCGAGTTAGCTCATTATCATTTTCCTGGCAGGTAGAAATGCAGAATGACTGATGGGAGGAACAGCAGTTCAGAAAGTGGGTAGAGCAGTATCAGTGTTTGTAGAGTGGATTATTTTAGCTTTTTGCACCTGAGATATTCTCCTCAGAGCTGCCTCTCAGGAACAGAATGAAATGTGTGTGTTCTGCAGAGTTCGCTGTATCCCTGTGTGTTCTCATAACTGGGAAACCCATGGCTGTGTCAGAAAGTCACCTCCTGGGCCAGACCCAAAGGTGGCACCTGTGGCACTGCAAATTACACCTTGGGAGCTGTGTTTAAATCGATGGAAGTTGAACAGAGCCCTATTTTGACATGAACTACTTACTACCCTGTTATTAGCAGCTTTTTGCACTTCCTTCCTGCCAGGTTCCCACCACATAACAGAGAGGTGCTGAGTCCTCCTGCCTTCAGCTGTCCCTGCAGCTGTGATTTACCCAGCCATGCACCTCCCCTTTGGTGGACCTGGTGTCAGTTCTGGTTCTTCTGAGGGCTCCAGGGATGTTTGCCTTGGTAGGAAGCTCTCAGGGCAGGAGCAGACCCTGCTGGTGGCACAGGGAGTGGGCACAACACTGTAGAGTGAAATAATTTGCCCTTGCTGGAGAAAAACAAATATTACTGGATGCATTATGGAGAGCACAGAGTAGGAGACTTAAGCGTTTAGTTTCTGATGGGTGGCTGTGAGGATGTGATAAATGTTAGAATGGTTGCAGCAATAATGATTCCATGTTTTCTGAGAGGTTGCATTAATTTAATTGGGTTTGGAGTCTGAGTTGACCTGCCTCTACACAGTCTTGAGCAGCCAATGTGCATTGGAGGTGCACAAGAGAGAAGGGGGGTGTCTGGTTTGTTGTGGTTTTTTTTACTTCACAGACAATAAATTCTAGATCAAAGCAAAAACAAGCAATGATATGTGTAATTTTTTAACAGGAACTCTATAAATATTCAATGCTGCTGTTTGGCAACATTAAGAAATCACTGAAAAATGCAGTCATTGCTAAATGCGTTCATTTGAGAGGTTTGCCGCTACAAATGTGAATCTTCAAAGGCCATGGAACTTAACAATGGCTTTTTGGTATTAGACAGAGAGTTAATTATAACATCTATCACACAGGCAAAGTAACTACAACAAATCCGTACCCCTCCTTAGTTTTCAGCTTGTTGAGTGAATGCTGTCAGAAGGAATTTGCCTCAAATGTGTGTTCTTGGTGATATTATCAAAGTGTCTGTCAGGGGGAGCATTTAATACTGTTCAGAGGCCTGAGCAAGCACGTTGGGCTTGGCAGGGACAGTGACAGAGGTGACCACGGTAGGTCCTGACAGTTTGAATACAGAATTATATAGTGCACTGACAAAGTGTTCAGTTTATTTAAACTGTGGGACAGGATGTGCAGGAGACAAAGGAAGAAGCAAAGAAAAGGTTAAGTTACTGAAATTTTAATTGAGCTCAGAGTGACTGTTTTTGAATTATTGGTTGTGTCAAAACCTAATGATCACCGGCCTGGGAAGCTGCAGCCTTTCACCCTCAGGTCACTGGCTCAAATCTGGGCTGTGCTGGTTGTAATGACTGATGTTCAATACCAGCTAATGTGAAATGAATTGCTGATCCCTGCCCAGCTTCTGCTGGATAAGGATCTGCATCACCAACAGTGTGTGCTGGGAGCCCTGGCAAAGGCAGCATCCAGAGCTAATCTCCTCCTTTTTATGTGAGTTCCCTGCTGGGAACTGGTTCTTTGGGATGTGAGTCCTTCCACTATTGCAACTGTACTTTTATTAATGCTGTGAAAAGATGAGAACTTTGCTGTTCAGTGTTTCCTGCCTGTGACTTTTGTGTGTGTTTGGTGAAATCTCAGCAATCCTTCGCTAATTCTAAGGAGCCAGTCACAGCACTCCAGGACTGCTGGCAACCAGGGCAGCAGGATTAATCACCAAGGATTGCTCTCTGAGGTCCGGACACAATCATTTCACCCCATATTTAAGAGTGTGCTTGAGTTTTTATCTTCCAGGGACAAGGAAATAAAAATAATACCCATTGCATAGATGACATTAACCCACACAATCACTCCCCAGCTGTGTCATGAGCCATTTTTTCTGCTGCTGGAGTGTGAGATACATTGCTGGAAGTTTCCTGGAACACAGTGAATGTTTTTGAGTACACCTGTCTCTGCAAAGGTCTGTCCCAGAGCTGCTCTTCCCAAAAGCATTCCATACTGGGATCTTGGAACAGGGATTTTCTAGGGTGGGTCAGTAGATCAAAACAATCCAGCAGTTGCTGTTTTACCTTCTGAAGTGTAGGATCCTTGGAACAGCTGCCAGATGAAAAGTTTATTTGTGTGTCCCAGAATAAGTTGTAGAAAGTTCCTCTAGGCTGCCTCAGTATTTTCTGTGAATACAAGACAGCCTTTTAATAGTCCTAAAATAACTTGATTTTGTTGGCACCATTGAAAAGTTCCAAATCTTCTGGACAAGCAATGCAGATCAGAAAAATTCATAAACTTTGGAGCTGATGTTGATTGTTCCCAAAGAAACCAGCACAGCTTTAACAGCATAAAGCCAATCCATGTTTGTATATCCAGGGAGAAAGAAATACCCTTCCTGGTATAGTTTTGCCATTGATTTAAAAGTGGAAAAGGTTTCTTCACTGACTCAGCAGGCCTGGAGAGGAATCAGTATCAGTTTCATGGGTTCATGAAATCTTTTTTCTGATTACCTGGGTTATTTGGTGGTGAGTCACTTTACACTCTTCAGTGAGAGCTGAGCAGGGTGTCAGAATGCATGCTCTCCAATTTCCTATTCCACTGTGCTACCCAAACATCTGGATCTTCCCTCAGACTCTCGTGGGAGGGGCGAAGGTTATGAACCAAGCTGTTCTCTGGGCTGTGGGCCCTCTCCAGACACATTCCAGCTGAGAGTGCTGGCATTTGAATGAGAGAAGGTCTTGACATCTTAATTCTGGACTAGCAGGTATCACTCCCCATGCAAATATAATTTCTCAGAGCGTGAGCAAGTAACATATGTCCTGCCCCTGCGCTGCAGAGGCCCCAGGGAATGGGCAACTGAAGTCCAAAAGCCAAACATATTTCCTGATTAATTGGGCCCTTGAGGCTTTTGGGTGACATTAAAGAATCTGCCAGTCATTTTTGCCCCTTCTCACCTCTTCTTTTAGATAGTAAGTAATAAAATAACATAAAATCTGATTTCACGACCTCATTGCAATGAGTCATTTCATTGCAGATGCTTTGTACCTTCTGTGAGACCTCATCCTGTAAGGGGCGGGGTACATATCTTGGATGCCTATTTCAACTACAGAATGAAAGAATACAAGCTCAGCTGCTCCTTTTCCAGGCAGGGGCACTGGCTTGGACAGTGCCCACCATGCTGTGAAACTGATGGAATGAGAAGTTGCTTTTGGGATAAAAGTTTGGAATCAGTAAGGCAGCCAGTTTCTAAAAACAAAAAATGTCTGCAGATTTAAGAGTTCAGTGGATTATTAAAAGCATGTGATTCTAACTTTCTGTGGCTCATTTTGGGGAGAACAGCCTTGAGATACTCAAAGGCCATAGAGATGACTGGAGAAGACATTTTATCTCCTTTACACATCAGGAAGGCATCTTCCACCTCAAGTTGGCATGGCTGTGCTGGTGAGAAAGAAATGGCCCCATTTCCAAGAATACAAGCAGAACCTGTTTTATGTTTTTCTCATATAATAGATTATTTTTCCTGTGTAGCCTAGTCTAGGAGTTGTGACTGTCTAAGCAGCAATTCAAAATTTTTGAAGAGTTCCATATTTTAAAGTATGTTTTCACTAGTAAGAGTGGCCTGATTGATCAGGACCATCATGTGAAGAACCCTGCCACCTCCATCACAACATCCCCAGAGAAATTGCCTGTGTGGGTTCAGCTGACCATTGGGATTCAGATGCCAACTGCTTGTCCTTTCCCCAGCCAGGATGAGAAAGAAAATCCTAGCAAAGTACCATCAAGAGCCATGGATTTTTTCCTGTTACCTTTGCCGTAGGATGCAGCATGTTTTTATATGGTATGTGTAAGGGGGATTCCCTGAAGAGGGATAACACCAGCATGCACAAAGTGACAACCTCTTGGTACCCTTGTAGAATTCCACCCCGTTAAAGGGAACTGGAGAGGAGATGTATGGCTATTAAAGTAAAACATAACTGCCTGTCAGGGAAAAGTAGTGACAACATACCCCGAAAGCTCCACCATCTAATGCCTGTCAGCAGGAGTGGGGAGGTTTTAGCACTGCTCATAGTGCTCAAGAAATGCTCTGGAATTGGCAGAGACAAGGATGGAGCTGACACGGGCAGGTTCTGTCAGCTGGAATGGGGAGGTGAGCTGTGTGTATCCCAAAGCTGGTCCTGACAGCTGCATCCACACGCAGGGTTTGGGAATGCGAACCGCAGGAGGGACCAGGCAGAGCTTCTCCCAAACAATCAGCATCCATGAGCAGGGAAGGGAAGGGAAGGGGGCAGGGAGAGAGAAGGAACAACAAAAAAACAATGCCTATTATGTTTCATGTCAGTGTTGCTGTCATTAGGTAGTCGGAAAGATTTCAAACAGATAAACTCCCCTTTGGTATGGCAGACTGCCTTGGCAGCCAATTTTAGGCCTTGATTTGATTGATAAACTCTTTGTGACAAGGAAGGATAAAAGAGGCCCCTAGTTTGGTACATATAAATAGGAAATTAGCTGGCAAAGTTGTCAAAGATAATTAACTCTCTGATTCTGTGTGTCTATTCAGGTTGACATACTGAAATTATTTAGAAATGCACATGTCAACGCTCTGACAGAATTTGGTGCTGATCAGATAAACAGTTTTTGAGATGCCTGATTGTAAAATGATGTAAGAGCTTAGCTGGTGGTTTTATCATTATGCATTCTCTTAGCAGCAGCAGGTATCAAACGGCAACACCATCCTTTAATGTGCGGGATTCAGAGATCGGCAGACAAAGTTAAGCGCTGCTTCACAGCACTCAGCTCACTTGTTTTGTTCCTTGCCCCTGGGTTAAACAAAATACTAATAATGTGCTAAATTCCTGGGTGTTCATCTGCTCCTCATCCTTTCCCCAGGCACAATTGGAAGTAACAAAGATAAGGGTCTGTGAGATAAGAGGTCTGAAAGCCGCGGCTTTTTGTTGCTCCTTCAGAGGAGATAAACTCCTCGCTGCTATAATCCCAAACTCAAAGATTGACAAGGTTAGGAAAGTGCAACAGGAAAAAGCCAGTGACTGAATGTCTTTATAGTGGCTCCTATTAAAGCAATGACAGAGAACAACAAATATATTTAGCATTGCACAGTCAGCGTCTCAGCCACTGTCCCTTGTTTACAGATGTCTGCAGTGGCTGCTGCAGCGCTGTGTGTGACTGCACCTTCTGAATGGGATTTAATTTCCAACTTCCATCAATGTCCTTGGAAAAGTTAAACTTGATGTGTGTATGCATTGTACAGCAGATGTGGAAGCAGCCTAGTCCTCTGGAGCAGCTTGACTTTGATAACTTCTTGGAGATTTTCTCCATCTCAAAGTGTTTTTCAGCCTCTAAAGCCGCTGCTCCTTGGCAGTGGGAAGGTATGGGCACCAACATCTGTCTTGAACATGGTATCAATGGGGCACCACTGGCCTTAGCTTTCCTTAAACAATCTGAGTCTTTGTGTGGCTGCACAGACTGGTACAGAAAGCAGCGCTGCCCCAGTTCTGAGTGAATGCTGTGGCAGCATCGACTCAGCTCACCCTTCTGCTCCCAACTGGCTGGGATTTTTGAGCCTCTGGAGTCTAAACTCACATTGGACACTGTCTATCAATCCTTACAGCTTTCTGTCATGTCTTAAAAGCTGGCAATCAGTCCAGCTTTTCACCCTGGGATCCAACCCCTAGACAGGCAGCTTCGCTTGAATTCTCACCTATCCGGAGTCCTGTGCAATGGGGGTTAATTACAGAAGGAAATGGAAAGAAAATGAATATAGAATAGATTGGCCATTGCATTTATTTGCAGGGTCTCTGCCCAGTGTGTCAGCAGTGCAAAGAGCTGCCTGTAACCTGCTTGAGCTGCTGCTGCTCTCTGAAATACTGGCTGCTGTCTGTCTCCTGTCCTTTTTGTGCCTTTCCTACCGTGGCTTTCAAAGCAATGTGAGCATCTGAAATGTCTCTGGCACAGTGAGCCCAAAATCTGGTACAATCAAATCATGACTCCTGTGCTTCTCCATCAAATCTACCTTATTATACTGAAGTCCTGGCTTTGATCCTGCTGCTGCTGAGGAGCTCCAGGATCATACAAAGACCTACCCCAAAAACCTACCATGTTCTTAACCTCTCACAGGATTCACAAAGGGTAGGAAAAGGTTCTCTGCAAGTCAGTACTGATGAATGTGCTACTGTCCTCAGTGTCAAAATGATAATGGCACATGCATTATTCTTCCTGAGAGCCCTGCAGTTCCTTTTTATCATATTTTGCACTCATTTGTACAATGAACAATGTCTTGCCTCCCATCACTTACATACCAAGAAGCTTTTTGTCTATTTATAAATAGGGTCTCACTTGACATAACAAAATTCATGATGTTATTTCCTCATCCATAAGCATTTCTATAGTGCTCATTTCTGCATTTACATTCTGCAACTATCTTGTGCAAGTAGGCACCCCAGGGGCCAGAAATTTGGCTTTAGCAGTAAGATCTTATTTTTCTCTTTTGCTATTCACCTTAACATGAGATTTTAAGAATTATGGAGGTCTGTGGTGGTTAATAAGGGAATGGATGCAGGTACCTATTGAAAGCGCAGGGACAGGCAAGTGCTTTTTAAAGGATACCCTAAATATAGATGCCTTTGCTTTATTATGTTCATCATGTCTAATTCAGCCCTCCCAGCACATGGCAGTGGGGGGCTGTTCATAAAGGAGCTCATATTCTCATGTATAATGCAGCATTATCCAACCTTCCACATAGATCACCGGTTTAGGACGAATTATCTCAGAGCTGCATGCTCCTGTGTTGTGTGGTATCTGTCTTACAATAGGTTTGTAACTTATCACAATTGAAACCAAAGGAATAAACTGGAAGGAAATGCACTTTTCTCTTGAGTGGCTCTTGTTAGAGCTTAGTTGAAATGTAGCATCTTACAGAGGCTCCGTTTATACACAATTTGATGATGAAGGCTTTGCTGCAGGCAACCTGGGAACATGAAATAGGGCTTTAATCATAACACTTCCACTTTTCTCCATTGGGAGCTGTAGGTGTTCAGTGCCTCAGAATAGAAACCTGCTTTTATTTTGATGCCCAATATGGATTTATGTGCCTAAGCTTAGGTATGCAGATTTGGAAACAATGCCCCTGTAAACCAGAGCTACCCAAAAGATAGAGGTCTCAGGACAGGGGGCTGTGGGTGGGTGGCAAGCTGACCATGAGCCAGCTCAGTGCCTCTGCAGAAAAGGCCAACAGCATCCTGGGCAGCATGAGGAGCATGGCCACCAGGCTGGGAAGGGATTCCAGCTCCATGCTGGTGAGACACATCCAGGATCTGTGTCCAGATTTGGGCTCCCCATGCAGGAAGGGGTTGGTGGTGCTGCAGCCAGGCCAGTGAAGGGCTGCAGAGATTGTTATGAGGCAGAAGAATCTGACACATGGGGAGAGGCAAAGAAAGCTGTCTGAACTGCAGAAAAGAAGGCTGAAGGGATATTTTGCCAGCTTGTATCAATATCAGATGGTGGAGAGTAAAGGTGGCAGAGCCACTCTTGTCAATGCTGCGCAAGTTGAAATACAGGAAATGCAGTTTAAATACGAGGTGTTTATTCCAATATGAGGGTGATCAAAACCTGTAACGAGTTACCCCGGGGTGTGCATGGAGTTTCCATCACTGGAGGGTCCAAAACACAGCTGGACACACCCCAGAGCATCCTGCTGTACCTGACCCTGCTTGAACAGAGGGCTTGGACTGGACTATCTCCAAAGGTCCTTTCCATCCCCAGCTCATAGTGTGGAATTGTCTTTTCCACAAAACCCAGGCTTTCCTCTGAGGAGAGGAGCATAGGTGGTTATGTCCCGGAGCGGGAGTAACTTCCTCATAACTTGTTGGCAGATGTTTGACACATCTGTTTGCTTTAGACTTCCACTGAAAAGACATTTCTGTTCCTGCATCACATGTGTCAAATTCAGCTTCTGGGGAAATGTACAGATGTTCGCACACAGAGAAGAAAATAACATGCCACGGGAGTATGTCATGGTTGTTGATATATCTTCCACTGTATTAATGAGGAAAATATGTTTCCTTTAATTAAAACATTTCGCCTGGGCTTCAGATATGTTGGGATTTTAACAGGCTTTCACTTGTGTGTGGTTAATAAACACGTGGGGTGTGTGTGAGCACAGTGATGCTCACATGCTGCTCTTTCCATCCAGCTCTGAGGATGGGCCCAGTGCGGATGGCAAGGTGGTAGTGGGGATTTTTTTAGGAAACTGCATGCCAATACTTCTGTCACCTTTCATCTGCTACTTCTTTGTGTGATTTCGCTCAGGAAAATAGTTAAGAGTACTTACGGAACAGTCTGAGACTTCTCAGGAGTTATTAGTGGCAGATATCTCAAGGACAGGGAAAGTGCTGGGGAAGCCTTGGGTATTTGGTGAAATAAATAGGGTGAGAAAGGGGTCTCTCACTCATCTTCAATTCATCACTCTTGCGGAGCTTAAAAAGCAGTAGCGATTCTGTTTTATTTCCATATGTTGGCCATATGATCATGCCGTCTGTGCATATTCTTTTTCCATTTCCCTGCACTTCATTTCTAGACAGAATTATGTATATTTTGAAGGTGCAGTAAATTTTGCAGTTAGTGGGTTTGGGAGCTTGAATCTTTGCTAACAAAGTATATAATTTTATTTTTTTTTGCTTATTTCCAGACCTGATTTCTTCTCCTGTACTGACAAGTTTTCTTTTTCCATCAAATGCGACAAAATGTGTGGCCTTGAATGCTGTGAGTGTGCAGCCTGTGATTGTTCTGCTTCTACAGTCACGTTGTCATTCGGGGATTTTGCAGTCTCCTGATCTGCATATGGGGCCAAAAGAGATCCAGCTGTGAATAATTCAGTCTCCTGCCAGTATTATTGAGGTGCTGCTACCTAGAAAATTCAGGGTGCCCTTGTCATGTCTGAATTTCATCTGTGCCAGAACCTTATGCAAGGGCATTATAGGTAAATCCTGTTCTTCCAAAAAGACAAATATTTAGGCTTTTCAGGTGACATACTTTAGCAACTGTTGGCATATATATTTCCCTAAAAATTTGGACTTTTGTTACACAGTGGGAACAAAAAAATCTCAGAGTTCAGGGCCCACATCTGCTCCACAGCTGTGACAAACATCAACTTTATCACCAGATTTTGTTATACAGGATAAACTATGGCAAATATTGTCTTCCTAAGCAATTAATGAAAGGTCTTGGTATTATCTCAGCAGGCAAGTAGGAATGGAAAAAGGGAACAACTATGGAAATTTATTTACAGAACAAGGAAAAAATGAGCCTCAGTAGCAAAAATAAGAATATAAAATAGACTTTCCAAAGTTCTTTTAGAAAACAGAATTGCAAAACCAGTGGATAAAAGGCAATTTGCTGGATTTACTGATGATTTTAGTAATGCATTTGATGTGGTTTCTTATGACATTCTTGCTTGCAAAACAAGTTTGCACATTGGTTAGGGTATAAACATTGTGTTGCAAGGACTGCAAACTGGTTGAAGGATAATTATTAACAGCAACGTGTGGTGTTTTGGGGAGGTGTTCAGCAGAGATTGGCACCAAGATGGGATTTGTGTTGATTCTTAGCTACTGGTAATGGCCCAAAAGCAGGGTGTGTTAATAACATCTTCAGATGGCAGTCACTTGGGAGATGGAGAGAGAGTGGAGCTGGCCAGGTGTGTCCAAACAGAGCTACAGAGGACAGGACCGTGGACAGGAAAGTCTACTGCTGTGCAATATGGAAAATGAGAAGCCAATAAATGAGGAAAACCTCATTGTGAGGGAGAAATTGAGAGGAACATTTGGCTGAGGTGATAAATGACAGAAAATGAAATGAAAATTTGTGGTGCAATGACATGGCAATGTGAACGCCCCAGATAGGATGGGCAGGGAAGTTTTGATCAGAATGATAACCTCAAGACCTCAGATGAGGCTGAGTGAGAATTCAGAGAAAATCTCCAAGTTTATGTGTCCATGTGTGGATGTGTTTATGTGCACTCAAGTGACAGTGGCTCAGTTTCTGAGAACTGCTGAAACTGAGGGCATGAGGATACGACCGTGAGTAGGAATGTGAGAGGCATAAACACCGTGGTGTTAGAAAAAAAACAATACAGGGTTTTATTGAGGGATTGCTAAGAATAATACCAATGAAACTATCAACTGGAAAATTGAAGCAGGATATTAATGAAAACATCCTGAATGAATGAGGTCATTTAAGCTGGAACATTCTCCTTTGGGTGTTTTAAATTCAGTTTGGGGACCACACTCAGCGAGTGCTGTGGGGATGCAGCTCTGCCTTGGTCCTGGAGGGCAGGTGAGTTGAGCTGGATTTTAGGTCATAGGAGCTTCTCAAATCTGCGAGATACCGGGTTTTATTACTGGAAGTTTTCCACGAGCAAACCTCACATCAACCAGAAGCGAGAAGTCAAAATTGTCTTCCCCTCAGGTCACCAGAGGCCTCGCTGGGTTATGTGCTGATGGCCATTTGAGCATCTGCACCTTCAGAGGCTGTGCCATGGTGAGTGGCACAGAGTGTGCAGGGCAGGGTGGCCCTGTGCACGTGTCCCTGCACACCCAGAGGCTCCAGCGTGGCTGTGTGCAGGAGCCGCAGCGTGTGCAGACAGGGCTGAGGGGTGTGGACAGACAGATTAATGTGAATTTGTGCGGTTCGTTGGTTGTGCAGAGCTTGAACAATCAAATCCCTTCAGCTCACTCCACTAACTGGATTGCTTATGACAAAATCACAGCTTTTTCTCCAACCCTTTTTAATCTCCATTTTGAAAAAAATTGGAAATGACATGGTAAAGTAAGACCAATTAACATTAACAATTGCAGTTTATTTGCTTCCACTGTTTTACAGCATGCAGTCTGGTAGAGCAACATGCATTGCTATTTTGGAGACATCAAAATAAATAAGTAAATAAATACATAACCCTGTGGGCTTACAGATTGAGTCAAAGAGCAGGAGATTATTCCTGGCACTCAGAAAAAAATTGTTGCCTTTGAAAACACCAGACATTGACAGTTTTGCATCAGGACAAAATTAGGATGAGGTGGAATCTCTCCATTCGCATTGTGCCAATTCAGCAGATGTTTCAGGCAATTCTGGAAGGTAAAAACAAATGAATAGAGACTAGAAACCAAAACCAAGCCCAGATCCCTTGAGACAAAGGTTACTATTCCTCCCCTGACCAGCTCTCCTTGACATGCACTCAGATGGGGTTATCTAAGCATTTATATCTGTATTTTAGTGCTGCCCAGCACTTTTGTAAAGAAGAGATGCCAAAGCTTGTAACAAAGAGGGTATGTGTCATTATCTCAATTTTACAGGTAAGGAAATAGAAGCACACAAAGGTGCTAAGACTTGCTGGCAAAGCACTCAGTAAACCACAGCAGAGCCAAGCGCCTGACAGATGATCCTGTGTGTTTGCCTTTGGGCCGTGTCATCTGTCATCTTAATGGTACAAACATTTTGGATTTAGTCACACTGGAAAAGCAGATGACTTAGAAAGAAAAAAAAAAACCAAAAAAACCAAAAATCCAACCACTCCAGAAATTTGCCAACGAAAATCAAAATATCCAGTTTAAAAACTTCTAAGAAATAAATGTCATGTTATTGTTCTCTGTGAGGGAAATGCTCTCAATTAGAGCTTTATAAATGTGAAGCTATGCCCACCCTCGTTCCACAAATTAAAACCAGCTACACTTGAGAGAAGCTCCTAAGAAGAGCTACTCAGTAAAAATACCAGTAATTATTCTAACATCTCATATTCTTTTACCGAAACAAAATAACATAAGCTTGGAGACTGACTGACTTCTATCATAAACATTAACATGCTGTGCTTGGACCTCTGGAGATCTGTCAAAAACCAAAATGTTTTGTCTCCACATAGGTTTTTGCTAATGGATTTTCCATGCATCCCTTGTTTCAGTTTCTCTTACCATGTGTGGGACTCAGAAACTCATTGCTGCTCTGGGCAGTATCAGTTCCTGCTACTACCTTAAAACATCAAGGGGCTGATTGCCAGTTACATTTTTTATTATGCTCTGTATATTTTTAGAGGAGAAAGGAGCACTGTTTTCAACCAATTTAACTTAGTGTTGTGAGTGAAAAAGATATCAGCCAGGGGAAAAAGCAAGTTTATCTTTCAATCTCTTACAATGTGTTTTAAGTGTGCTCCTAGTAGTGAATTTCATTTTCTATTTTAATTGTATTTAACACTTTGATCCCCAAGCCTTGAAGAGTACTCCACTGCACAGGTTTCTGAGCAGGTGATGAGGGGCAGGAAAAAACAAAACGAAAAAAGGGGAAAAAAAAAAAGGCAATCACTGCCCAGGGAGCTTTGACTCTTTTTATTATAAGTGTGGTCTTTGCAGGAGAGCTCACAGGCAGAGCAATCTGAAGATGGAATAATTCTTAAAAGAAGGAGAAATTCTATTGCTCCATCCTTGCCTCCTTTCCAGCCTTGCTAATTGAAATTGCCTCTGATTTTCACTGAGGCTGTTCTTTGCCAGCTTCAGCACACTGTGTGATGTTAAATTTTCAGAGAGCTTTAGGAACATGTTTTAAAAGATTCTTTATTATTTGTTCTATTTGTATTTCATATAACAATTGTTTGCTTACGTCTAACAAATAAAAAACATGGACCAGGAATATAACAAATATGATATTGAGGTTTTAAAAAAATTATTGGTTCTTTTAACATTCCCCTAACATTTTCCAGTTTTTCTTTACAGCCATGTGGACTAGAAATTCAAATGTAAGCAAAGCCAACACAAAAATCACCTAAGCCTGGGTTCTTGGGCAGTCTCTTGATTTAAGCAATACTTTAAAAAACATCAGCTGTTGCAAGGTTCCATAAAAGAGGTTGCAAAAGAATGGGGACAGTGGCTCACCTAGTTTCAGTGTTGCTGCTCTCCTGAAGTGGGTAGAGCTAGGACTGTGCACCAGCTGACTTGTCTGCTTGACATATTTTGACTTTCAATGGGTTGATTTTTATTTTTTTTTACTTTTTTTAAAAAATTATTTTTTAATTTAAGGGAAATGCTTGAAGTGTGAATTTCTGTCTCTTGCTGAAATTGGAAAGCTCTGTTTCCCTTACTCAGAAAAAAGTCAGCTTCTGAATATTTAAAAAAATATTTTTAAAACAGCACACAGATTAATATAATGTAATAATAAGCAAATGCAGAATGAGACAATTAAGTGCTTGTGCACAAGATACAGTTGGAATTATGTTTATTAGAGCAATGCTGAGAAGGTCAGGATCCTTGAATCCACAGTGGGGCTTTAGGGCAATCCCAAAGCTTGGAGAATTGAGCTGCTGCTCTGGGAGCCCTGGTGCAGATAAGAAATTATCTCAGGTATAACTGAGGCAGATTTTGCACCGACCACACTGTGGAACAGAGTCCCCACATCAAGAGGGGCTTCACAAAGGATAAAAGCACCATCTCCACACTTATTGCCCCCCAGACCACTGTGAGTGATTGGATCAACCTCTCGCTGCCCAGGGCTGCTTTCAAACTCACATAAAAACCCCCAGTCCTCCCCCAAGAAGGGAAATGCACTGGCACAGGAAGGTGTTTGGGTACAAGTTTCAGTAGAAGAGGTGTGAGTTCCAACAGTTACTGTTTGATAAAGGCATAAACCTCATTGTGCTTTTTTTTTCCCATTTGAGTTCTGACTGTTTAGTTTAGTTCTTATTACTTGGTATAGTTTCATGATTACTGTTGTTTCCTCTGAATCTCTGTTTTTGACAGCATACAATATGCTCTGCTTTAGAATACCCAAAGTATTTGCAGTATGCAGAATGCTGTATATTCTTGAAAAATTGCACAGCCCTCTGTTTTTGTGTGAAGTCTTTAGCCTGAGATTTTCACCTGCCACAAGTAGAGAATAATACCAAGATAAGCCCTAGTTAGTTAATGCCACATAATCAAATATCACAGGTATTTTCATAGTATATTAAGGGTAGATTTTGCCAATCATATTTTTGTCTGGATTTTCCTTACCCTGTGAAAAACCTCATTACAAGAATTAAAGCTTCTACTGGCACATGTGCTAATCTATGTAAACAGGAATGCAAGAACATGACCTTTGCTACTGATACTTTTGCATATTTTTACTGGTGTGGAAAAAGGTCTGATTCTGTGAACACAGCACCAAGAGATTCTAGGTAGTACCAGAAAGGTAATTTGAATCTATTCCTAAATATTATTACTTTGATGAAGGGCAAAATATTTCCAGTATTTGTTTTTCATCACTGTCAGTAGCTATGCACCTGGCTTCTGGTGTTCCAAGAGGAAAGCTGCTCTACGTCTTTTTCTTGCAACCCCTTTTATTTTTTTGGTTTATTTGTTTTTGCTATTTTTAATGCCTTTCTGCAATAGAAACAATGAGCTTCTCCTGAGCCATCCAAGCACAGCACTGTGGCACCCCGCTCGCTGCTGCCTGGCGATGTGAGAAGAACAAAAGCCAATAAGCAGTGATGACAACCATGTAATCCAGTGTTCCTCAGCTCTCTATCTCAGGGAAAAAGCTGCCTTCCAGTGCCACTGTGGCACAGGTGAATGTCTGCTCCTGTCTGAGCCTCAGCAGGAGGCAGAGATCCTGCCAGGATGACTCTTTCACTCTGCTCTTTACCTGCAGTTTTGCTCAGGCTCTGCAGAGCACTGATGTGCTGAGGAGTGTTAGCATCCACATCAGTGTAACACTCCTTTTCTAGCATTACTGCTCAGTCAGAGGGGGAAGAGAAGCACCAAGATTGCTTTGTGGAGAGAACATGCAAGGCAGATGTGCTGCTTAGGCTACTGGAAATGTGTTTTTTCCCAGCTGTCTTGCAGTCATTTACTCTTAAGAGCCTGCCAAGCACTTGTTCTCAGTCGTGAAAATCTCAGATGCAGGAGGAACAGGTGTAAAAGGGAGTCAGGAGACTGGAGCAGGGTTTAATGCAGGGACTTTCTTGTTTATTTGGAAGGCATGAATTACTTCTTCATGTAGTTCTTCCTAAAATACTTGATTTCTTAGGACAGCTGACTGTTTAAGCATTGAGTTTATCAAGGGATGCTGTGAAGAGACGAAACAGACATCAGACAAGTTCATATCCAGCCCATGCTGCTCAATGGAATTTCAAATGCTAAATTTCAACGGGATTTCAAATTTTCAAAAAAGGGGTGTTGGTATCCTGTTTGGCCAGCCCAAAAGCACTTTCCCTATTTAGAAGTGAAGCCACAGGACCCAAAAACAGCGTGGCTCTGCACCACTATAGCAGCAAGATGATATGCGAGTGTATCTGAAGGGTGGTAGTAAGAGGTCTTTAGTTCTTTTTACAAGCAGCTCTGAGGTTGCTGTATTCCCATCAAATAAGAACAAGGTGACTATTCTGAAAATGGTTTTCTTTAGGGTAGAGGTAGCTCATAATCTGCTGTTGCAAAGGTACTGTCCATGACTATTCCCAAGTGTGTTTCTTGCTTTCCCTTAGAGCAATGAAGTTGATTCAATTGGAGAAAATAAGAGGAAGGTTTCATAACCAGCATGCCTCCATTGTTTTTGTTTTCCCCCAGAGACTGAAGTTACAGGCTTCCTGCTGCAGAAAACCAGTAGCAACAGTTCTGATTTTCTTGGGACACACTTCAAATTACCACTTATTTCAGTGCCTCTACTACTGGTGGAGTGTTTCACTGTATGTGATTCTCTGCAGCCATTTCAGAGAATGCCTTCCTTTGCAGTAATCTTTCTTATTGTTTCCAAATTTCTTTTGTTCTCATTATCAGCACAGACCTTGAACTGCAGCCCTCAGCCAACATCTCAAAATGATCCCTAAACAGAGGTGTCGGCACCTGGTCTTTGAAAGAATGATCCTGTTTCTTCCTGTAGGTTTAATTATTATTGCTAATGCATTGATCCATAGGGAGGAGGGTCCCACACAGTAACTGCAAGGTCAAAGCTGTTGAAGGGAGTAGCTGGGAGAAAGATGTGCCACCTTAGGTGGAGATTCAGAGCGCAGAGAGGTCTCAGGCTCCTCTCTGTTCTTTGAGTTGCTGAATTGCTGTTAGGTCTAACAGTTCTCCTTTGTATCAGCCTATAAATACAGCTGTGTCTACTGGATTTTGCCCAAGGGCTCGAACATCATGGTTTGCTAAATTTTAATTGTGCTCGTGTTTGCGTTTGAGTGGAGTTCACATGTCCTGTACAGCCTTTAATCCTCAGTTTGCCATCACAGGCAAAGTGCCCAGTCTCACCTGAGGCCTTCCTAGCAAACTGCTCTGACTCCAGAGTCTTTGCTGTGTCCTCTAATGCATTTATGGTCTGATCAGATCTCTGCTACAGATCTGCACTCCTTAGACCAGCAATACAAGCTGCTGCTGATACCCTTCATTAACAAATATCATACAACCATTCTGTCAAGCAATTGAAATTCATCCATCTCTCCTGGTGATACAAAAAAAAGAAAAATAAAGTATCTCTGTATCAATGTGCAGGCACATTGACAGCTGGAAAATATTTTAGCCCAACTGCATGGAAACATTGGGTTTTTCTCTAAGTGGTTTGAAGAGCATGTTGTAATTACTGCTTGACTCCTCTGTGTATAGTGTTGCAAGGTTACTCCCTCTTTTAAAAACCAAATTAACTGTGCAGTTTGCATCCAATTTCTGCATGCAATTGCCATGATTACGTGTGCAGTTCACATAACTGCACATAGGAACTGTCAGAGTTGTCCATTCAGATATGTGAAGTGGAAAGGCTGTTGTCTTTTGCACGCATTGGTTTGGCAGCTGATTTGCAAATCCGTTCCTACTCGTGGTCTGCTTTCTAGAGCAAAATACTTGTTTCAATTTAAATAAGTGGCATCTCTCAGTCATTCCTTAAAATTGACAATTATAGGCTGGGGTGCATTCATTTGACGAAGATAGATCTTCTCCTGAAACAAATTCTTCAGGCGAATTTCATTTATTGTTTCTTTTTCCCCCATTTTGGATGTATGGTAGTACAAAGGAATCCACGACACGGTTTTTCAGGAAAGAAAGACTTCTAAAATATCCCACAGGCAGCACTTTATTCCTATGTAGTTCTATCCACAAAACTCTTCTTGAAATATTGCAGATAAGGATTTTAGGATTTGCACGTCCTTAGAGCAGTATATGGAAACTCCCTCCACCATGTGTTTTCAAGTTAAAATAGTGCTCTGATGAAAATATATTATATGAAAATACAAAAAATTTATGATGTGCACAAGCCCAGGATCAGTCTCTGAAAATAGAAATGATGAGGACTATCACTTTTGAATCTCTTGAAGAATCAAACCAAACCAACCAATGATATTTTATAATTTCTGTTCAGTTTTGCCTTTATATGATAACAGCTTCAGGCTTCAGCAGAAACTGAAACCCCTCAAAATATGAAATATGAGTAAGAAGAGAGAGAGCTTTCACCTCAGTGACATCTGCAAGACACATGAGGGGGATCTGTGGCTCAGAGAGACACAGCAACTTCCCCAACATCATGACCAAGGACATGGTACAAAGACAACACTGGAGACCAGGTCTTCTGGCTCTTTGGCTCTTAACACTGGGCCAATGCAATAATACACTTTTCCCCCATTTGTTATTATATATTTACTTTTATACTCCTCTCCCTCTTTTCCAGATTTTTCCAAAAAACTTTGTAAACTATTGATTTTTCTCAAGTTCCCTAGGAAACCTTCTCACATCAGTTTAAATACCAGCACCTTTCATGCTCACATCCTTTAGCCTATGCAAGCCCTCTTTATCTTCATCTAAAGCTCCAGGGGGAAATGCTATTCATCTTTATTTCCTTGGGTTTTCTTTCTCTTGGAAAAGCTGACCAAATTCTTCTGATTTTCTTGATTCTAAGCCAGATTTAGATAATTCTGAAGCTCTAGAGTTTGGGAATATAGATAGTGAAGTTAGAGGGGGCAGAATTTGAATTCCTTTGTGGAGGTAGCCTCAGATAAGGGTCCATCACTGTCTGCTCCACAACTGCAATTGCCCTTTGTCTGCTGATGCTGCTTAAACTGCACTGGAAAAATATTGTATCTGTTGGAATAGTGTGTCTGGAAGGAATTTTTTGGGTCCTTTGAGTCATTGCCCAGTTGGGCAGTCAGGGAAGAACTCACTGCTGTTATTGCTGCTTGAAAGGAGGTTGCAGTGAGATGGGGCTCGTTCTCTTCTGCCATGTCTCAGATGAAAGCATGAAAAGAAATGGCCTTAAGTTGCATCAGAGAAGGTTCAGTTTAGATATTGGAAAATACCCAAAACCTGAAAGAACAGTTAGCAGTTATTGGAATAAGTTGCTCAGAGAGGTTGGAGTCACCATTTATGGGAGTGTTCAAGAGATGTCTGGATATGACACTTGGGAATGTGATTTAGGGATGATTACTGTGGTGCTGAGTTGATGATCTTGAAGGTCTTTTCTAACCTTGTTGATTCTGTGTTACACCAAAATTTTCACACAATCATCTCTAATATATCACTTTCCTTAAAACTGAGGATGTGAGAGCTCAGCATGGGAATTGCTCCTCAGAGACCTTGCTTTGCTGTGAGACCCTGCTGATTTGGACACTCAAATGGACCTGGCAATATTGGTTTTATGCCAATCTTTTAACTCTTCTTCCCCAAAGACAAGGATTCAGAGTGCCCAGACCCTGTGATCTAACATGGGTCATGCAATGAAACCCAAAGCTGTTTCACCTCCTTCATTCAGCACAGCCACCACAGGTCATCCACTTGCAAAAAGGGCTGTTGAGGAAAGACAAAATGAGCTCATGCTAATGCCATGTCTCAGAAATTACTGTATGACTATTTTCTTGGTTGCTAAAACAAGGCACAAAGCCTCCGAAGAAAATATTTATTAAGCCACAGATGGCAAAGCTGAGCCTCTGATTTCCCTAAATCCTTAAGAGGATTGTGCTACAGCTTATAGGAGCATCTTAGTGCCTGGATGCTCAGCTTCTTATTAGATATGTCATCCATCTATACACCCACAGTGACTTGAGGAGAGACAGGGTTTGCATTCCAGCTTTGCTAATTGCACACCTTAAATTAGAGTAACAGATAACTACTTTTTCTTTGTTTTTTTGTGTGCATGCAATGCTGGGCTTCTGAGTACACTGCAGCAATCCCGTATTGGATGTCTGATTTTAGATATGCTGTATCTATCTTCTTGATTTTAGTTACAAAAGCTGTAACAGAAAGGTGAATGATCAGGGTAGTCATACCTTTGTTTTGAAAAAAGCATGGAAAAGCAAAGGATCATACCAGATAAGTACAGAAAAATAAATGAGGAGATGTAATTACTTTTATTGATGTGTCTTTTTTTTTCTGAGATGCTGTTTTACTTGCACTCCTTTGTTTTTCCTTATGTTCCCTGAAATGCTTGTCACTTGTTCTCCTGCTTATTCATCTTTATTTCTTCATATTTTACAGTTGAAGAGAGATGAGAACTAAAAATGTGTTTGGAAGAGATCACAGTAATCTGTGTCCAGTCTTGGCACAGTCTATTTACAAGTCCTGTCTTCATTACACTGTCTTACACACTGCTGGGATTCTCCTGGTTCCTGATGGTTTTGGTTTCTCAGCAAAATATCCCCAGTCCAGACAGCTGACAATACACCATAATTTCATTGAAAGTTCCCTCATTCAGATCATGACTTTTCTAGAAAATCCAGAGCAGCTTTTGTAGTAAAGAATGTGGGGAGATGACATTAAATTTGATTTTTCAGGGAAAAGCCAGGACAACACAGTTTCCTGATTGTCCATTTTTAGATGAGGGTAACTTGCACATTTCCTGAATGAAAGAAAACATGAGCCAATGTGTGAGATGTACAGCAGTCCTGTGATGCTACCCAAGTGAACAGAAAGAAATCTCTGCTGCTGGAGCACATTTCTCAGTACTGATCTCATTTACCATCCATACCTTTATTACTGAGAGAGAATTTCTGAGCTAAGTGCTGCATGGAAAAGGGTTTGGAAGTTTGGCCCTATTAGCCATCTTGCCTTATTTAGTTTCTGCAGCTTTAGGGAAATAAAACTTTGTATATTGCTTGACAAGATTAATTGGATTTTTGGAAAGTAACAGTTGAGTTTACATTAATGTTATCTTCCTGTCAAATTAATGGATTCCAAAGTGCTGCAAACACCCAGATCCAAGGAAGAGACTCACTTTATACGCACTCATGCACTAGATTCTGACAAGTTGCAGTTAATTTTTGAACTTCACTTTTTGCAACAGATTCTCTTAAAAATTTTATGATATCCCCTCAAAATTACAAGCAGCAAATTATAGTGGCTGTGCTCTTGTCTCTTCTGTTTTCTAGGGAGAGCAAAGATATAAATTATTGCGAAGACTTAACATAGTATGGTTCTTCTGCTCCAGAACAGACCTAGGGACAGTCCAGCATGGATGCAGGGTGAATGGTCAGGAAAAGAAGGTCTTGGGTTGCAATGGGGAGTGATAAAATTGAGCAGTGTAAATATAATTGGAGAATTCAGCACTGACTACATTCAGTTTTCAATTGCCACAATAATAAACCAAACAATAACAGAGACTGTGATATGCAATTATAAATATCTAAAATAAAGTCAGCTAGGATAAAAATCACATATGCTGTAAAGTCTGTGAAACAGTGATTTTTCTATTCCATAATGGAGACACACCTACCAAATTTGTAACTATGACAGAGGAAACATTAGTTCATGGAACAAATAATAGTTTTTCCTTACTGACTTATCAGCCTTCCTAATTTTTGGAAAACACAATAATACAAAGGGAAGGGTTTTGGGGTGTTGACTTTAAGAATACATCCAATTTTTTAAATTTGAGAAAATCTGCTGGAAAGTAGTCTAACTATCCAGCCTCAGGTATCAGCTGAAATACATTGACTGTCAGGAGAAAAAAAGAAAGTGCTGCTTATTTCTGAACAGCAAAAGAATGTTGTGGTTTCTGGTTAGCTCTGAACAAGCCATCAAGGATGAGCTGTTCCTTTATAGCATGACAGATTATGTCATGAGCAAACACCCTGAGCAGGACAGAAATCACGGGTGATACAGAGGAACCAGGCAATTATCTCAGTCCTGCACTGCCAGCCTGGCCACTTGTCCAGCTGAAGGGCAGGACTGGTAAAAATGTGGAATGTAAAGATTGAATTGTGTAAGGCTGGATTCTGATTGCAAACCTGCTCTGTTGGATATTTCGCACTGTAGAAAAACCTGTGAACATTTATTGGTGATTGCAATGTTCTGGAATCTGTAGGAGGATTCTCAGATTAGCTGCTTTTCAGCCTAATTCCATTTTTTTGTAGGGTAGTTTGGGGTGACTGTGTTCCAGAAGAGTCAGGTGAAACTGGAGAGCACACAGGGAAGGTTTTGTGCCTGGCACAGGTGTCTTTGAGATTTGCTCAAGACTTTCCTCCCTAATTAAATGGGTGTCTTCCTTGACTTTGATCTTATGAGTCACTCATATAGAAACTACTTACATTCTGCAAGACATCCCTGAATAAGTCTCTCAATTTATTTATATCTGTAAGATGATTTAAGACTAAGTTAATGATTTAGGGACCTATCTGATTCCCAGGAAAGCCAGTCAGAGACTCCCTTGTCCCCATCTAACCAACTGGGTATAATACCTACTTACATTTAAATACCGTTTACATTTCTACAAAAGAATTTATATTGCTTTCTAATACCTTGGATGCAGAGCTTTTTATAGATTACTACCCCATAAATTGTTAATCCTTACTTTTTAAGTTATCTTTCATTAGAAATGGAACAAAAAACAAAGCTGCAAGTACAGACCTAAGCCTTCACATTTTGAGAAGTTCCAGATTCAGGTACCTTGAACATAAACTTCATTCTGTGGCTTTGGATTTAGACTAAACAGAAAATAAACCTATTTTCAGGTTCCAATTTGAACATATGGTAAATTCTTAGGAAATTATTTGGCCTGATGGGTTTGTGACACTGGGAGAAAGTTGAAATCAGAAAAGGTAATTTCCTTGCTCTCTACTGAAAAGCAGTAAAATTGATTTGTTCCTGATATTTTAGGGAGATTTGTTTCTAGAGACAGCAGGGAAAAGCTAATTCAGCCAGAAACCCTTCCTGTTCTCCAGGACAAGTCTGTTTTTCTGTTACACTGTCATTGCCTTCAGCAGATGGGGAATTCGTAGCCAAGGAGCACAGGAGCTGCTAAGAAATTCTGTTTTAGACTTTAGAAATCTAACGCTTGGAAGTTTCATTCTTGACTTGGGAGCTGGTGGTTTTTCCAGTGTCTGGTGACACACGCCTGGCTCAGGAGGGAATCTGGAGATGCTTTGGGAAATGCAGGAGCTGAGCAGCAGCACTCCTTGGCTGGTGGTGTCACAGACACCCAGTTCCTCTGGAGCTGCCTCTCAGGAGCTGGGCTGGTGGGAGCATGGCTCTGGCTGAGCACACAGGACAGCAGGGACAATAATTAGTGACAATAAAGGTGTGAGGGGGACGTGTCGCTCTGGCTGCGGAGCCGCGCCACCCACGAGGCATCGCTGTGATGACTTCATTGAGAAGAGTTGCTCAAGCATGTACCAGGCCTGGCACTGAGCTAGAAACTCCTGCTTCAGGCAATGCTTTAACAAGTTGTTTTGATTTTTGTGTTGTCACCTGAACCAGAAGATTCAGGTGCCTGTTTATTGCGTAGATACACCTCGGGTTATGCACCAAGCCCTTTTTTTTTTCCCCCCCTTTTGTTTTGTTTCTTAAATTGGTTGATTCATGTGCTCAGGCCTCTTCAGCACTTCAGATCCCCAGTGAAACAAGAAATGCAGCACAAAGCCACCATGAGTGCACAGGTGAGAGGTGGAGTGTTCTACTTCATTCCAGAGAACAGGAATCATATCTGGTCAGTCAAGCTTTTATTCCAGCTCCAATTCTTATTGGAAATATTTGCAGGAAAAAGAAGCATTCAAAGACTCCTAAATCTAAATTATACGAGCTGATGTATAACAAGAATTGAAAGCCCAGATCTTTTTCATTGATTGTAATTTAAGGTTAAATGCAAAAAAGTAACATTAATATCAATGATACACACCAAAGTAAAAAGGAAAAGTTACCTACCATGTCTGACAATTCCTTCTCGTTTGAAGACACCCCTACCTCTTTTTCTTTCCTCCAGAGAAGCAAATTGCAGCATATCTGGAAAAATAACTAATTTATTTTGGACAAAGAGGAGAGAACCAATTCCTACATCAAGTCTCTTCAGACAACACTGAAGTTCCTAAGTATTGAATGGGCTGGAACTTGAATGTTTTGGGTGATGTGGCCTGTGGCTCTCTCTGGTGATCTGGGTGCTTGCAGACAGAAAAAAATTTACTCTGCTGCAGTTGCTCTGTTTCTGGTCTGGTGTGGTCTGGCTTTGCACTGGGACCTGTGACTGAGGAGAGGGTTGGTGCCTTTCGCACCACCTTCCTTTCTGGGTGACTTCAGACTCCTGACAGCTCATGACTTGTGAAGTCCACAGGGAAGTCCACAGGGAGGAGAATATTTTATGTCATTGTTTGTGGAGGCAAGTGAATTAAAAGCCGTGAGAAGTTGTCCAAAAGAAATTTGGGATCTTAATCAGATTCTCTGAGTTGTGAAATGAGGTGGCAACCAGGCTCCAATATCTCTGTTCACAATCTGTGCCACTTCCAGACTTGATCTTACCCTGCCAGGTCAACAATGGCACATTCTTGCCTTCCTGATGTCATCAGAACTGACGCTGCCTCTCTCCTAATTGCCCTGCCTGTCCATTTAGTGAAAGGATGCACACATTTGGAACTCTGTGAAAACACCACTTAGAGCTCAGCAGAGTTTATAATGGTGACAGATACACAGGTGATCTATCAGAGAGTGAACTGCTGTCTTTTCTTAACACTGCTCTAACCCAGTCAGCACAGCCTGTACCATGCACACTCTGCTGACTCTGATTGACAGAGATCCAGGTGATCCAAGCCCCTGGAATGTTGTGTTTTCCATATGGAGAAAGAGAAGAAAAAGTTTAAAGCAAATATCCTGTTGTCTCTTATCTATGTGTTGTCCAAAATGAAATCACAGACTTGTTTCTTTATGAAAACACCCAATTGTGCTTCATCTCAGTGACCTGGCAGCCTGATGCCCACCAAGCTGGCAGGTAGGAGCTAACTTCAGCCTAACCCCCTTAGCCCTGACCACTTTTGGGAAAGTTAAGCTTTGCTGAAAGCTTCTGGTGTTGAGCAGGGAGCCTGCAGCCATCCAATAAGCCCCACTAAGCACAGGGGTCTGTCTGCATCCCCTTGTGTGCTAAAGCTGCAAAGTCTCTGGGCACAGTCCAGTTGGATGTAAACAGCATTCCTCTGCTGGGGTGGCAAACGATACCTTCCTCCCTGCTGGGCCTCAAGATGTAGCCAAAACTTGTTTACTCTGTAATTTAAAGTTCATTGTAATCTAAATAGGGATTTTTGCAATGCAAATAGGGCTGCACAGAATGTAATACATTTTATTTATCGCTACTGTTAATTATGACTATATAGCTTATCACTCATCACATAGCTTGGATTGCAAAACACAATGTTTCAAACACACTTTAACTCTCAGATCATGATCAGTAAAGAGAATATATTATACTTTTAATATGCACTTTCCCCCACAGTATTTTACAATAGCCTGCATAAACTCCATTTTGCAGAAAAGGTTTCCAAGAAATGAAAAGAAGAGATACCTCGATTCATGTATGAAGGTAGTTTCTGATTGCATAAAGTGAGCAAAAAAGTGTCTTTTTGTTTGGTCCTGGAGTGCCCCAGTTGTCCTGGCTGTTGTACATCTATGAGGGAGCCTGCTATTAACCCCAAAATTCTTATTATTGGAAGATCATCCCATAATGGTCTAATGTTAAGATAAATAATTGAGTTCAGCATGCTAGAACAGTCTGATGGACTCAGTGCTCTTTAGAGGTGAAACTAGAAGTGGAATGCAAAGGCTCAGGAGCAACAATATTCAGTGAAGGAAAAGTCTCCTCTCTCCTTGGCCTGTAGGAGGTGATCTAGGTTTGCTTCTTCTCTAATTCACACCTGTCATAAACTAATAATCATGTTCAATAACAAATGTAATGAAAATACTGCCCAGTGAAGAGGGATGAAGTGGTTCGTGTTTGTTACATACCCTGATGCTGGACTTTGACATCCCGACAACACCCACCATTCTCGAGGTGCCATTGCAGATAAATGATTCCCTGCAGCAGAGATAAAGTGCTAAATGCTTCAGTGGTGTCCTGAGATGCAGTGACCCCTATGCCCCAAGAGGTTAGAAACCTTTTATTAGCTGATTAGTGTTCTAAGTTAATGTAGTTAGGCTAGGTCTAAGAAGCCTGGTTCCGTGAGTTTTACTAAACCCTCCAGCTCTTCCTGCACCACCCTGCATTTCAGAGGGCAGTGCATCTGAGAGCAGGTCACCCAGAGAGGGCTGGAACCTCCACCTGTCCAGCGAGCCTTTCAGGACCTGGCAGAGCCAAGTTTGATCTACATTTGGCAATATTCCTGTGCTGGGAGGAAGGTGGATCTGGATGGCAGCTACAGATATCACCCAGTCTCTGCATCTTCCTTTCAGCTCCCCACCTCCTGTGAGTCCATGATAAGTGCTGGGGTGTTGTAGGTCTTAGAGCACTCACAGCCCTCATATTTGAGATGATGATTGGTCCTGCAAGGACTGCAAAAAGTGCCTCAGGCAGCTGAGTTCCCATCCCATGCACCTGTGTTCCTTCCCACAATAAATGAGCAAGAGGATTAGGTTGTGATGTGCTGCTGGATTTTGGCCTAAAATGGTATTGAGGGCATGGCTGAATATGAGTAGATTGAGGGGATGCTGCATCTTCTACTCCCCAGTGCCTAAAAGAACTGCTGATTTTAGCTGAATTTTGCCACAATAAATTATTTTTCAGCAATAAACTTGTTGGTGAGACTGGCCACCAAAAGTTAGTGCAGTGCTGGAGGGAGATGCAGAAATCAATGCAGATATTTGGCAAACTGGAGTATCTGACAGTGTTGGAATTAACAAAGCTGGTTTAGCATTTCCCCTGCCAGTATCCACTCTTGTAAACAGGAATTTCGTTATTGTTGATATAATTGCAATCAGGAAAATGTTTTGTTGAGACAGGAGTTCTCTCTACAGTATTTTCTCTGATACCCGAAATTCAGAGTGGACGTGACATATTGTTCTGCTTTGAGTTTCATTTAATTTGAGCATTATGAGAACGCTGAAAGAACAAGAGTGGTAGCAAGTGCATTTGAATATATTATCTTAGGTCTCACCAGCTGCAGAAGTTGCATTTACATAGACAGATGGTGGTGTAAGAGCCACCACTACTGACTGCTCCACATTAAGTAGTTTTTCAGTCTGTGCAAGAGGCAGTGCTTATTGTGTTAGGAGTACTAGCAGCAACCTGTTTTGTTTATTCTTATATAATCAAAAACCCCAACAACTCCAAAACCAGCAGTCACTGTGGAGTGGCTGGTGTAAAGATGGAGGCAGTAAAACTGTCATGTTTGAAAATGCCTTTTGGGAGCTTCCACAATTTATTTTCAGAATGATTAGGGAGGCTGTCACAACATAAAAGATTTGGAAGTAAACCGTCCAACATTCAAAGGTACACAGTTGTCACAAGAGCAGTTACACTGCAGCTAAATCCTCGGTGATGTAAACAGCTGTCAGCTCTCAATTAAATAGGGATCATGGCTTTGCCCTGCCTCTGAGATAAGGGAGCCTGGTTGTTTCCGTGCCAGAGCATCTACCTGTGCACAAAGCTGCTCAGCAGATTGCTGGCACCACTTGTTTCCAATGCACAAAGTACTGAGTAGTACCAGGAAAGAAAAAGCCTGACACTTCTTCCTCTACCTGGGGTGCATTGCTGTACAAGGGTCAGGAAAGTTCCTCCTGGCTGAAGTGCAGGGACCAGCCCAGCTCAGGGCTGCTGGCCCAGGTGTGCCCTGGCCTCTGTCCCAGGGTTACTGCTGCTCAGGGCACAAGCAGCACTTTCATGTTCTTGGTTGAAGAGTTTGCCTTGTCTTGCTCTGCTTTCTCCCTGTGCAATGTACCTAATGTAGTCATGAACCAAAATGAAACATTTGCAACCGTGTACGTGCACACAGGGCAGTCTGGATTAAAACAAACTGAACAAGATT
>VRYO01000704.1:5304904-5328370 GCA_009812075.1 Sialia sialis
TGAAATTACTGTATTTTCTCCAGGAACCCAATTAAAAAGATGAGCTTTCCATTACAAAGATGCTATCAACCCAAAAAAATCTTACTTTATATTCCCAGGACAGATCATTAATAGTATTTCAATCAAAATTTGATTATAATAATCCTAACCTGTTTAGCACAAGTCCTGCAGAGCCTTTTATTTTTTTTTTAATGGATGAAAATAATAACAATACCAACAAAACCAAAAAAGTTTAAAAAAATAATTTGATATTGAGATAATTTAAACTTATTTCAGCAGAGACTATAGACTAGGGGCAAATGTTTTCTATAAAGCTGCTCTTTCTGAACACCAGCGTTTATGAAAGTCACATCCACTAAATCTGTGGGTCTGTCTCATGAATGTTTTATCTAATTCCAGTGTTGCTAGCATGTCAGAGGGTTGTGCTTTTTGGGAGGTTTCCAGTTGTCTGGTAGAAATCCAATTGCTTATTCATGGATAAATCTGATCAAGATGGAAGATACTACAATAAGTGGAATTACCTTTTGGCTTTGATGAGCTGGTCTAAAACTGGAGAGAGAAGCACAATTCTATTATATATATTTTTTTTCTCTCCAGTTTTATTTATTTCTTTTCCCTCCCTTCCATCCTTGCACTTTTCTCTGGGCAACTGGCAAATCCATGAGTGCTGTTAATGTTGCTACTTGGCTGAACATTAAATGTGTATTTTTGAACACAACCTCCCTGAAATGCCCCGATCGTGTTGGCTCAGGGATTGTACTTGTTCTTGAAATATCCCAAGGGAAATCCCATCACTTTTCTTCCATTCACATGACCAAATGATTGTTTGAAGGTGCCCAGTTTTGCAGCTTCTTTCTTTTAAAGTCTGAGTTTTGAAGTTTATGTATTATATTGGACTTTGGAGAACTTGAAGTCAGTTCACTTCTTTTAGTCCAGGCATGAAAAACTTTATTGGAAATAATGTGGTATCCATGTAAATACTGAGATACAGTTGAGCGCTGGACATTTGTCTTAAAGACAGAATACAAACAATGAAAACACACCAACCTTTAGCCCACAGCCATTATCTGTGGTATCTTAGTAATAGATGTAATGCCTTGTTCAAGGGTTCAAGGCTCTCATATTTAAAGACTGAGAGATTTTCTTTTCCCACAGAGTTAAAAACAAAATGCCACAACTAAAGACAATATTATTTTTATTAGTTTAAAATGTGTTGTAAATAACCTGAACAAGTACAGAAGGCCCCCATGCATGCTAGTCAATATGGGATATTTTATTTGCCATTGCAAATACACCACTTCTGTATTAACCATCTTAAGCAAAAATATGCCAAACCATTTGGGCCTTAGGATAATGATGTTGTGATTTATTGCACTCTGCATTTCCATCCTGTAGCAATTACCAGAAGAGCTGATAATGGTCTGCAATTTGTTTTCCAGAGCTGGGAATAGCTGCCAGCAAGAGCTGCTCTCAGGCTGTTTACCTGCCCTGCTGAGCCAGTCCAGGGAGGACAGGTCAGTGGAACCCTTGGGAATGCACAGCCCATGCCAGCCTGGAGAACTGAGAGCAGCTGCTTCTTAGGAGGTGCTGCAGTCAGACCCAACGGAATAAAAACTGGCTTTTTTTTAAGTATCTAAAAAAAATATATGAGACCTGACTGAAAGAATGGGTAATGTATCAGTTTTTCTACCCTCCAGTTCACTCACATCAATTTAAGATGTGTCCTCAGTTCCAAGAATCAAGTGACACCACCCTGTTTTTAAAGAGCTCACAGCTCTAGCTATTCGTGGAGGTTTCTTATATTGGAATTTACTGTAAGCACTTGTCATAGTTATATGAAATCTTTATAATCCATGGGGTTAGAGATGTTTCCTGTTTCAAACTGGTTTCTTGGTGACCTTGGTGTCGATGAATTGAGGCTCCACACACATTTTTCAGGACTTGATCCTGCCCAGCTGTGACAACAGTTTGTCAGCTGGCAAGAGATGAGACCCTGTGAATCTCAGTACAAAGGACAAACATTCCCCTTCGAATATTAAATTATTTCATACTTATTGAAAATGTTTGGGTTTCCATTACTATCAGCAAGGTTGGTTTAGTTCTCTTTAATAGGAAAGGGGTTGCAGGCTACAGAAAAGTGGTTTGACAGAAGGTATCACAGCCTAGGTCTTGGTAAATGTACGGAGTAGGATTTCAGCACTTAATGAACTGAGAACATCAAGTGATACACAAATATTTTGCAGACTGAGAAAAAGTTTTTTGGCATCTCTAAAAAAAATAAAAAGTTGGTCTGTATGTTTTTAAACAAAGCTGCATTTGGCTTAGCCTGTATTCTGTCTCCTCTTCTGCTGGTTCTTGTGTGTTCAGGCTCTGCTGTGCTGTGTTCAGCACCTGGTATTTTTCATGAGCAGTCATACAGGTAGCAGTCTGCTATGTAGTATAATAAATGCTGTTTTGATTCTAACTTCTTTAGGCTTGGCATTCAATGTTTTAGAATGGTAAAATGAACTTGTACTGTGCTTTATTTAAAGGAGAACAATTCAATGGTTTGCCTTCCTCACAATAACTACTTTCCTGTAATGTGGCTGGAAAGAAAGAATGAATCCTACTGACATTTCCAGTGGTGAAAATCAGGACCTAACAGAGCTAAATCCAGTCCTGTGTCAAGATGGTGTAACCACCAGGGGATTTCAGATTCCAAGCACAGGTAAGAAAGGACTCTGTATTACCACTTCTTTCTTCTCCCTGTTCTCTTTCACACTCCTGTGTGTGAGAATTCTCCCCTGCATCCTCCCAAATCAGTGGGATCCCCAAAAAGTTTTCAGCAAGAACAGGAATAACAATGACTGCAGGAACTTTAATGCACTTTCACTTTGGCAATGAGGTATAAGTATATCCCCACCATTCTTCTCCCCATTAGCAGCAGAAGCTCTCTTTTTTTACATTTTTTTGTCCCCCAGCTCATTTTGCTTTAACACTTCTGAAGGGTTATACTGATGTCACTCTTCCATGAGTAACCAAAATAATCAGGTATTAATTACAGCTAAAGAGCAAGGTCCAAATTGTGATTCATTATAATTCTTCAGTTCATCTAGAGTAAATAGGACCTTATCTGTGGGGCTGCCTAGATTTTTTACCTCAGTGATAGCTCAGGATCTTGGAGGAAACTTTGAACCCACTACACCAGTTTGAACAGGTTTGTGGCCTTTGGCTTTTTAATCTTTGCCTTGGTTCACTGTTAGATTTGAATGATTGCCAAGTACTGTAAAAGCCTGGAAATTGGATATTAATCTTGGAACTCTTATTTAGATTCTTTTCCCAAGGAAGAGGTTGCACAATAAACATTGCCCGTCCATCTGGTCATGGGAGAGTGTTTTCCGCTTTTGTTTCAATTACTTTCTCAATGAGAATGGAAGAAACTCAGCACTTTGCAAGAATAGACACTGAAGCAAAGCAATGTGAAGATGTAATTGTTTAAATGACTATATAGTTATTTTCATTAATAATATGGCTTTGATTTCATATTAAACCTTTTCAGTAAAAGGTGACAAAAGGTTTCGCAAATGAGAATTCATAAAGCAAATACTTCTATTTTTGTGTCTTCACAGAATAATTTGTGCTTGAGATTGCAATATTTAAGTGCCCCTACTGGTCTAACAGAAAAATTAACCATTGTACATTATTTTAGTCACGAGTATATTTCTATAACTCTCTTGAGAAACAAAGGATTTGAATAATGGTTCTGAATAGATATCTATTAGTACTTCTACAGTTTCTATGGAAGTACATTGAAATTAGGAATATTCTATAAAAAAAATCTTTTCATGCTGGAAGTTCAGCTTACAATTCACACAGTGGTTTTGAAAACTCTACCTTGCAAGGCAACCTTTCAGTCTTTTGCCCACATAGTTCCTGTTGCTTTAGCAATTCCAGCCAGTGCTCAGTTGATATGAAAAGCAGACAAATAGGCCAAATTAGTAATATATGTGGTTATTCTCATGTATGTATGCAAATATAAATAATGCTTAGGTTTTTTTCCTGGTAGTGTATTTTAGCTTCAGCTGTAGTGTATGAAGAAAGTGGGTAGTATAACCATACCTTGGTTATTTCACTAAATGTCCTTTTTGTGCATTGATTTGATAAAAAGTGGTGCTTCTGTTCATCCATGGAAGAAGGCAGTATCCAGGGCTTCTCAAGGACTTTGTAGGCCTTGAACTTTCTCCTACTCTAAGGACAAAACCATCAATTTTTCTTTTTGGCAGATTTTAAGACCTGAAGTGAGCTGTTGCTGATTCTAATACATTGAGACTGGGACCAAGTCAGACCCTGAGCATGATGAGGAGATCATGCAGAAAACCCAAGGTAACTCATAACTTGGCTGAGCAGACCAAAAGGAAAGAGTTCAGCAAGGAAATCTGCGTATTTCTTACAGGTGGTGTCTTCATCAAGTGCAGATCAGGTAAGTCCAGCACAGTTAGGATTTGTCACTTGATTTCTTGAACCTGTGCTGATTTAGCTTGGTTTTGGTCTGACCCTCTACTCCTGACATGCTTACAAAGAGCAAACTCTATTTGCAAGTCTAATAATGTGGCTGAAACTGGTAATTACTATACATACTTCTAGAAGATCTATAATATAATTAGCAGCTGCTTTGAGTTGCAAAATTACAATAAGAGAAGATTTATGTGCTTCCCTTTAACTTAAGCATGGTTTACTTCGATAAATACAATTCTGAGATAAGAATAAATGCATATTGCATTGGGCAATCTTCCCTGTGACACTGAGATATGTTTTACCTCTTTGCTCCAATTATCCAAAATGATGTTGCTTTCCCTTTTTCCCTGCTTTGATTACCTTTTCAAGTGTTCTGTACCACCCTTGCCAAAGGGGTGCAATTATCCCTACAGGTTAAACCTCTTGACTTTGGGTGGAAGAGTTGTGCAAATGCGTTGCCAGTGTGGCGGCTCAGTGAATCAAACTTTCTGCCCTTTCATAACTTCTTTCATTAGGAGTCCCACCTGAGAGTCTGAAGAGGTGGTTTGGGTAGGAAAATGACTGAAGCCAGGGAGCAAGAAAGCTTTTTCTGCCCTGGTCTGCCTGGTCCCTCACTACTGCTGTGCTGCCAAAGATTTCTGATTTGCCTCCTTCGATCCTGGATGTTCCAGTGCAGAAACAGTGTCCCCCAGATGTAAATGGCAGCCTTGAGACAATTATTTAACACTTCTCCAGAGCTTCATTAAGCAGAAGCTGATCTGAAGGAGTGAATGAACTGTGGCCAGGGCTTTCTTGGGCTTTGAAACTCAAGGCAGGAGCCTTTCTGGCAACAGGTCCAGTTGTTCATATCTCAGAAGCTGAGAGTTCTTAAAGGCCATCTCCACCACAGGGAACCCTTCCTGACACAGCCTTAACAAAAAGATGTGTGAGAATGCCTTCACCAGAATTTCATCCCATTCAGGCATTGTTTTTCCAGAGGGACCAATGACTTAAGTTCTTCTGAGGGTTATGATTGCAGAGCTCATTACAAGAGTCTAAACTCTACTGAGGGTCTTCCTTGCTTTCCACTCATGTGTAATATGGTGAAGATAAATTTATTCCACTGCCTTTCAAGTCCTCTGTGCTCAGAAGGGATTAAGATTTAAACCTTCAACTGCCCTCTCAAAGAAGGTGAACATCAAAACAGCCTTGTGACTGAAAGTCTGACTGAAGCTAATAAAAACCTGATCTCTTGAAACACCCTTGTTGCAGCATGAGGAGCACTTCTGTAACCTGCCAGCCTTCAGCTCCCTTGTACTGCTGTGGTGCAGTTCACTGATTAGAAACAATATGAGATGCACTTGTGATAAACTCTTTGTTGGGGCTCTGATCTGTGCATGGCTGTGCTCTCCTGAAATGGGGAAGCACAGACTACGTGCTGAGCAGCACTGCTCACCTTGCTGAGGTAACAGCCAAAACGCCAAAGAAAAGATCGTGACAATAATGATAATAATGATGATGATGATAGTGATAAAAATAAAATGACGTACTTGGAAAATCTCTCGTGTTACCTTGGCTTAGCTTGAGCAATTTATAGAAAATCTCCCAGTTCCCAAATCTTCAATTGGGAAAGAAACTCCCAGATGGCAAAATTAGAAGCGTAATTATAATTTATTTAACAATGGAGTGGCTTTTTGGAGGTAAAAGAGGAAATGCTTCAGATTTAAAGCATTAAAGTTGCCTGAAGCAGAGTGAGTGAATTGATGATAATGTGGAGCTCTGGGTTTGACTCTTCCTGAATGTGTCCCAATTGCCAGAATTTCTGTCCCTATTCAGAAAGATTTTAACTATTTTTTGGAAAGGGATTAGATCTAATGAAAGCCTTTCTGCTGATTTTGATAACAATTTGAAAAAAAAACCAAACAACTCCAAATGATAATAAGCTTTAACCAGTGTATTTTCTTATAGTAGCAACACTGCTCTCCCAAAAAACTGCAGGATGATCTGGGACTTCATCCAACCTATGCTGAAGTCTTTCAACTCAAATCGAATCCTTGGTGAAAAAAATTAGAGGTGATTCCTCAGTAAATACAATGCATTGTCTGTGGTGGGTCTTGCAGTTACTTTTGCATTTATTCCAAAGCCTGGCACATGATGCTTAGAGAACTGCACAGTATTACAGGCCTTTGTTTGAATTATGTCCTTTTTATTTTGCAGATTTTTTTTTTTTTAACATAAAAGGAAGAGGAGGAAATTTATGAAAATGCAGACCGTGTCAACACAGTTCAACTTCTCAACTTGTCATCTTGTCTCAGTTCTAACTGGAAGAGCCTGAAGAAGGCCCTATGGCCAACTTGTCAGCTCTAATCTCCCCTTCTACTCCTAGCGGATATTTTATTAACACTTTTTAAGGCTGTTTTTTATTTGTTTTGCAGTCTACATGCTGAGGCAGCAGCCAGTTTGGTTTTCTTCATCTTTCTCTCTTCTTGCTCTCTGCTTCCTGAGAGAGAGGTTGGCTCTTCTGCCACCAGAGTCCACAAATCACAGCAAAAGGGATTGTTGCAGTTTTCATAAATGTGGTGTTACTTGAAAATTATAGACTGCAACTGCTTATTGCAGTTCTGTGCAATGGCTGTAAATTGGGCCCTGTATCTTTCTGGTGACAGTCATTCCCGCAACAGGCCTTTTAGGAAATTGGAAGGGAAATTAAACAAGAGCAAGGGGTAGCCTTCCTTTTATCTTTGACATGCCTTCCTGAAATCCTTATCTATCATATTCAGGCAGAGATGCTGCTGAAATGCTGGTGGATTTAGATGTCTGTCTGTGAAGCTACAGACTGCTGATCCTGCGTGCTCTTTGAAGCAGGCCTGTTGATGGGGTCTAGATACACATAAAATTTTATGAATGATGGACCACGATGACATGGCACCAGTGGAATATATTATTTCTCTATTTTCACTGTCCATTCATTTCAAAATCAGCTTTCTCAAAGCTGTTTAAGAGGGTTAAGCTGAGCACACGGTGACCATAGGTAGGAAACTGTTTGCAGAAAAGATTGAGTGGCCAGTAAAGAAAGGCTACCAGATGAATTTATTTCTCTTGCCCAGGAGAATTAGCCAACACAAAGGATGGCCGGTAGTTCATACAAAACTAATATAATTTACTATTTTATATATATAGATATTATACATAATATATAATCTAATAGCTACATAATACCATACAAGGAAACTGTAAATACAAGGTGGTTTCTGAGACTCAAAGGCTTCTTGAGGTGATGCACATTACTCACTGCCCTGTGTGCTGGGATGTGCCTGGTCCTAATCCAGCCCCAAGTCCTGGCCTTCCTTCAAGTTTGGTTTGATGGGAAGGGCTCCTCACCTAACCTTACCTTTCTCTTCACCACTCAGCTTGCCTGAAATGAACTCTGTGTTGACACTCGTGAAGGCAAAAAGTCTCTGTGAAGAAAAGACCTTTTTATATCTGTTCTACAGAAGAAGAACACATGCGAATTCTGGCTATGGCAGATCCTCTAGGCCCACACCTCTGACACACCCAATATAAAGAGAGTTTAAACAAGCACTTACCCTTAAGGGTGGGAGGGATGCTCAGCTTTATCACCTCACCCCACCCCAGTCCTGATTCCTCCAGGCCCTGTTAGAACAGCCAGGTTTGTTCCCTGTGTGCAGGAAGGGCTGAGGTTTGTGTCCCTCAGCAGTCACCTGCCCCAGGGTGCTCTGTGCTTCAAGAGAAGGGTCAAGTAAAAAACACCTTTTTGCATGGGCTGGGGACAGTCAGTCAGTGCTGGGGTTTCACAGCCTCACACATCTCAAACCAAAGCAGAAACCTGACCTCAAGACACCTGTGCCTCTGCAGTGCTGGTGGTGCCAGTGGGACTCACCTGAAGCCAGCAGGACAAACCCCAGCCACGCCTGTGGGAGCTGGCACCAGTCCCTGCTCGCTCTGGTCCCTCACCCCTCTGCCAGGGCAAAGCCTGCATTGCTCTCTGTGCCATGTTTAAAGGAGCATGGGCAAATTACAAGGCAGTTAAACCCAGTGATCTCCTTATCTTTGCTATTAGTATTGCTTTCGATTATTCTGAATGATACATGGCAAGAAACCAGATTTGCTTTTGATCTTTAATACCATGTGTTTACTTTTCACTAAGCCCAAACCAGGAAAACCTCTAACTCTCTTTCACTTTTATCTGTCCCCTATTTGTTTTCATGTATGAGCACAGTGCTTCAATGTTCAGGCTGTAGATGATGCCAAGGAAAATCGAAGTCCAAACCAAGAAGCTGCTTTCATTGGAATTTAGAAAAACAAATACAGAGAGCTTTCTGTTGCTCATTTGATTTCCTTTTCAATAAATCTAAATTTTGGGTCAACTCAACCTGACAGTGTTTATCTAAATAAAAATGCAATGGTTATGGGAATGAGAGCTGGTCCTTAAATCAGAGGAGGAGGAGACTTTGATTAGCGTTTGGCTAGGAAGAAGGCAAGTGTCTAAAGCAAGAGGATTTGAAGACCTTGCCATATTCCACTGGAGTGGGTATAAATTTAATCAGTACCTTTGAAGCAAGTAGAAGCAGACTCTAAATTAGTGATTCTGCATTACTTAGTAACTCTAACTCAAATCTGGTGCTTCTGGCTAGTTTCAGTTTTTAGCTGGAGAGCTAACTGGAGGGGTTATTTGGAGTTGCCTTAAACCTATATGCTACTAAATGATTTACTGGATATTTAGATACCTATAATCCTGGAATTAGACCTACTGGGATATAAATCCCTGAAGCTCACAAGCAGTTAAATAATGACTAAACGGAAAAAGAAAAACCCATCTAATCCTTTCCATGCTAAGGTATATAATAGCACAAAATTGGAAAAATCCATCTTCCACACCAAACAGAGTGATTACAAATGAAGGCAAGAACATTATCCAAAGATATTTGAAGCTGGAGTAGTACTGTGATCAAATAGAACAACAAACAATTCCTAAAAGAAAGGGAAGTACATAAATATTTCTGTATGTGTTTTACAGGGTCTGCACTGACACTGAGTTCCTTCTGTTCATGCTTTTATCAAAATTCTTTGCCAGTTCCATACGTTTATTGCAAAGTTTTCCTTCTTCTTTGCCAGGAGGAGATATCCAAAGCTCTCATAAGGAGACTGAAACCATGGGCTGGATTTGCAAAGAGCTGAGAAACTTTTTCTGCCTTATTGGGAGCAAATATGGACTGGATTGATGAGATGGAATTTTAGCATCCTGCCTTCATACCCTACTGGAGACAGGAGAAAGCTGCCTTAGGATTTCAGTGGCCCAGGAACCAGGCCCTGTGAGCATCCTTGCTCTGAGTTTTCCCACCCTATGGGTTGGTAATGCAGTTGTAGACAGCCAAACTCAGGAGCAAAATCCAGAGTTCTGGTTGCATCGTGCCAGAAAAAAATGGTTTTGAAGGACCACAGAATGATTCAGTGCTAATCCAAAATTCTGCACAATGCTGAAGAAACAAGGAAAACAAGTTTAAACTTATAGAATGGTGCTTTGCACAGCTATTGATGAAAGGGTCCAGCAGTGCTCACTGGATGGGGTGTGTGAGCTGCATGCAGGGCAGCATCTCATGAATTGAGGGTTGCTGTGTGCACTGCAGGGATCCTATGGGAAAGGAAGTTACACACTTCCACCCTCATTCCAAAAGTGATCCTGGAAGAGCCAGCTGCTGAACTGACTGTGGTGCTTCCAGCACCTTGTCTGGTTACTCTGAAATTGATTTCACAAATATTTTGTGTGTACCAGGTGGGCTGATGAGGACGAGGTGAACTCTAAGAAGAATTGATACTACCCTTGCTCTGCTACAGAACCTCATCACCTTAATATTGCAGAAGTTCATCTGCATGCTGCAGTGCTGGTGCTAAAAAACGAGGAGCAATTCCCTCAATACGGTGACTTATATGTGACTAATGAAAAATACTGCAGGGTCTGGCCCTGCACCTCTTCTGTATAAATGTAATTTTGTACAAATGGTCGCATTCATGTGCAACCGCTGGATGTATTACTTTGATCATTTGACAAAACGAGCAGAGGCAGGTAATTATTTTTGGTTATTAGGTGTTTGCCCATTATTCACAAGTAGGAGTGGATCATGGTTACTCTGCCTCTGGGGCTATTTATTTGCATAATTTCCTTTGTTTGGTAACAATGTGCGATCCAGACGTTGAGAAGAGTCATATAATCCCTTTCTAGTGGAATCTGTGTGTTTGCTAATACCCATGTACAGTTGGCATGAAGTATTTGTGGTCAGTCTGACCCAGGCTGTGTTCCCATGCAGGAGCACCAGTGGGCACCTGCCCATTTCAGGAGGAAGCAGGAGTTCCTGGCCAAATGCAGTGTGCTAGAGTCATGCATTTCCCAAACTGCTCCAAATCTCAAGGCAATTTTCTCTGCTTTATCCTTCAGCACATGATTTATGTCAGTGAAATATGGAGTCAGTGCTTCCCTTGGTGGATTTTATTCTACAGTGGGAGTTATTGGAATGGAGAAGTGGCAGAGGTCATAGACCAGAGTTTCTCACATGCAGCACTGCCTGTCCTCCTCTCCTGGCTCCTCAGTATCAGGGGTTAGGCACTGGCTGTTCCATGAGCCTCAGGATACAAAGAGAAGCCACCAGCTCTTCTGAAACTTGCTGCTAGGTCAAAAGAGCTTCCTTAGAGGTTCATTTTGTCTTGGAGATGCACACTTTAAGAGGTCCTCCAAAAATTCCAGTGAGAGCAGAAACAGATAAATGTTAAGCTTCCTTTGCATTCCACAAGAGGTCCCAGCTGGTCTTTCTCTCCCAGCAGTAACCCTGGGGCAGAAGGCAGTGCTTTTTATTTCCTCTCACACTCTGCAAAACAAAGCTTAATAAGGCTTGACACAGTTGTTCTTCTCCATGTGTAGTTTGGGGGGAGGTTCCCTAAAAATCTTTCTGGATGCAGAGTTGCCTGAGACATTCTAAACACTTTGGCTGAAATTCTATTCAAAGTTTTATCACAGGGCTTTGCATGTGGATGAATTTCAACCATAATTTCTATTTCACCTGATTTTTAAGGCCAGCAGGAACCATTGTAATCATCTTGGCTGAGTCCCTTAAGCCAGAGGGTTTTGCTTGGTGATTACAGTGTGGAGCTTGTGGTAGAGCTTGAGCACATAGTTTAGAGAGACATTCAATCTTGATTTAAAAACTCAAGTGTCAAGGAGTTTGTCCTGGATGGTTTACTGCCTACCCTGGCTTGTTCTTGTGGATGAATTGTCTGAGTCACAAAATTTAGGCTGTACAAGAAAAGGAAGCAAAATGTAGTAGTGCCACCCTTCACAACACAAGCCTCAGATGAGACTAAAAATTGAGTACATTGAGATTTACTTTTTACAAATCCATACACAAGTTGTTTCAGAATTTCACAGTTACACACATTAAAAAAGGCACCCAGAGAGAGCTGAAGCTTCTTCTTTAAAATATTTGTAGTGAGCTTCACTTTGTGTTTTAAACACCATCATTTTTATGGCAGTTGAAGTATTTATTTATGTACTTGGAGGCTTGATTCTGGGAGATAGAGAGGTTGGAAAAAGAAAAAAGATGCGTTCAGGAAGCCAGTAGAGAATTAAGAGATGACAATTTGCTTTCAAAGAAAAAAAAGAGTGTTGCATGTGGTGAAAAAGTGTCTGGATCTGTGTTGGATTGGTGCTGCAGTCAAATTCTGCCTGATTGTACCTGTAGCCTTGTGTTCCAGTCCAGCCCTAGTGAACTTGTCCTGGAACTTTGCTGAGTTCACGGCAATCACTTGTGTGTTGATAAATGGAGTCCCAATATTCAGATTTCATGCCTCAGTGTGATTGTTCAGTATAGGAGCACATGGCACAAGCTGTGCATGGTGACCTCAGCCTTTGCTGGGCTCTTGGCAAGCGTTTTGGCAAGGAGCAGCTGCAGCCAGCACCACCTTTTACCTTCCTTGTTACGTTGGACCATTGCAGGAGCATTTCCTTTGGCATCAGGGAGTGCTGAAGGTTCCTTGAGAAACGTTCTGGCTCTGAGCCATGGGAGCACTACTGTGAGAGACAAGGACAAACAAAGGGCAGGGTACCAGAAAGTTATGTAACATTACACAAGTCCAGGTTAAGGTCCTGTGATAATCAAATAAGGGTTGTTCATACGAGCAATCATTTTCTTGGTTGGGTTTTTTTTGTTTTGGTTTTTGTTTTGCTTTGGTTTTTGTTTTGTTGTTTTTCTGTGGTTTTTATTTTTTTTCTTTCATAAGTATCTTATCAAAGTTCGGAAAGGACGTCTCTCCTAACAAGCATGGATCAGAAAGCACTATCAGCTGAAGGCCAAGTTAACAAAGAGTTGCCTATTTATTTAAGACTTTGCTTGTGGATGAGGAGAATAATTGCATCAACGGTTGATCAGGCATTAATATCTGTAACAGCCATTAAACCACTGGAAACCTGCAAATGGGGTAACTGGTATAGAACTGGCTGGGTGCTGCTTGGCTTCATCAAACCTTAAGGGAGCAGCAGGGGGTCAGGAGCACCAAGGTGTTCTGCAGGTGCTGCTACTGCCTCTCCTCTGCTTTTTTAGTCCAGATTTTACTAGATTAAAATTACTTTCATACTGAAAAATGGAAAACCTTTGACTATCCAAACTTAAACCGAAGTGTTTCATTGTCAATAAGTTAAAGATTTCATATTTTTCAGGTTTATCCTAAATATCCAATCTTTCAATGTTTAGCTGATATTTGGACTATAATGTTTTTATGTCTTTAATGAGGAGCATTTTGCATGTTACATAAGGGACTTGTTTTTAAAATGGTTTCACTTACTAATACAGTTGTTCTCTGTACTTACATGAGAAAATATCTGAATCACCACATGATGCTAGGTAATTTTTAATTATATGTAAGTGTCAATATAGTATATACATATGTAAGTACACAATGAAGACTGGAGGGGAGTGAAACATTAACCACAGCTGGCTGGTGAGAAAGAGAACAGCACTCCTCATGTGGAAACAAGAAATCAGGGGGAATACCTCTTCTTCTCTGCATTTAAATTTAGGATTGATGTATATCCCAGATTATGTAGGAAGGAGATTTCATTGCCTCACCCAATAGAAATCCTCCATTGCACAGCAGAAGTGCCATTAGTGGAGTGACATTGCTGGGAACGTGTCTGTGGTGCACGAGCTGTGGCTCCTCTGCAGGTGCGACTCCCATTCACACCACAGTGAGGTGGTGAGGCAGTGAGAACTTTCTCAAGGCTCCAATTATTCCCATCTGCTAAAGGAAGGATGCATTTGACAGGTGTCTCTTGGCCTTTTCAACTCGAAGTGGCCACTCTCCAACTGGCTCAGTGATGGGACTGTCCGCAGAGGGAAGGGGAAACATCCCTGCTGCACACTTCCTTTCTGAGCACATCCTTATGTCGTGAAGAACCTAAGATATTTCAGCATGCTTTGGATTGCTTTTCTAGAGAAAACGTTTGATGCAAGTATTTGCTGCCCATTTGATCTTTAGAGGATATGGTTACCATATCCTCTAAACTCTTAACTCAGTAGTCCCAAAGCAATGTCCTCTCTTTTTTAAATTTTAAACTGAAGAGAACCCACCATGCTCTAAATTTGCTTCTCAAGCTTTGCCCCTTAATTTCTTTTTTTCCCCTAACAGGCACAAGTCTTAAGCACAGGTGGCTTCCGTATTTTTTTATTTCTGATGATAGCTATTGAGCTGCCAACTGGGAATTCTCTTGGTAATAGTAAACAGGTTTCTAATGGCTAAACTTTCTTCCATTTAAATTCTGTAGTCCAAAAATAATCTAGTTTTTTATTAACCAGGGAACGTATTATTAAACACATACATCATTTTTACCAGACTGTACCTCTGTAAACCTAAGTAGTTTTAAGTCAGTTTTAGGGTTTTGTTGTTTTGATTTTTTTTCTTTTTTTAAGTTTTAGAATAGGCCTCCAAACAATGGAAATTAAAAAGTAAATTTAGTGATTTGTGTGTACATAGGAGGCCTGGGAGCTAGAAGCTATACACAATTTTGACAATGTGTTTGAAACTGCATGACAGAGAGTATCTTTCTGACAAGTAGCAGACTCCTTGCTGGTTATGACAGACTCAGAATCAATAGGTGATTTCAAGGAGTGTACATCTCTGGATTATCTGGTTTTATATGAGTTATGACACCTATTTTTCTTTTTTTTTTTTTTTTTTTGCTATTTGCATAAGTTGTTTAAATTGTAAAAATCCATTTTACTTTCTCAGCTATTAAAAGAAAGGTGAGATCTTCCTGGCAACAGCTGGATGACCCCTTGAATTAACTGATTATGAAAATATCAGAGCTTTCTTGTGCTAATGTGGCCTGGGCAGTACCTTCTGGTCTAGCCAAACCATATGGAATTTATATCCCAGTCAGTACATGGGAAAATGAGATTATTTACTCCAGGATATGGGAATGCTCTCATTGACTCTCTGAATCTTTGTGAATGAGTGTGAATGCTGGGGGAATTGACAGACTGCTGTCAAAGGCTCGGCCCAAGTGCAATCCAGCAGGCTCTGGTCAAGCTCTTGCACACGCTGCTCTGCCAAAGGACTTCAGCCTTCACCTACAACATCCTTGTTTTTCCATTACTGAGACTTTCCCAAACATGCGGAGCCAAAGGGACATATTAACACATGCCTGCATGCCAGAAGGCACAGCATGTCTCTGTGACCAGGAAGCACGCTCGTTATTTAACAATGGATGGGGTCTCTGCGTTTGTTTTTCACCTGAGTTACTCTTGGCACCTCAGTCAGTATCCTTTAGGTCACCTCATATGTTATGTAAGTGAGCTGTAGCTGGCCAGCAGGTCCAAATTTCCCTTTCCCACAATGATGGGAAAAGACAGCTTTAGTTTTCCTCTTCTTGCCTCATTTGGATGTCACATGGGTGCAGTCCTGTCCTATTGTGCTCTTCCAGAAAACTCTGTGGGTTCAGCATTGATGATCCAACTCATCCGGACATCCCTTTGCCTGGCTAAAAATCCATGTGTTACTACAATCAGTAACTTTTACCATTGGTATGGCTGCTGCTTCTCTTCAGAAAAATTGTAATTTCCTTCTTATTTCCCCCTAAATATATTCCTACTCTGCTTTAAAGGATGTGTATTCTTCTACCTATCCAAACAAAAAAAAAAAAAAAAAAAAAAAAGGATTTTCTGTTTTGCTCATTTCTTGAAACAATCAGTGGCCACAAATGGGTAGTGTTAATGGAGAAGAAGGCAAAAGGCTCCAGAGGAGATTGTGCTAACTGGCATGAAGATCAAGCGGCCTAATCTAGAAGTGTGGTCTGCGCTAAATTGTGATTGTGTAGGTTTTTTATTTATCTGGTAATTATTAGTGAGAGAAGACTGCTTACTGTAAAATATTTCCTTGTTTTTCTGGATAGTTATAATGTATTTGGAAATTTTCCTTGTTCTTCTTCAAGAGATGTTTTTGAAAATTGTAATTTGAGATATACATCCCCCTCTCAATATATATAAAAGTTAAAAAGTGTATTTCTGCTTTTCTAGTATAAACACAAACTTGTAAATCCACATGAGCTTTTCTCATGAATAATGAAAACTGAACCCAATGGGAAGAAGTAGAGGAGAGAGAAAACATGGACATAATTGGTTCAGGGATGGGAGAGCAGTGCCACGAAGGGAGTGCTGCAGAAACCTGTCCCTAGCCAGGTGTCCCTGGAGCCATCCTTCACAAAACAGAGTTTTTCACTGCTTCCCTCGCAGGGGTGGTGCTTGGGGGTTCCTCACCGCTGACTTGAGAAGAGCAAGCACAGTGCTGTGTTGCATGGCTTCCACCTTTGCACTCAGTGTGGAATTTGGGAGCTCTGTGGGGCACCCAGAGCTGCTTGTTAGCCTGGCCTCACATCTCAGCAGCAGCCTGGCCAAGCTCTGCTCTTCCTGCCTCTGCTGTGCCCCACACACCACAGGCACAAGTAATTTTGGGTAAGTCTGCACTGAAGTTTGATTTAATAAATCCCTCTAATAAGTGCAACAAAGGAACAGAAAAGATCCCTTTGGTGGCTGAGCCAGCTTAAATGAGCAGAATGCTTTCTAATTAACAATCCGGTGGTTCACTTCACATGCTTGGCTTTCTATAAAGTGAAAAAATACCTTTAAAGCATTCAAAGGCATCTTTGTTTCAAGGGAGCAGAGCAATGCTGCTCCATCCACTGACCACCACCACTGATCCTGAGGCCATGCAGCCCCAGGCCACTTGCAGAATGGTTGCCAATATTTTCTCAGCAAACTCTCTATCGATTGCATAAATACAGTACAGTACCCATGAGGTAGTGTTGACCTGTCACATAGTAAAGATGTGGCAAGCCCCATAATTCATTACCAGTTGGAAATAGAACATCATTGGAGAGATAAGGATAACAATGACTTTCCATCCAATGATAAATTACTAGCAGCTGCATTATTTTCCCTCACTTATATATGGCTCTCTTTATTGAATTTAGCTTGAGATAAATAAATGATCTGCCAGGAGCCTGGTTAATATTACTTCTCTGGGACCCATTTCAGGCCCAACTAGGCTTTTGCTGATAATATCTTTAAGCTTTTCAGTAGGGAGAGACATAACATTTGTTTCTGACAAGAACCCTATGTCGCCTTATCTGTTTCATTTGAGAGGCCGTCGACCTCAGCTTCTTTAGTTAAAATGAGAGCTTTACTGTAGAGGCTAAGTTCTTGAACTTGACTCTCTTCTTACAATGAGATTATATGTCCTGGTTGTAAATTTGAAGCCACACATGATATACAGTTATTCTTAGCATTTCCTGTTGATCACAGGGTGGTATTGATTTGCCCCTGCTTTTGAATCTTTATCTGATTTGTTTGGAAAGGAATTCCACCTTCTTTTAAATTATTATTTTTCACCCCACAATAATGTGTGAGCTTGTTGATGCACATTCATATTTAACTTCAGGCATTTGTTCCATTTGCAAATGACAGTGGGTTGTTTTTTTTTCCACAAGCTCTCCCTCCTCTCTCCACCTTAGGAAAGACATCTTAACAAACATATTAAAAACAAAAAAAGCCAGTCTTAGAACAAAAGATTAACTCTTTCTGTGAACCAGATCCCAAAGAAGGCAGTTGAAACCCCACAATTCTTTTTGTAATCATTAATAATTTCTGTATTGTTTCAGTGATCCTGGCTTTACAGGAATATTTGATCCACTGGAAAATTTGAAGCAGGGAGGGGATGGAGTGGAGGTATGAGGCAGCAGGCACAATTAACCTGCACTGCACTCCTCCAGTTACTGTTTGGATACTTCCATTGTGGTATTTTTGTTATTTCTGGGAAGTTCTGTCATCAGGTTTTAGATGAAAATCGGACAACTGCCATTTTTCATACAGCGTGAATTAGAGGAAATTAAACCCAACCACTTCTGATAAATCCTCTCATAAATAAAGTGGCTGGGGGGTATTAGGTATAAGCCCAGCCACAGTTTGATTCACATTGTAGTGAACAAAGAGCAAGTTCTGTCTATTTTAAAGCTCCATCATCATTATTGTTATTTATACTACAGGAATACCTGAAAGCTCCAGCTGAGTGTGAGACCCCACGTGCTGAGTGCATAATCACCCTTGCCTGGAAGGGCTTGCAATGGGAATGAGACAGAAAAACAGGGAAGAAGAACTGTCATACCTTCCTGTGCCTTTTACTTTACTTTTACAGGAAACTCAGGCTCAAGGAAGGAAAGAAGTCAGCTCAAGGCAGCGAGGAAAGTCTTTGGCAAGATTGGCAGCTTCTGAAAGATCTTCTGAGCTTCTGCCAAGTGCCTTGATGTAAGATGCTTTCCTACAGTTTTTTGGGGGGTCACCTGTCTGCTTTATGCTTTCCCACTAGGCAAAAGTTAGAAGATAAAATGGGAATATGACGATAAATCTCTTTTATCTGATGTTAGAAGAATTCGTGGTTAGAGAAGGAGGCACACCCTAAATAGCATTTTGCACAGATTAATGTAAAAGAAGATATAATCTGTGTGCATTTTAATTTTAATTTGAACAATGTCTTGTCTTGAAATGAAATAAGGAAAATTTGCCTTTTTATATAATAGGAATAGTTTTGGCATGTACTGGCTGTTTACCCTGTCACATAGAAGATAAAAAATGTTGTACAAAGCTCCTAAAAGGCAGAAAACTTAATATTTATTAAATCAGAAAAATAGGACAGTCATGTGACATGCAGTTGGTGTAAGCCAGAACCCATTCTTTTTTATCTAGAGAGATTGACAAGATCTTCTCACCAATAATTATTAGCTAAAGTCTGAAGAAATTAATTTCACTTTCATTCACAAACACAGGCAGCAGGGAAAAAGGAAAAAAAAAAAGGTGGTGGATATGAAATAAATTATTTGCTGCCAAAGAATGAGAATGCTTTTCCATTTCTGCTGAGCTGCCATTCTAATATTTCCCTGAGTACCCAGAAAGCATCAGGGTGAGATTCACACACTTGCACAAAGCCAAATTAAAGAGGCTTCATGCAGGGCTTTGCACAGAAGGCTGAATTGACTTTGTGCCCCTGTGTATTCTCAGTCTATGAGCAGAGGGAGGGGAGGGCACTGCCGCAGTTGTAGCAGTCCCCAGAGCGAGCTGGGACAACTGTTCCAAGGGGTTCTGACCAGAGATTCCAGCTTTGTCACAGATGACTGATCTCATTTTCTGTGTGGTGGTCCCTTTGGCCATGGAGGTGCAGGGATTGCTTCTCGGAGGGGTGAAGTCATCAGACCTCCCTCCCTTCTACCCAAACCATGTCATTGCAGCGGGGAAGGGTGATGCACAGCACTGGGAGAGTTTACTCCAGTGAGTCATTCTTGCTAAGATCCTGTGCAGTGGTGGGTAAGAGCAGCCTCTCCTTTCTGTGAGCCTCAGAAGTGGAATGCTGAAGTCACTTGACCAGCATGAAGGGAGGTTCAGTTGGATTTGTTTAATAGAACACCCCTCCTTTCCTGGCTAAGAAGGGACTACTTTTCCCTGGTACATGGTAGTGCCTGGGTTACCAACCATGTGGCATTCATCAGTACAGTTCTCTGTACTTTGTTCACTCTGCCATGGAGGACTCTTGATCTATATTGCTGTTTCCACAAGCAATATCTATTACTCAAAGTAGTTGCTTGATCTCCTGTGAGGCTACCAGAGAATTTTATGTCAGTGAGCTGCTGAGAGGTTTTACAGCATTTCTGTCAGTACGTTTTTGACAAGGATCTTCTGCAAACTTTGACAGAGGAAGTGTAGCTTCAGTATCTACCTCTAAATCTGATTTGGTTCAGTTGGACCACAGTTGGACTCCTTCTCTTTTGATGTTTAGTCAGTCTTCAATCTGACCACCTGTGTGCAGTGACAGTGCAGTAACTCCCCTGCTAGTCACTAATGCCACCTTTACAGGCAATCAGACCCACCTTAGGTGATGATTTTTCACTGCCTTTACATCTGATCACACCGGTGCTCTGTGGCTCCTGCCAGGGCCAGGTGTGCAGATTTAACCTGTCCTGCCCAGTGGTGGTTCAGGAGTGGTGTGGTGTCAGTCACTTGCAGTGTTGCTCACAGGGACCTGGGCCAAGGCCAACAACTCAATTCACATTATTGGCTGAGTAAGAAAAATGCCACTGCTGCTGACCGTGTCATAAATCCACAGCCCTGTCCCCACACCACCAGCTGTCAGACCAGCCTTTTAAGGACTGATTGTATCTGCATTCTGGTTGCTAAAATTGTTTGGTTTTTATGTTATTTCAACTCTGTGGTCTCGGAGGAGCAAATTCCTCAATGATTTTGCCTTCTCATCCGCTCTGTGTGCTGTGTGCCAGCTAGGCTGGAGAACAAGGCTGTCTTTAAATGAAAAAGCCCTGCCTTTTCCTCCTCACAGTCCTACAGGTTAAACACGACTTCTAGCTTCTGTCATTCATCCTATTAAGAAAACCCTAGACTGCCAAGTGCAACCTCATTTGCCAGTTTCCAGGGGATGGCAAGCATTTATACCTGAATCATAAACCCTGAAGGAAGGGCCTTATCTGATGTGGTACACCAGGCTTAATGGGCTGATCTGTGCAGCTGCAGCACCTTGGGTAAGAACTTCAGCAGTGCCTCTTAAAAATACCCAGCTTGATGTCCCTGCACTGTGCCCAAGGACACAGCTGTTTTTGTGTACAGATCTTGCACTTCACTGCAAGTGCTTCTTTGGTGGCAGGAGCTAATTGAGCAATATCCTGAACTGGTTTGATTCAGTTTGAAACTCCAGCTCTGCAGCAAGAGTGAATGAGGTTGGACCAGTTATCACCCTCTTGCCTCACTTGTAGGATGGAGATGCATTAATGTGTTGGTGATGTAAGACTGAAGGAAGGCTTTGCTTGTAGCCATTATTGCTGAACCAGTTGTTCTGATGATTTACCCAGAAAGCCCTGAGTGTCCTTATAAATGTAAAATTTCTTTTTTTTTTTTAAATTCTTGAGCAGATGGAAGGCTTAGATGGAAAGGAATAAAAAACATAATTTGCCAAAGCCCTCAATTAATCATAATCAAGTTTGTGCATGTTATACTCTACAAGGGTAACAACAATGAAACACAAGGAGAAAAGGATGCTTTCCTCAGGCAGTTCTGGAGACATAAAAGCAATAAAGAAGCATACTTCAGAATAATGTGGAGATATATGACTGCACTAAATAAAAATGCTTCTTTAACGTACTGTAAAAATAAAGATGTTTAGTTGGATTTATCATTCTTGTTACAAACACAAATTGATCCCTTGGACTACACCACTGGCTCTGAAAGTATCCAAGGGATGGTTGCAGCCCACTATTTTCTGTAATTACTTAAACATTGTTTTATTTCTTAAAGAGCTAACTAGATTATTCCTTCTTTTCAGTCCGAGGTTAATATATGGGGTACTTGACCATGCAGATATGGATTTTTGACTTTTACACTATATTCAAGCCATATTTTAATTTGGTATACTGAGAGGAATGGTCTGCTTATTATTTCGCCTGAGTCACAGCTAAACCTGTGAAAAGACATTTTTAAAACTAGTTTTACAAACAGCAACACGTGGTAATTGAAAGCGACCCCACTCCCCAAATCCGCTCTTGATTGACTTGAGAACATTCAAAACCCGCAAGATTCATTTCTGCAGCTTCATTCAACCATTGCAATGAGCAAATGAAACAATTGTTTTATTTGTAAGAGGAGATTATCCCTTGAAGGCAGAGAGAAGGATCCTGCCCACAGAACCCCATTTGCAGGCACAAAGAGCGCTTAGTCAATTTTTGGCAGTGATACTGAAGCTATTAGTTTTGGATATGAGTTCACTGATGTTCAGTGCTGGAGATTTCCAGTTAGTTCATGAAGGGCCTTTAAAATTACACACAGAGCTTCATTAATTGCTTCAGAAAAGAAGCAACAAATATCAGGCCCTTAAAGTGTGTGTGCACAGAATGGCCATTGATTTCAGTGAATATTCCCCACTGGAGAGCTGGTCCTGTGTCCTGGGAAGGCAATCACAGTTTGTACAGTAGTTGCATCAGCAGTGACTCAAAGTACAAGGGCTTCTGCAGGATCAGGCCCTGGTAACTGCAATTCATTTTTTTAAAAATCTTTTTCTTTCTCTGTCTTTCTCTCTTTATCTCTCTTTCTTTCTTTTTAATTGTCTATATATATGGTTTATATACATGTCCACACACATACACATATGTATTTGTGATTTAGTGTGTTAAACGTAAAACACTGAATGTGTTAACTCAAGTTGGAGACCAATGCAAGATGAAAAAGTCAGGATCTTTCAAAAGAAACAAATAGAAATTCAGTTTTATGGTCTCAAAGGACTTTTTTCTCCCCTTTTTCCATTTGATAGAATAGTGCCTGAACATTTGTTCTGCAACCTGCTATCCATAAAGGAGAATTTCCTATGCTTTCCTTGCAAATGGCACAACCTCATGTGATCCCTGATCACAACAAATTGATTTATTTAAATAAAAATAATGATCTTCTTTCCTTTCTCCAGCCCTAGCAGCAAAATCCCATGTAACCTTGATCAGCAAATTGATAGTTATCTTCTTTTGCCCTCCTTTCTCCAACCCAAACAATACCATCCTGATCCCCAAGTAATAAGAAAATGATTTATGTAAACAAAAATAATTATCTTTCTTTGCTCTCCACCCTCTGACTGTATAATCTCAGAAGCTCCTTGTTTAACAAATTGATTTATTTAAATTAAACAAATAGTGATCTCCTTTTGACCTCTGTGGAGCACCTCTGTGGCAGACTCCCACCACTGCAACCACCTTACCCATATGCTTAGAAGGATGTATTTTAAAATATAACAGCACTTCAAACTCACCTTGATACTTTGTGACTCCTCTAATCGAAGTTCTGTTCCTGTGAAATGAAATTAGTACACGTGTAATCTGAAAATTAGGCAAAGTAAGCTAAATGTCACTGGATCATCACTGGCAAAACTTTCAAGGAGCAAGAGGCAGAGTCCTGCTTGTCAGTGGTTTCACCGACATGATCTTGTTCCTTGTTTGATAGTCCTGAAGATGTATAAATACACATATATGTACAAGTTCTCAGTGTATTTTTTCCTGTGTTGGTTTTATTCAAATTTGTATTTTCTGTGCTGTCCAACCCATGCCTCTGTTTGGTGCAGCTGCTACTCAAACAGTCATTTGGGCATTATACAGAATTACATAATTATACGTGCCATAAGCAAAAGTGCAAATAGTCCCACTTAGCACCTAATCAGATGCTATCTGTTGTGAAATGCTGCCGAAGGAGCCAGTAGATATGACTTACTTTGCTGTTAGCTCTGCTTCTTTGGAGGGCTGCAGCTGGAATTTGGCAGAGATAGAAGACGCATGAAGTGATAGTGGGGGCCTGAGTGGATTGTGTACAGAAACATTCTTTCCTCGACCAGTTTCTGTGGTGTGCA
>VRYO01000704.1:5338942-5431680 GCA_009812075.1 Sialia sialis
TTACTGTACTTGTTTCAACCACCATCAAAAATCTTGCCCCTTCTTATTTCAGCTGCAGGGAGCTGCAGTGAGTCAGGCTTGGGTGGAGGGGGGAGATCCTCCACCCAGATTGCCAGCTCAAGCTTGCCAGGGCTTTATCTTGTGTTCTTAGGCAATGTGTTAAAGTTCTGCTTCTGGAAGAGCTCAGGGTTACACTCTTAGAGAAAAGAACAGTGCATCACCATAGTGCACCAATGGCTGCTGCCCCTTCAGTCCTGTGTGGAGCAGGACCCTGGGAGACACCCCTGACTGTGCTTTAATGGAGCTGGTGCACATTTCAGATGTGGAAAGGGATGGCACAAGGCTTGTGAACAACCCTGAGCATGGGAATATTCTCCCTGGGAATGGGGCTGTTCGTTTGTGCGAGCAATTGCAGATTCCCGGTCTAAGTGAGTATGTAAAAATTCACACCCAACATTAGATGATTTCAATGTCCTAATTTCTGTTCAGTCAATGAGGAGCAGAGTCTGTGGGCTTCTGGCTTCGTTGTGTGTGTGCGTAATTGCAAATTCCCAGGATAAGTGAATATGTAAAAATATAAATTTACATGATACTGTCCAGAAAACCAACATTTTGGAGCTTTTAGACCATTCTTAGCATTTCTCCTCTGTCAGGAGAAGTCTGGAACAGATTCTCCTTGACTGGGATATCTAGGCAGCAGGTCCCTGACAGCGAATCTTTCTCTCCAAGAGCTGTGCCAGCTCCAAGGCTGGTTGCTGGTACCTTCAAAGGATGAGAAGTTGGCACCTCCTTTGGCTCCTGTGCAACAGAGTGCTCTTCTTTCCCAGCAGAAAGATCTCTGCTTTCTGCCTTTGCCCTCCCCTGGGGCTGAGATGTCTTTATCACATTTACCCCGTGGGCACAGGAAGTGATATTATATAAGAAATAATTTTGCAACCCTATTTCTACTAATCATTGCCACTCCTACTGTAATAACAGACAGATGCAACATATACGATTCATGTTTCTATTACTTTTTGCTACAGTTTGCATGTGTTTTCCATTTAATTACAGTATATGAATTTCATATCTCTCATTTTTTCCCTTCTTGCATTTAAAATTGAATTTGATATCTGTGATGTATAGATAGGCCTGTGGTAAATTGTTTGATGGGGATATTATCAGCTGTACACTCTTAAGTCTGTCTCTGCAAATCTCTTAAGTGCTCTGAACATTTTCCAGTTTTGTTGGTGATGCAATAGTATCTGGGTAGTATTGGAGTAGTTTCTGCACAGGGCAGAGGATTAGCTTGAGCATTTAAAGAAACTCTGCTTGACAACAGAACCAACACCAAAACCAATCACAACCATTTTTAGTTGCACCTTTATATCTCAAAACAAATTGCAAAGGACTTTGCAGGAGGAGAAAAACAGGTGTGCTGATTAGTGATGACCAGGATACCATCAACAGGGTAGTGACAGCGCTGAAATAGAAACCAGATTTTTGTGACTGACCTGCTCAGTGGGAAACATCATAATTCAAGTTTGAAGATCTTGTGGTGTGCTACTCATCAGATCCTTTCTTTATCAACCTGTATTCCCATGTTTGAATTGAGCATGTTGTAAAACTTGAGAAAGGGGATTTCAGTCCAAGTTTTACATGAGAGTCCAGCTCAGCTAGAGAGAAACAAAGAAACATTGCTAAATGCTTGTTCCTACATTAAAATAATGTGAGTTAGTAAAATCTTAATAGCGGTGGGCTCTGCGTGCTCTGTAATTTCCCGTGTGTTTCAGAAAGAGTTGAATTATCCTGCTACTTACCAAGAGGAGAAAAAAAGCATAAGAGCATTGGTTATTGGGCATGCTTTGGATTCACACTGGATCCTGGAAGCAGAATTGTCCCCTGTGGATTAGAATATCATGGTAACTCCCCTCAGGTAACAGTCAAGTCTCCTTTTTTTCTAAAGTGCAATGTCTGATTGCAGTGTGTCCTACAGATCAATCAATCCACTGCAAATGACATGCTTCTAAACAATGGGTGGATGCTTGCTTAGTTCACACATAGCCCACAGAGGCTTTGAAGGCTAGATGCACTCTATTGAGTAAATAACAATAAATAAAACAGACTATTCAAACATCTTTAAATGTGCATTATGCCACCAAGCTATGCTGTTTGGAAAGAGCTGTGGTGTTTGGGAAAAATTAAACGCTTTCAACAAACTGTCCAAATACATATTTATGCATAGTTTATGGTGTACAGAAGATATGTCTGTGACAACTCTTGGGCTTCAACAAGTTTAATTAATCATTCTTTGAATACAGTATTTTTGGTCACTTCAACACTGCAAGTAGAGGAATGACAGCTAATCATGAGGAGAAATGCTGATTTCAAGGGAACTTGCAATGCACTTCTCCCACAACCTTTAGTAGCAAATGGCAAAATATTGAGATGGGGTGTATGGAATAGACCTGTGTAGACCTCATACAGACTTTTAGTACATGTTTGTTCAGCCAGGTCGATAAAAAGACATTTTTCTTGGTGAGAACTCTCCTGGTCAGTTCCAGCTGGACGTGCCAGTATAGGGCTGTTACCACTGAAGCTTTTTGGTACTCTGAATTCCCTAGACACCCAATATTAGATGATTTCAGTGTCCCAATTCCTGTTCTGTTGCTGAGGAGCACAGTCTGTGGGCTTCTGGCTTCGTTGTTTAACGAAGGGTACAGTGTGATTCTTGAAAGACAAATTTCTTTAGATAAGAAACTTCAGAGTAGGGACCTTACTTTCCTGCTTGCCTGTGATGTTATCAAGCAATAATCCTTGTTAAGTAAGGATTAATGTTCAAACATGATCACGCTGATGAAATGTCTTTTTGGCTGCAGAGGAGAGCTGGCAGAGTCTCCTGTGCCTGCCTCTGGATGATTTTACAGACCTTGTTCACGTGAGCCACTTTATCTGTGGGTCAGGTGGGGGATCACCAGCATCTCCCACTGCCACTGAGGAGCATCTTGGGTGAGATCTCATCTGCATCTACGAGTAATGCCTTACAAAAGCATCTTTGAGTTGTAAGGCTCTGAAACCAAGTTCTCTGTCAGCTCTAAAGTTGTTTTGGATTTCATCAGCTTGTTTTATCTCATGGTAGAGAGTGCCAGTGTTAAGAAGACTTGTCTTAAGCAATCCTCTTAGTGTTCCTGAGAGAGGTGGCTATATTTTAAATATAGTGAGTCAATCTGTTGTCCATCCCTTATGGACAACTTGATCAGACCCCTTGGGGCAAAGTTAATGGAGTCTTGTAATATCTAAAAAGCCCTTTTAGCAGCAGCACTTTTTAGTTTTCGGTTGTAGTGCTTATTTGCTAATTCCCATCTCATTGCAAAACTTTCTAGGTACTCTGATTTCGTTATCTGACTTGTTAGGAGTGAACATGGCCCTTAAGGACTCCTCTGTTTTTGGACAGTTGTCAATTTTACCAATTAAAATAACGCCTTTGGATGGTTATCAGAAGCTGGAGCTGAAAACATGTTTGCAATTACTGATGACATAGCTGTTTCTATTTGCTGCTCTCTCTTTTAATTCCCAAAAGTGATATTTTTTTTGGCAGTAGATATGAGAAAATATGTCACTGTGTATAATTACAAAATGCTGTTCGTTTCTGTCTTGTAGCTGTGGGGGGTTAGTTGGTACAACACACTTGGTTCATTCTTGGCTCACTCAAAAGCATGACACACATTTAAGTGTATTATTAATTGTCATGTTAATATTCATTATGAATATTAACATATATTCATAATATTCATGTTAATTTCCATGGAATCATATAATTCTGCATGCCTCCAAATTGATGTTCAAGGGTATATGCAAGCATGAAAAAAGCCCCACTGAATGGTTTCCTAGAACATTGTAATAAGCCTTAAATAAAATCACCTTCTGCATATTTTCCTCTAGGGCACCTGGGCTTTGTCAACAGCCTTTGACCCCACCATGATCATTGCTACAAAACAAGATTCATCCCTGGCAATGGGCTTTGTACAAAGCTGCTTTAAATGTTCGTTGTGCTTTCAACCAGATTCAAAGTACAAATCCACAGTACTGGCTTTACTTTAATTTCCTAGGTTGCATCTGCCATCTTATCAGAGCAATCTGACTGCACAGTGCACTGAAGAAGCTGCATAATGTTTTCAGTGGCCTGGATTTTTCACTTGATATATGAATAATGGCTCTATAAGTATCTCTGAATTCTTCAGAAGATTGTTTTGCAAGAGAAAGTTCTACTAGAAACAGTAACTTAGGAAGAGCAAATCACTGGGATAAGAGGTGAACCTCAATTTAAATGAATTTTGCCTGGAAATTTATATAAAAAGGATTGATGCAAATATTTTGAGGAGCACAGACTCCTCAAATCAGTGAGAATTTTTCACTGGTTTTGTATGAGTATCAGATTTCCAGTGCATGTTGTCTATACAAAAGAGGGTGCATAATGTCTGAAGTGTTCTATTTTTCTATAAAAGCGACCCATCTAAGAAAAACCTGTCCATTAAAGGTGAGTGCACCTGCTGCAGTTTGCAGACAGGTGGGTTCTTTTCTCTAATCCTGGTGAAGTTTTAAGAGGTTTCAGATATGTTCATTACGCCTTTTTACTTCTCTTTCTTAGAGAACTCCCAGGCTTAGGCAAGAGAGAGGGTGGCTTTGGCTCCTTGCCTGGGCTGGGGGTTGTCACTGAGCAGGCATAAGGCCATGGCACGAAACCAGGGTGGGGTCACAGCACTGGAAATTTTATTGTAGCATAAAAATAGCTCCCTGCCAAAGTCCTCATCGAGGAATGTATTTCAAGGTCAGTTACACTCCACAATCATCTCAAAACATGCTTGTAAATAAATTGTATGGGCTTAGCTCTGCTGTCATTGACATTTCTCCCCAAGTAAATGCCAGGCTTGCTGTGGAGAAAATTCCACTGACTGAGAGCCCCACACCTGAACAGGCTTAGAGCTTCTCTTCTCAGCTGGGATTTAGTAGTCTTGGTTCTAGGTGGCAGCAAAGCCCTACTCAAAGCCTGGGAGTTGCTTGGGGTACACCTGCCCTGGGTGATGAGGAGCAGAGTGCCTGAGTCACTGCTGGACAGGGCAGCTCTGCAAGCACAGCCTGGATGGAAAAGCAGGGCACTGCTGCTCCAACAGGTCCCTGCTGCTGCTGGTGGGGACACAGCTGCCTCTCAGCCTGTTTATTTGGGCAGGAATTGCTTATTTTTATGTGCTGCAGCTTCACTTTCCAGGGTAGGACTTTGCTGCTCCGTGTCTTTCTGTCTGGAGACCGTGCAGGCAGTGTCAGGCACAGGTGAACTCTTACCAAGCATTTGTGTATTTGCTTACAACAGCCAGCTCTTCTCTCAGGAAAGGCACCAGCACACTGCTATATTATTATTATTATTATTATTATTATTATTATTATTATCATCATCATCATATTAACAACTTGTATTCAGAAGTCATAAGTCTTGTTTAAGGATAAAAGACCTGCTTGAACACAGCCATTTACAGGTATGAATTATTAAATTGATAATATGTTAGAAAGGATGTTTTGGAACTCCTTTCTATACAGAAATTAATGTTTTATCAGAAAATAGTAATGGAAAGAAAATTGTGTAGTCTAGCAAGGTATATAATTTAGACTTGATGATAGAATAATTGTTTTCCATCAAGCAAACCAAAGAAGAATCCATAATAAAATTTTACAAGTTAGCTGCCACCAAGAATAAACTCAAGAGCACTATATGAAATGAATAGTGTGTTTTAACTGAATCTTCTCTCAGGACAATAACTCTAATGTAGAGCCAAGGTCTGAAGAGGTCACCTGCAGAAAACCCTCCTGGGTCATTTCAGAGGAGAAAGGAAATATTCTTCTCCCTGTCAGGTTCACTTCATGTCCTAATATGTCTGAGGATGTGCATTGAAAACATAATCCACAGCCACCATTCTGAGTTGGGGTTTAGATAACAAGGGTCATTAAGAAATCTCTGAGGATGACAAACTTAACCCTGAATGAACTTAAGGATCATATCATGCTACTAATGTGAAGAGTAAGTCTGGTTGATTGTAATTGTGATTGAACTAAAATGTCACTAACCATTAAGATCAATTTCTCTTTTTTAAAGAATTGCAGCATTTCTCTGAAAATATGTGTAAGATCATAACTGGCATCTATTGAACATAGTCTGTGCTGAGCTTTTCCAGTGCTACATGAGAGCACATCTGGATTTCCATATGTTTCCAAATGTTTGTCATATCTCACATCTCGTGTTTGTAGGACCGGGGTGTGGCAACCGAGTGCAGGATCCCAAATTAAAATACCTATTGAGAAACCTCTACATTTGTCATCACAAGCATCCAACTCCACAACTTCTGCTCAGGCCCTTTGGGTAACCCAGGGTGTATCATGACTCTTCCTGTGCCCAAAGGATGATGTGTGTTCCCCAAGAATGTGCAGCACTCCTGGCTCTGGATTCAGGACTGGGGTGCTGCTGGGCTCTCAACATGGCTGTGCTGGGGCGAAATGCTCCAAACCTGTTCTCAGGGATTCCATGTTAGGAATATCAGGATGTTTGCATTGTTAGGCTGCTTGGGCACTGGAACAGGCTCCCCAGGGCAGTGGTCACAGTCCCAAGACTGAAAGAGCTCAAAATGTGTTTGGAAAAGCTCTCAGGCACATGTGGGATCATTGGGGTGTCCTGTGCAGGGCCAGGAGTCGGACTTGATCCTTGTGGATCAAGGATCAGCCTATTCTGTGGTTCTATGTGCCATATACATTGGAGAGGGTTTGAAGTTGCCCTACCAATGGCCGTGTGAAAGATTCCTGACTGCTGGCACTATAAAAATCATTCCCTGAACATTCTCAGACCCTTATCACAATGGCCCAATTTCGGCCTGAATGAAGCAAAGAGGCCACTTAAACTGCCCTTGCCCAAATCCCCACTCTCTATCCTACAGGCATGCCTTTGAGCCTTGAGCCTCGTGTAAATTCTTACAGCTCCATTGATGTCATCAATTTGAACAATTACAAATTACAATGACATCAAAATATCCAAGCACCAGTAGATGGAAGTCGGCAAGGAATTATCACATTCCTTGCTCTCCAGTCATACTGGGGCTCCTTGCTTGGTTTCTGTGTCCCTTGTCTTGCATCAGTCGGGGTGTCAAAGTTCTCATTTGCATTTTAGCTTCCTTGAACTCCTAAAAGTGAAGGAACTTGGCTAAGCATAGAGTTTCAGTATATTGTATTTACATAAAGGGATTAAGGTGCTTATAGAAAATGCTGGGTATATAGAAACTAACTACAAGGATTATGGGTGAATTTTATTTAGCTATACTTCTCATTCAGTTCCATTCAGGGAGGCTCTTTGGATTTCCAAGCTGTGGGCGTCTTTTGTTCTAAGTAAAAAGAAATTAAAAAATTATCCCTTGGGTGTCTTTCATGGACAACAATGATAGAAGAAGCCTTCTTAGCTTGACAGCAGATTCAACTCCGTGTCTATTTCTCAATAGGGTCCATCTCTGTGTTGCTGTGCTGGTGTCAGGGTGCTGCAGATGATAAAGCCATCTCCTTTCTGCTGGGATCAGCACGAATTTTTGCCTCATTGGATTGTTTTTTCTCAGCTTTTTTGATTCCTGATGATTGGATGCACTGGCTTTATGGCTTTTTCTCCCCACTTGTTTTTCTCTTGGTTACACGACACAGTTACATTAATTTTTAGAGTGGTCCACAGTGCAGCATATAACCGAAGGCACTATGCAGCATAGTGAGTTTTGGATGTTAATAGACACGCAGTCACTAGGGAGGGACAAATTCAAGTCCCTGGGAGACAGGAAGCCCTGCTTTTTGGAGGGCTTGTGGTCTTGTGATGAAATAGGTTCAGAGTAATACTCCTCTCAGTACGATAAATCAGCAGTGATTTCCTTGAACTCAAAAGGGGTTGAGAAGAGATAAAACCAGTGACAGGAGAATCATTGCCCTTCTCTCTTAAGAGCAGACAGTTTGTTAAATTCCTTTGCTCCTCAGATAGTGTTGAATGTCATGCAAGTGATCATTGGGTCTGTGGGGAGTGGGATACAATCAGGATGTTAATGTGCTGGAAGTGCAGTTGTTTCTTCCCCGGTGTCGCCCGTGCTTTGACTCACCTTGGCTGCCAAAGAACTCCTTCAGTGCTCTTCATTTGTAACTCAAATCTTTACCTACACACATTTGCGACTGAGATTTGTAAGAGACAATTTTATGCTTGAAAAGGGGAGAATTACTTTACAACTATACCTGTTGTCTGTGCAGCTGCTTGACAGCCTGGCAAGAATTCCTTTCACTCTGTGCCTCTGGTTCTCTTTGTCAGTAAGAAACAGAACATGTATAGTTCTAAGTGCTGAAAATCAAATACTGGCGTGATAGATTAGTTTCTCTCTAACCCCTCTCCTTCTCCCCCCAGTGTTCTAAATATGGCTCTACTTTGAAATTAAGTGCACTACAGAATATTCAGTTGCAGCACATTGCTGGCATACAGTTTATAAATTGTTAGTGTTTGGCAGCCCTTGGTTTTTAAATTCCTACTGATCACAAGTAGCTGGCACTAATCAGCTCCAATAGAGTTATGGTACTGTGTACCTTCTTAAATGGCTGGAGTGCAGATATACATCTAAAACCCCAAATATAATAGCCACATGTCAGAAACACTTTACTCTGAGCAGGGTTTTTATTTTACTTTTTACATCTCTCACATTTTACATCTGGTTCAACAGTTCTGAAGGAAACTACATCTGATGTGATAGCAGGAGATCTATATCACACATCTCAAAACCTGCCAGAAATGCAATTTAAATATAGTTTTGGACAGAGTAAAAGAAGTATTATTGGTATCAGATGTTTGGGCAGTGAGAAGCAGATCTCCATCCCCCTTTGTTTTTTTTTCATACAGAAGGAAATCATAATGTGAAATCCTAGTTCTGCTAAAACTTGTGAGAGCTTTGCTGTTGATTTCAGTCCTCAGTGTCACCTTGCAGTTGTAAGGCACCCGCCAAGTTCAAGCAAAGCTGTGTGACTGGAGCAGCAAAGACAGGTCTGGATGTGGCCTTTGCAGAGACGAGCAGGGTTTGAGCTGGTTTCAGAGGGGATGACTATCAGCTGTACTGTGTCACAGCCACAAAAAGTTTGTGTAGGGCAGGCTGGTTCTGGTAGATGTCCCTCCATTCCAGTTTATTTTCATGGTGCAAGTTTAGAAATATCTGAAATTTCAGAGAAGCTAGTTCAAGTCAGGAGTTTTATGCCTTGGTCATCTGAGAGTGCACATACCACCTGAAGTGAACTTGTGAAGTTTGTGAGAATCATTCAGCAGCAGTGGATGCAGAACACGACCTGCTGGCTGCGTCTGTCACACATTAGCACCTCCCCGGCTCGCCTCTGAGGAGCTGCCTGCCCGTCCTCCACATATGGCACTGGGCTTAGGTGCTCGGAAACAGGAGAGCCTGTGCCTTAAAGAGGTGTAATTCTAACACTCTTGGTACTTGGGCTTTGCTGAAAAACAGACCTCACTGATCCAGGTTACTGAAACCTGCTAATCAGAGCTGTCAGTCAGGGCTTGGGAATGTGTTCAGCCACTTGTGTGCCAGCAGTGTGCCACAGCACCTATGCACGTGTCCAAAAATGCCTTTTCTTCTTGTGCTGGCTGTGTAAGAGATGTCATTGTGTGAGTCTGGGGCTGCCTGAACAGGCAAACCAAGATTCACTTGGTTATTAGGATCCTAATTGTTATTATTTCCTCACTCTGGAGCCCTAACGAAGAGGAGGGGCCTCAGTGTGATGGACTCAATAAGATGAGCTCTTGCTTTGAAGCATGCTACGTTTTTGTCTCATTACTTCTGATCATAATCCAGCACCAAAAGAAATCAAAAGCTGTCTGTGAATTCAGTGAGGGCTCAGGGCACACGAAAGCTCTCAGGAAATGCTCAGTGTGTTGTCAGGATCAGGCCTGTAATGTGTAACTCCAGCCTAGAAAACTCATTTCCTTTGAAGCTCAGTTGAGTGTTACTACTACACATCAGCATGTTGCACCACACAGAGTATATCAAATTTGATGTCATTTTTTTTCTTCCTTTTTCCCTGGGAACCTGTAAATATCCTTTGGTAGCAAAACCAGAGAGGAATAAATTCTCCTCGATGTATTTACAAATGTGAGAAGCTTTTCAAGTTGTATTTGCAATTCTCTTTCTTGCAATGACCTCTATTTTCATAATCCTTCATGGAATATCATGGTTTAAAGAGCTTTCTCTCCCTGCTGTTTTTGTTAAAAGGTTTTTGGTATGATATTTGGAAAGTCAAATTCTGCATTTAAATGTTGTGTTTTCACAGATATAAATGAAAGAGGCCATATTTATCTTTTCCCCCTTTCCTCTCTTTTTCTGAAAACATCAAGCAATACCACTTTTCTGCATGTATTGTTAACTAAACCGTGAGAGCATACAGCAGCTTTAATAGTAAAGCAATTGTGATTACATCTTGCTTGTAATTACATTTATTTCCTCACATATGTCCAAAAAGGCAAGCATTAGTTTGGCCTGTATAGGCATGTGCTAATGGCAAGAAAATCATCTGGCAGCTTGACAGCAAGGAAAATAGCTTACAGTCACTTAAAGTCTTTCATGTCATGGACACTTGCAAAGACTCTGAGCACTCAGGCTTTTGCTCGCATGCTTTTAAAATCGATTGCGTTCTGAGAGAGGGGGAATTTGCAATGTGCAGTGGATCTGCATCCAAACAATCCAAATATGAAGAGATACAATTAGCAAGGTGTGGGTGTGTGATCACAAATTTGAAAATTCCGGTAATGGCACTGTATGGGATTAATCTACAATATCCATGGGCCCCATGCTCGGTTCGGTGTCAGCCTGGCAGAAACGCCAGGAAAAAAAAGGTGGGAAAAGAGAGTCTCTGGTAACTGGAAGGACTGAGTCTCATTGTATCCCAAATACCATCTCATTGATTTCATTGACCTCTATGTACAGGACAGTGAATCCAGAGTGACCCAAGGGTCACAGCTTGCTCCTGTAGGCTGTGCCAGCCCTGGCATTCCTACACGAAGTGACCCCACTGGTGACTGTTTACACTTTTTAACAAAAAGCTGGCTAGAAATTTTACAGACTGATTTATGAAAAAGCTGAAATCACATGCTGAAAAGTTTCCTATTCTAAATCATAAATGTTGCAAAATTCTTCAGAAGCTGCATGTGATGTTAAACTGAACGGTGTCCCAAATGCTGTCTGGGAAGAGTGAGAATTTTTCAGTATCCATATAAGCCACAAACTAGGGTGATGTGCAAAATTTCCTGAAACTAGAGGTACATTTGTATCTTCTGGTAAGTCTGCTTGCCTTCTGCTATTGTGGCTACCAAGAATCTAAACAAATTCACTTGATTAAATGAGTGCCTAGCCAGAACAAGTGCACTCCCAGAAGGTTTGCCTTGATCCCCTGTTAGATCTTTTCCAGATTTGTGGGCACTCACATTTGATAGCCAATATCCATGGTCTATGACTACATAATTTATATCCACAGCTGTAGAGATCATTACTGAAAACTTATTCAAGAGCTGGTAAATACATGAACAAATGTTAATCTGCACACTCAACTCAGCAACTAATTGCACAAGCTTGCACATATATCCAATTTGATATTTTTCTTGCTCAGCTAGAGAGGAGCCAGTGCATAAATCCTGTAGCCCTGTGCCAGGTGGGGAGACAGACAGACAGACAGACAGACAGACATATACACAGATATAAATGACACAGCTTTTCTGAGAGGGCTGGCAGTCCCTGAGCTCCCGTTACCAGATCAGCCCTCTGGATTTTGCTGAGTAATTGGGCTGGGCAAGCAGGGAGCCAAACTAATGCTCCAGCAAAGCTGGCTCAGCCCTCCAGGCAGCATGGACAAAGGAACTGCAAAATAATAATGGAAGTTGCTCACTGGGTCTGTTGCTGCTGTCTGCAAGGGTCAGGCACGTTCTGGTTTTCTTGGGGCAATAAAGCTCCCAGTGAGTGCTGGGCACAGTCCTGGTTCTCTTCCTAGCCATCCCTCATCCTTTGGGTGATCACAAAATCATTAAATCTTTAAAAATGGAATTTTTGAGGAGAGCTGTGAGACACTATAGGACTAAAACCAAAGGCTTTTTGTTTGTTTTGTTTAGTTTTTGGCTGCTTTGCAGCTTTATTGCATTTATTGTTCCCTGTCTCTCAAACCTCCCATTGAGCTAAAATCTTTCAACAGCTAGGGCACCGAGTAACTATAGCTAGTAAATATCATTTACCTCCCAGAAATAGAGCCTAAGCTTTCTCCTCCTAGTGTTATAAGGAAAGTAGGAATATTATTTGCCATGGAAATGGGAGAATGGAGGAATCAGAGTGGACGCAATGATAAAATAAAGGTTCATGATCTGTGTTACGCTACAGAAATGAGGTTTGTCTTCTGGCTAGAATAGAGGTCAAATTACAACATCTGAGTACTGGGTGAGGAAAAGCAGAAGGTTGGACTGGAGTTTTGGTCTATTCTCTGTTCCAGAATTTAGGGAGTGCTGAGAAATCTGCCTTTAGATCTATTTCTGGATTTGTATGCTGTGTCTCTAAGAGTTATATTAGCTTTTTCCATTCCGCCATCTGAAAATGTTAATATTTGGGGGATTTTTTTCATAAAAACAGCAACAACATGGAAAATATTAACAGGAAACATTTTAGATGCTACAGGAAATTACAGCTGTGAAGAGTGTTTCATATTGTATTAGCAGGAGATTGAATGAGGCTTCTTCCCATCCAAACTTTTAAATCCATGACAAGGAGGAATGTCTCTGACTCCATGTACCTGCTCTGAAGGGGTATGAAATCTATAAAGAGCAGATATTGTTTGCTTTGCTTTCACCGGCCTGGGAATCAGCAGAAGCACTTAGTTTTAGCGCAGCTGAGTTGCACAGTTGTGGGAGTTGTGAATGAAGTGACAGAGACGTCACAGCCAACATCCTGATATCCTGGCTGGGATGCTGACAGTGGGACACACATGTTTGGCAGGCAGTGTTGGTCCTGCCTGGGATCCTGCTTTCCAACACAGAGGATGCTCTGTCCTCTGTCCCTCACATAGAGGAATTTCAGATCTGTCTCGTGGGACAAGGGGCTATAGAGGACCCTGAGCAGCCTGGACCTGGCAAGGTCAGAGTGAGCAGTGAAGCTTCCTGAGCTGCTGGTGAATGAAGCATGAAGCAATGATGGACTTTGTTTTTTTTAGCTAGCAAGCATAAGTCTAGCCTGGTTATTTCAAAATTAAATTTGCAGTTTCATAGTTTATATCCCTCAAGCATTATGGTGACTCACACCAGGTGACTGGTTTGCTCTCAGAACTTGCCTGTGTTCCTACATATGCAGTTTATTTTCTGACTTGATTGACCTAGAGAGAACATTGCTGCTGAAGGAGCCTTTTCATGAGAAGAACAATGCTGCTGGAGGAGCCTTTCCATGAGAAGACGATGTGCTCATTTCATGCTGTTTAAAAATCTCCCTAGACTCCATGCACAGAAATAGTAACAACAACAACAAAATAATTGAGGTTATCTTGAGAGGAATTCTCTCCTCTGGAAAGTGCACAAAATCAGAGATAACCTCTGCTGCTGTTGTGTCTGTCCTCAGGCCTGTAGGGAACCACCAGACTCCCTGTGAGCTGAGCAGCTTTGCCCTGTTTGTATTCTCAGATTGGCCCCTGCCCTGGAGAAGTCACCCCTGGCAGTGTGGGAGTGAGTTCTGTTCTCCTCTGCCCTCCCTGAAAATCCACTTTGCACCCCCACAGGATGGCATCACTTCCACGTGTGCTCATAGCCACAGAAGTGCTGTGCTCTGCAGTCTGCAAGGGGTGCATATACCTGATCTGCCTCAAGCTAACAAATCCCCCTGTGCTCAGAAATAAAACAAACCTCAGAAGGGGGGAAAGTTCCCTCTTCTGAAATGATCAGATGCTATAATGCCGTTTCTTTTGAGCCGAATTCTGTTGGGCAGGCAGCTATTGATGTGGTCCCCATTGTCACTTAGGTATTTGGTCTATTCATTATTTTCATTTATATTGTTTATGTAGAGCACCTAGAGGCCTGTGATAAGCAAATTCCACCAAATAAAATAAGCCAACTTTAGTAGGTCAATTAGCATTCTCCAAAGATCATACATTTTAGCAGGGAGTTTTGCAGTTTACTGCTGTTGTCTAAGGAGAAAATGGAAAGTAGACCCCTCCCCTCATATACAGTGTCAAATATCAACTCTAAATTAGAATGTTACTTATTCTTACTGAAACTGGGAATTCATTGCATGAGCTGAGTAATCACAATGCTGTGCTCTGATTTTGTTTCTGGAGATCATCCAATGAAAACAGCCTGTTGTTACCTACTGGGAAGAAATAGGCAAATACAGTCATGTCTCTAATATGTGTACACAGTATATCAGTGCTCTCCAGGTTGCTTGCTAAATGCAGCTTAAGAATGTTCTGAGATACAGACAGGGAGATTTGTAATGAGACCTGTGCAATGTATTTCTAGTGTCTGCTGCTTTCTTTATAGTTATGAAATCAATAAAACTCAGGTGTACCAAAGAATATAGCTTAGTAATTCAGCATTGCAGGCTGATGGAAGTTGTTCTGATGGGGAATTTATTTTTGATTTGAACATTATGAGCTTCCTGCTTCCCCTACTTACACAACTTCTCACTGTTTTATTGCCCCCTTCTCTTCACTTGGTTGTCCTCTTTCAGGGGTCCTCTGAGGTGCTTTTTGTCCTGCTTAAGTTTTCACTGGCTCTTTCATGATGCCTCTCTGCTTTAAACTCTTTCCTCATTTCCTCTCTTTTGTTTGAGATTTTTTGCAATACTGAGAGTCCTAACATAAAACCAGTTAATTGGTTTATACAATATTTACACTTATATACAGTAATTTCACGAATATAAGCCGCACCTTTTTCATTGAAGAATCCAGCCTACTCCAGTAGTGCGGCTTATATTCAGGCGCGGCTTATCTATGGACAAATCCCAGTGAAATGTCAATCCGGAAGTGAGAGCCGGCCAGGGAGAGAGCTGCCGCAGAGCCACTGCCAGGTGGGCGGTGAGCCGGAGCCACTGATGAGCAGGGGGAGGGCCACAGCTGGATTGGCAAGGCCAGCCCGGCTTCGCCACCTTCGCATGAGTGAACTAGCCACCTTTACCCCCTCCACTGCTGCGAGCGAGCTGGGGTTCCCACGCTCCCTTCGGCGGAGAGTGCGAAGCGGGGCTCACTCACCCCTCCTCTGCCGCGAGCGGGGACCCTCTGCAGCCTCTGCCGCCACAAGGCACTGCCGCCTTTGCTGTCACGGCGGCGCGCAGGCCGCCCCTCCCCAGGCACCGCCGTTTCGCTGTCCCGGCGGCGTGCGGGCTCCCAAGCCCCCTGGGTGCTGCTGCCTTTGCTGTCGCTGTGGCACGCGGGCTCCCCCCTCCCCCGGGCACCATCACCTTCGCACTGGCGAGTGCACTGCTGCCGCTGCCACTGAGCAGGCAGGGGCCGTGGCAGCCAGCCCCGGGCCAGGAGTGCAGGGGCCGGTGGCACGGGGCGGGCGCCTGGGGCTGCTTTTAAAGCCTTCACTGGTCTATGAAAACTGTTTGCAACTTGAGCCGGACACCAAACCCTGCGCTGGAGTGATTCTCTTACTAACTTGTTACTTTGTCGCACACGGGTCCTCGCTTTAAAATAAAAAAAAAGGTGTGGCTTATATTCGGGTGCGGCTTATATATGGACAAATCCCGTGGTCTTCCCAGCTACCCGGAAGTGCGGCTTATATTCAGGTGTGGCTTATAATCGTGAAATTACTGTATGTGACATGCTGAGTTTGTGCCCTTCATCCCAGTTTCTGAAGGTTTAGGACCTGCCTAGAGTTGGGTATTTTTACCTCATCTGAGTCAGTGATCTAATCTTTACTCAAAGTTTTACTGACTTCTAGGTCTCAACTTGAGCCTGTTGATGTGTTTCTGGTTTGCTAATTTAGACTTGAACTTACGTCCAAACTGAGCCAGATCATAAGCTGTCTACCTTCACAGTCTGCCTCATGTCTGCTCTTCCAGTCGGTTGTGTTTGGGAAGCTGACCTTCCCAGGAATCCACCTCAGAAACTGGATTTTTTTTTTGTTTTGTTTTGCTAAGCATTTTCTGGCCAAAGAAGTCACAGAAGAGATGCATCAGTGGGCAGAACAGCTGGGAGAGAACAGGGAGTTGTATGATCGCTGCTGTCCAGACTCCTGGGCTCCAGACTCGTGGTCCTGGGTGAATTCCAAGTGCACACAGAAATGCAGTGTGGGAGGAGCTGTGCCGTGGTAGGGGCAAATCTGTGCTGGGGTTTAGAGGTCTGGGGTCTCCAGTTTGGAGTTTTGCCTCAGGGGTCTCGGTGTAGGTGGTCAGCACATCTGTCTGTTGAGGGGACTTTTATCTTCCCTCTGGCACTGCAGAGATGGCCAATGATTCCAGACCCTGAAAGGTATTTGGGGTTCTGACTGCAGTTGATTTTGGTGTGTTTGGTGATGATGAAAAATGCATTGTTAGTGAATTCATGAAAATCACACAGCTCTTGTTGGTCAGAGTAGAAAAACAAACTGAATAAATGAAAACCACAATTTAAAAGATGCCCAGAATGACTATATTGTGTAAAATGTGAAATATTAGTGTTTTTCCAAAGAAATATGGGTCTTGAGTACCTAAGGCAGGTCTCAGTTTTAATTAAAAACCAGCTAAACTGATTTTTTTCACTTGTTTGTTGGTGTTGTTCATCAGCCTCATCATAGAGTGACTGTTCCTCTAGACCAGAACTTTTCCATTGCAGTCATAGATATTTCTGCTTCCCACCTTATTTATTCACTAGTCATACAAAAGTCATCATATGCTGCATTGCAGTCCAAATATTCCATTTGTAATGATAATATATAAATTATTCTGATTTGTGATTATGTTGATTGTCCTTTGCTCATGCCACAAAAATCATCCTTAGAGGTATTGCTGATGGTTTCAGAATGTAATGATTCTTATCAGTGCTGAGAACCAAACTAAAAATTTTGATACACAACAACCAACTCCATCCCAAGAACATAATCTACATCCAGCTGCTAGTACTGCACTGAAAGACTTTTAATCCTAGAATGTGAAATACTCAGCCCAAGTCAAAACAAAACTGAGAACCAACTACCATCCTAAATCTAGTGAGGTTTTATCTAATTTTTTTTTCCTGGGATATAATGAATTAAACATAGTATGAAATGCAAAAAGGTTACATTGAGACATATAATATTTGAAGGTTTAATTCATTTTTCTAGTGTATAAGACACAAGGCTATTAAATTTTTAAAGCAGTGATCTCCTGAAGTCCCTACTTTATGAGGGCTTTCTTCATAAAGATAAATGGTTTCCTTGCCAAATCAAATGCAGATTTGAAACAAATTAAGTTAATGTTCAATGGTACAAGGTAGAATGGATGGGGGAACTGTTTTATTTTGCATTGTAATAACCATATACACCTAAATCAATAGCTGTGGAAAAAAAAGGCAATAATATCACGTAACTGCAGGAAATGAAATATAGTGAGATGAAGGGGGGAGCGGGTTTCAGAATGAAAGGATTTGTATTGGAATAATGACATTTCATTAAAAAGGGAAGGAGTGCTATTGAATATAAGTCCATACCAGTAAATTCTATTTCTTATAATAACACTTGAGATGAGTTAAAGTTGCCCAAGTATTGTGATAAAGTATCTTGCTGGATTCCTTTCTTATATTATGCTGTAATTTTACATTAAAAGAAAAATTTGAAATGTTAAAGAGGCATTGCATGTTTTCTAAAGTGCTTTCTATTTCTCCTAATGTTTCATTTAACTTGTTATATTATCCTGTGCTCCTGCAATCTGAGCGGGAGGAAGTTTATCAGTTTCGTCTTCTGTAAGCTCGTATTAAAGGAACAAAACAAAATGTGAATCTGGCAGTGGTGAAAGGCATTGGATGGCAAGTCCTGGGGATTAAAGCCACTATTTATCTGCAGCACAGGCTCAGGCTGGTGAGTAACAATGAGGACTGAGAGAGGGTGAATCTCTGTAATACAGGGATCAGATTCCTGCCTGGTGCAAATCAGCAGCAGCCAGGGCTGATGCGTTGGGCAGTGGCACTGAACAGGACAGGATGCAGCCTTTTTCAAAGTATTTCACAAAGAAATTGCTGTTCCTCTCAAGTCAATGGCAAAAATCCCATTGATTTCATGGATACAGGGATTTTAACCTTGTTTTTATTGCTTGTCACCGTGAAGTCTCTCTGAAAGACTCTCCAGATAGAAAGGAAAATATTCCATGTGCTTCACTCCAGTCACTTCCCTTATCTGTTTCCTTCTTTTGAGGTTGCCCACAAAGGGAAGAGTTCCACTGACTGGGCAGACTGAGAGACACATGTGGCTGCTAGAAATTAAACTGATACCCCACCGTTTATGTCCCATGAGTCAGATCAAGAGGAGTTCATTAGAGGGACAAATCCATTTTGTCCTTTTGTGGAAGGAGTATCCGCTCCTTGAGGATACTCTGAGACCTGGGTGTGTGGGCACCTCTTTTGAACCTCTGCCAAGCAATCATCTGGAAAATCACTTGTAAGAGGTGTAGAGGATTTTAAAACAGGACTGACAGTGTCATAATACTTCTGTATCAGTGACAGAAACATTGTGGAACATGGATCTCATCTGTGTCAGAGCTTCTGTCTCCCCTGCCTGGCACGGTGTGTGCAGGCTGCATGAATCTGTTGTTATCCCTGCCAGCAGCTCTTGAACTCTGTCTTCTTTCACCAAAAAAATGCTGTGTCTATGAGATGGAAACAGAGCTAGAACTGTATTTTTATATTAAGAAGGAGAAGGTTTGGAACTTAACTGTACTTCGTGGCGTTGGGTACAGAGGAGCCCATCGTGGGAACGTGGTACCTCTGTAGCATTCTCACACCATTATATCCTGTCCTAGCCTGGCTCCTGTGGTGTATTTCTGGCAATTACAGAAATGGAGTAATGCTTCACTTAGATCTCCTGGACTCATTATGCAAATTTAATGTGGTCAAAAATGCATGAAAATCCAGAGCACATTTGGATAAGACTTGGCTTTTCATTTAAGGCCTAGGAAATTGTTGTGTCCTGTCTCTCCATCACAGAAGAGGCATTTTTGTGCAGAGCTTGTGACTGAAATTCTTTCGAGCAGACATCTGAACAATCCCCTGTGCACAGTTAAAGGATAAAACTTGTCCATACACACACAGCTCAGCATCCTCCTGTCCCCAGTGCAATTTGCATCTGTGCTGTTCCTCCTTATACCCTGCACAGCCAATGAACCATCCCTTTGTGTGAGCCAGTGGGGGTCTTGCTTTCAGTTATTTTTGTAGTCATAATCAGCTATGTGCTTCACTTGTTGGTTCATTTGTTTCAGTAAGAATGGGCAAAGCATTCTCAGGCAAATTTCAGAGCCCATTCAGTCTGAAGAGTCTCATCCCTATGAGCATTATGGAGAGGTACAGAACTGTACTCGAGATTCCTTAGTCTGCTTCAAAATAAGATTCCAAGTGGAGCTTCCTGAAGCAAATCAGCTTTTCAGAGCTGCATATTGTGAAATTGGTACTCATGTCTACCAGCAGGAATTGATGCTGTCTGCTGAACAACCCTAACAGTGTACCTTACCTGAGTGTGTCACAGGCTGCACTTTTCATGCAAAAAGTATCAGCTTCAGGAACATTATTTATATTCTCTCCTTTCATACATTCAACAGCTAAGGTGTCACCAGATTTTTGCCAAGAGGCCAGGGGTTACTGATAGTGTCTGAGGAGATTTGGCTGTCTCCCACTCAGGATATGAGTGAAATGGTTTGCTCAGTGAGATGAAATATTTTTTTTTAACAATAAATAGAACAATATAACAATAAATATATCTGAGGTCTCATATAAAATGCCACAGGGAGTTTTATTTTAGAATATGTACAACTAATCAACCTCTGATTTGTGTATTGCTATCATATTTTCTAGTCTCTGTTTCCTCTGGATAGGACACTTGGGATGTGATCCTTTGAAATTGCTTTTAATTTTACTCTCCATTAAATTAATTATTGACAAGTCCTAGAATCTGAGCCACTCAAACCAACTGTTCATGGATTTGTCGTGTACATGTACCAGTAAAATTCACAAGTCACACTGTACTATGAATTGTATAAGTCAGTTGGAGAACAGAAAGAATGCTGCATGGTTTATCTAAATAATAAACACAATTGTAATGGGAAACATCCACTCTGAACTTTCCAAGAACATCTTGCAGCATAAAAAAATTTACTGCAGAAATTCTCAGATTGTGTTTTTAGATAATGGTTAAATGTAAGAATTTCACTGTGTTGCAGCAACAGTGAAAAAAGATGAAATATATTGAATAAAGATTTTATTGTGAGTTATTTGCTCAGCTCTGTAGCACCATCAATTTTTTCTCCCTATATAAAAATAATGAAGTCAATAAATGTGCTTAGGTGACCTCTGAGACTTACAAAAAGGATGTTATGAGATGGGTGGATACTGGATACAGTATTTCATTCAGATGCTGAACAGCTGTTGTGCTAGACAGTGCTGGCATCCTATTTTTCACCACTGGTGCTAATGCAAATTGTGCTTTGATTGTATTTATGTTCTATCATATTGTGGGAATGTGAAAAAAGACTGTTGGCCTTGTCAGCCCTTGTGTCCCAGCTGGTTATGCCATTTGCTGAGGTGTAATTGCAGTGACCAGAGTGGAGCCTGCATCAGCCTGGCCAGCCTCTGCTGACAACCAGCCTGGTGGCTGAACTGGGCTCCAGCCTCTTCCAAAAACCATTGAGCCCTGTTGTCCTGATGATTCCTACAGGCACATGACAGAGGTATGAATGGTTACCTGGTTTTGGCTTTTTCTCCCCTTGGAAAAGCAGATTTTATTCAGATTTATTTAAAAACATCTGGACTCTATCCTGACCCTGTCACTGTTAATTGTTCCATCTCTTTCCAAGTCAGTGATCCCAGCTTGCTGCACATCATGTAGCGAGCAGCAGAGATTTGTTAGGGATCAGAATTGCCTCTGTGTGTCCCAGAACATCCCTGGGGAATCACAAATGGGAGGGGAGGACTCTTTGTTCTTCCCTCACCTGTGTGCTGCTCCTGTGGGTTGCCTGCCCTGCTACCTGTCTTGTCATCAGTGCTGCATGTTCACAGGAACTGTAAAAGTATTTTTTCAAGGAAATATACAAATTAGCACTTTAATTTTCATGCAGATTTAATATTTATACCTGTGATGACTTTTTCCTTTGCAGGATGATGAAAAAGGAAATACTGGTTCACATTAACAGTTAACAATATGATGAGAATTCTGTGTTTTATTAATCATGTTTTCTACATATTTTCTCTGAGTTAAGTATTTATTTTCTTTTCAGTCTGACAGCTGTTCAAAAGTAGGTGCACACCTTGTCACTTACAGAAGGGTTTCTGTTGTAAATTGACTGAGGGTGTGGGATTTGCCCTGCAGCATCTTTTAAAAGTAATTAGTATAAATCAGTCAATAGATTTGTGTTAGTGACACCTGAAAAATTGCAGTAGTTTGAAAAACACTGCACTCTATTATATGTTATCCCCTTTAAGTGCCATTGGTTTAAAATGTGAGAGAATTATCTGTTTTTAAAAGTAGATCACTGGTACTTTGATTAAGCAGCTTTTGTTTTAGACAGCTCCATGCTTTTATTCAGGGGACAATTGATACTAACTATCTGCAGATTCATGGAATCACAGAATCATGGAATTACTTGGGTTGGAAGGACCCTTTAAGATCATTTTGTTCCAATGAGAAACCTTCCACTAAAAAAAAGTACGTTCAAAATATTATTCCATTGTTCACACTGAAAATAAGGATAGAGAAGGATCCTTTTGACCTGCCTACAAGTGACCTCTTCAAAACTAAGTTGCCCACACTCTGGAATGTTCCAGCTTCTCTGGTCTTCTGCAGTTGCTGAGCTATGGTGGTGGTGACCCCAGGCTCTCCTTAATGAGGGAAGCAAAGCAAAGATGCTGCTTGTAGGCAAGGAACTGGTGGAGTCAGCTGCAAAGAGAATTTTCTTGGGAGTAAGATTTGTTAGTCAAAAGGCAAGTTCCAATGTCCATTTTGGCATGTTAGTGAGTCCCTCAGGTCTGACAGGCTCCTGTTTAACTTCTGGGTGCTCTTTGCTCTTCTTTCATTCATAATCCATGAATGCTTTCTTGACAATTACTGAATTCTTATGAGTCCAGCCTTTTTTTTCTTTTTTTTTTTTTTTTTTTTTTAAGGGGTGTGGGATACCATTTCAGTCTCTGTCAGATTTTGTGGTTTTGCAACTCTTGTGTTTCTGTTTTCTTTTCAAAGCAAGTCTGCCCTCTGTGACTGTGGGGAGACTTTCCAGTGAGGCTGACTGCCATGAGAAATGATCTCAGAAGTGCTTCTAGGAGCCTTCACTCCTTTATAACCATGTCTTAAAGTTCTCTCGCTTGTTGTTTTTGTGAATAACCAAAAATGGGGTTTTTTTTAGTAGTTTGGGCAATTTAATCAAAACTGAAAGTATTCTTAGATCCTGAATAGGTACCAGTTTTGAAAATTCTGATTACAATAGCTCTGTCATCCCCAACACTAACCTTTTCTGTCTTTTTAGCTGTGCATAAGCCCCAAGCTGTTTAGATGAAAAAAAACATGCCAGGGACTTTTTTTTAAAGATCTGTAATTAAGCAATCATAACAGCCCTTTAAATGAATACAGCTTACATTTACATTTTAACATGCTCTTCTGGTGTTTGTTTAACTTTATTTCTTTTTCACCCCATCTCAGCATAATAGAAAATGTACAGCAGGCTTCCTGAGTGCCTCCAGTGGCCCAGCCTGTCACAGCCTGAGCTGTTCCTCTGGACTCAGGCTGGCAGGATGCCTGACACTGTCACTGCTTAGCAGGAGTGGCTTTGAACAGAAAAGCCAGCCATTTAGAAAGGCACATTGTTCTGCCCATCCCCAGATCAGAATCTATTAAAGCAATTAAAACTTAGCTGCGATCAGAAATTGTGTGTGTTGGGCTGAGACTGTGGAAAGTTCAGTGCTCCCTGGAGTTGGGGATCTGGGCTGGCTTTTCACACGAGCTCAGCAGGCACCAACTCTTGTTGAGAACAGCAGGGGTGCTTCTCGAGATTGGATGCCTTTGAAAATCTGATCATGTCACTTTATTTATTTATGTAGATTTGTGTGTGCACAGATATATACAACATGCCCAGAAACAAACATGCACACAAACATGACAGCTCTAGGGTCTGGATTTTCAAAGGAGCCTAGGAGAATTCAGTGAGAGATGGGTGTCTAATTAAAATTCATATCCTTCCTGCCTTTGGCATAACTTAAGCCTGCAGCTAAGTTAATACCAAAACATGACTAAAGGGCAGCAGGATAACTCAGTAAAACCTACAAGAAGGAAGCCAGGCAAATTAGCTTTCCTTTCACCAACCTCACATTTTCCCATTTCTTATTTTCAAAGATGGAAGTAAAACTACAAAGGAATGCCAAATCTCTTTAAAATACTGCCCTTAGGTGGGATGCTTTAGGTTGTGTGGGGTCAGGACCTATATCTGGTTATTTAAATGTATAGACAGCAAAAAAGTTAATTTTTGTTGAGGCTTCACTGTGCTGTTGCACTGGTGTATGAAAACCATGGCCAGGTAACCAAGGACTTTTGGGCACCAATAAAATCATAATTTAAGCTGTAAAATCATAGTAAAGACAATACATCTTTCTGTTCAATATACTGCAAACCAAACAATCAGACAAAAAAACTCCCCTGATTTAGGATTTCCCCAAATGTGGTTCCTCATCTATATGTACAAAAAGAAAATCTTGCATCCTGGAAGATGCTTTACCAAGCCAACTTTTTTTATGATAGTGCACAGTGCAGTTTACATCCAGCCCTGGTCCCAAGAGGGAGGAGGGCACTGAGTTCAGTGCCCAGCATCTCTGCTTTATCCAACACAGATCCTCCAGACAGCCCACCAGGGTACAAAATGGAAAAATGGAATGCAGTCTTAAGAAAGACTTTTACATCACTATGGATCTTGAATCTTCACTGCCCAGGATGTATCCTCAACAGGTAATTTAAGAAAAAACAGTAAAGATGATAATTTTTGTTCTCTGGAAATCACTGTGGGGAGGGGAGGAAACTAAATGCCCCTCTTTTCCAGCTGGGTGAGAGACAGGTTTGCACACCTATCACACAATTGTTTCTCCAGCTGCTGAATTTTAAAAGAAAGTGGCTGCAAATCCATTTTGCAAGAGATGCTATCTTTCTGTTTTCCTTAGAAAAGATTTACAGAACTGGCCTTTAAGGAGAGACTTTTTATTTCTCACGTCCTTCCCTAGTAGAAGTCAGTACCAAATGAGTCCCCTGAGCTGGCACTTGGATATCCAAGGAGACAAATCATGGCATGGCCATGTGGGCAGGTGTCAGCTTGCTACCTCTGACCAGAAGTACAGGACCCCGGAAAAGAATGAGGGCTCCCAGATTTGCATTTTTCCTCATGGAATGTGCCTGAGCTGTATTTACCCAGGGGCACTGAGCCACAGGGGAGAGCGTATCAAAACTAATAGGGCCCAGTGTTTTCTGCCCTGTTTGTTGGTGTCAGTCTCTGCTTTTTTTGAGTGTGAGCTGCTTTATGGACTTAGAAGGAATGAATCCCAACCTCTTTCTTTTCCAGAACCAGTCAGGTTTGCTGCAGTTCTCTCACTTGTGCGCTTGGATGGTACTGACAGTGGAGAACGGATTTTTAATTAAAGGGGAAAAAAGGTATTAACAAATACCTTACATCAAAGCAACTGGTCTCTAACCTGGGTAGCCCAGGATGCTTGCCCCTGCTAGGCTCCTGGACAAACACACTTCACCACTGTGATCTTAAGAGGCTGAAGTATCTTTCAGACAAGCTCATTCCTTAGACTTAATTAAAACCTAGTTCGCTCCTTTATTCAATTTATGAGGCCTAGCCAGTAGGATTAAGCGATTACAGGCAAAAAGCCCCATTTGTGAAACACTCATAAGCTCAAGCTGCTAGACTGCTCAGTTGTACTCCATTAAATTAATAAGGAATGAATAGACTGATCCATTATGAATAAAGCTGTGGGGAGCCTCAGCATTGCCTCAGACTCTCTGCACACTCCTTAGAGAACATTTGTGCAAAATGATTATGTTCATATTCATTCAATTGGAATTCTATAAAAGTGGAATGCATAAATTACTATAAAGATGGGGAGTTTATCTTAAACATTAACTATGTGTGTGAATTAATAAGACTATTATAAAACCATTAGCATTCAGTGTATTTACCTACGTATGCTGCATACCTAAACTAAATTCAACAATTGTTCCTAATTGCTATTCTTGTTGTGTGATCAAGCTGTGGTTCATTTTCCCTTGTAGTCATAATATTTATGAATTGCAGTTTTTCCTGTTAAAACTTCTCAGTCTCCCCTTTCCTCCCACCAGCTTTTCACTTGCTCCTGCAATTTTTGTATTGGAAAGTAAAGATCAACAGATGCATACAGATGTGTTAAAAGAAAACATTAGCTATCACCTGCAGGTATGTTTGTCAACCAAAGCTTCATCTTTTACAGAGTGTTAGTTGAAGAAGCATGTCAGTGGCTCCTGTGTGAGTGTCCCCTGAATCTGCTGCTGTTCAGCAGAATCCCAGTTTCAAAATGCAGAGGGTACAAAACTCATCCATTGTTCTTTGCCGTGTTGTGAACACACACAGTCTGTTTCTTCTGGAAGAATGCCAAATGAAAGGTAAAAAGCAAATCCAAAAACCAGAAAGAGAGGGTGCCTTCATGGGAAAAAAAAAAAAAACACAAAAAACAAAAAAAAAAAAAAAAAAAAAAAAAAAAAAAAAAAAAAAAAAAAAAAAAAAAAAAAAAAAAAAAAAAAACCAAAAAAAACAAAACCAAAAAAAATCCCCCACAACAGTTTTTAGAGGACTCTGCAAACAAGGAGTTAAAATGAATGAACATGAGTTAGTTGCTAAGTTATAAAAGCAAGAGCTCAGTGGTAGGGGTGTGCTGCAGGATCAGAGAAGGGCTTGGGGCTGAGCTGCTGGGACAGACACTGAGCAGGGAACCTTTCCTCCTGCTCTGCATCTCCCTTCCGTCCTTTGACACTTTCTGACAGGGCAACCCGAGCAGCAGAGCCTGTGGGGCTGTTGAGGGATTCACCAGGGACTGGGCTGAAGCAAAAGGACTGCATTACTGGGGCTGATTGAATGTGATCTCCATCAGATGGCAAGCAGGGGCATCTCAGCACCGTGTTATTTTCAGAGCTGTTCCTGAGCAGAGCGAGGAAGTTCCGTGTTAACACAGGTTAGCTGGCATGTCTGACCTTCATTGTTCCCAGTGGAAACAGTGACAGTCTATTAGTCCTCCACCAGGGATATCACTGTCTCGCAGCAGCTCTGAAAATCCCCCAGGACACTCCTGGAACAACAATAATTCTGCAAGAGTTCACACAACGTTAGAGCGCTGTGAAATGTTTGCAACAAATCTCGCCCGGGTTGGAGAGGGGGATGTGGTGGGAAGGGGGAGAGGGATGGCTTTGAACTCAGCTGCATTGGAGAGGAGACACTAACCTTGCAGGCAAATCAGACCAGGTGGGATTTTGCCACAGGAAAATCTTGCTAATTCTCTTGAAAGGAAACAGCCAAATAGATAAAAGAAGGTGGGAATTCATTTTTTGGCTTAATCTTGCTTCTGAAGTAGAGTGTCAACTTTTAAATCTGAATTTTGAAGTGAAAGACAAAGAATTTAAACAGTGAAACTCGTAGGGCTAAAAGCCAAAGAAATCGATTTTCAACTGAACATTTAGGAAATGGAGTGACAGAGTTTTAATACAGCTTATAGGAAGTAGAAGTTGTATCATTATTTTGATACAAAAATAATGCTATTCATGGGGAAGTAAGTCTGTAGATTTTTACACATTGAGTAGCTGCTTAGATCTTTTCATGGCTGTACTTTTAGAATTAAAGGGTGGGAATACAGCAACTCTTAGGTCCACTGCTGGATTTCTTAGACCTGATCTTCTCCTCTTTGGTTACATTATCCTTTTCCAACACGTTGAGCCTTTCATTCCTGCAGCCTGTGGCACAGTTGTGTGGTGTGTCCTGACCTCAAACTCAGCACCCAAGGGCAGGAGTGATGCCTGAGCACAGATAACCTGACAGGTGTCCTAGGGCTCACTAAAGATAAGCATGGACTATGTGCAGGGTAACCTCGACCTGCAGCTCTGGAGATTTTTCACCTAGGGGGTGAAAACCTCAAGGAACAGAGTTACTTGATGTCATTAGGGTCCCTGGATGACTTAATCCAGGCTTGATCGAGGGGATTAATAAATGAATTCTTGACAGAGCCAGCATGTGAAGTCTGTATTGGAGAAAGGCTTATTCCTTGGCCTGGCTCCAAGGGAAACTAATCATCATGAACTTCATGCAGATTTACGATTATTCTTTCTGTAGAAAGGGTTAGGGCAGTGCTGTCTGGCAGTGGTGGAAAGTCTGTAGAAAAGGAGAAACCAAGCACTCACAGGATGAACATTGTATGGGGGCTTGTTTCCTTAAAATCCTTCCCTTGGATTTTCTGCATTTTCACGGAAAACTGATGTAAGAGCACTATCATGTATTAAACCAGATAGAATCGTTCTGCTCCTCTCAACTCAGGAGACAGAAATATCATACAGGCTTATTTTTCCAAGAGAGATGGTATCATGGAATAAAGTGATAAGAAAGAAAGCTACTGTGATAGTATGAAATATGTCCAGTGGCTGCCTTCAGCACAGCAATCTTTTATGTTCAAGCTATTACTCAAAGTAGGAATTATTGAAATGCTGTTTTCTGTGGCACTCTCTTGGGTGATCTATGGAACTCTGAAAAGTCAGTGAAAGGAATCTTATCATTTCTTCTTGTTCCTTGGAAAAAATGATAATAAAATAATCTATCTATTAAATTTCAGAGCACACATATACATATATTGGAAATGCAGTATGATAGTGGGGGCTTAAAAAGTGCTGTTTCATTATCAGATTTCTAATAATATTTTAAAATATCCAGGAAAAAAAGGAAAAACTGCAACCTGTTCATCCAGAATTTTGGTCTTTTCTTTATTTATTTTTTTTGTTAGAAGGATGTTGAACACATTTTATAATCTATTTCCATCATCATTGCATTTGCAGATATGCTTGGATTTGTTAGGTTATCTCTTACTCATAGGATTTTGTTAAACAAGGTTGTGGAAAGTCATTAAAATGAAGACCAAAGCTTTGTCCAGGAGCTTTTCTCCTTGGTCTTGAGATAGCTTTTTGCTTTTTCTTTTTAATGCTAAATTTTTCACATTAAAGCATTATTTTCTTGCCTCTTACATGCAAAAAAGGATGTGATGAGAGGACAGAGATAATACAGGGGCTGTGGAACTCTTTAATTTTATAAGGCAACAGTCCAGTGGTCTGTAAGATCCAATATCTATCCCAAAAGAAAATTAAAATCACTTGGTCAGCCAGGCAGTGCAAGATGACCACAGTTCTGTGATTCACGTGCATGATTAGGGTATTCCTAGGGCCATGGGGGTTGTTAATCCTTGTGACTTAAGCTAAGCAGTCTAACTACAGATGTTACTACTTTGTAGATTCTGCATTATTTGCATCTCATTAGTGTGTAACAGGGTTTATGAGCTACAGGATGTGTGATGTGTGAATGGTTATACAAGGACAGGGAGTGGCTCCTGCTTGTGGGGCTGCATGAAGGATGAGTTCCTTTTGTGCACATGTGCTAATTTGACATGAAATCCAACTTTTTGAAAGATGGATTTGATAAATGGTAATACCCCAGATAATGCCCTCATGAGTATATATGTCTCAGGATATCCAGTTGTCCTGTTTGTAATGATATGAGTAGATTTTGTATGCTCAGGACCACTGATTCAACCATGACATGGAAGCAGAGGAGCATTGCATGTGGAACTGAGGAATCATTTCCTCTCACGCTCAGGACAGCTCTTAATTTAACAGTTTATCATAGAAAATTAATCAAGATGATTTTTCAGGTTATGAGATGTAGAAGAGAGTCCTGTTTTTTCTGTCATCTTCTATAACCCCTTCTTGGGCACTATGGATCACTTGCATTCCTTAAGATGGTTGGATAAAACATTCCTATCCAACTTCCTCAAAGTCATTCCTTCCTTGCCTCAGTGAAGCACCAGGTAATGAGATGGTGTCTTGGGTTACAATACAGGATGTGATCAAAGGTATCTATTCTATCACCGGGTGGGGCAGTGATCCTGATCTCTGCAGGGATATCTCCTGTTTATGGGCCATGCATTGAAACCAGGTGGGGCAGTGTTCTTTATCTTTTCACAACTCATCCTCCCTCTAGGGAGTTCTCTTCTGCTCATGGCCATTGAGTCCCACTGTGGCACTGATAAAATTACTGCATCCCATGGGGAGATGCTCCAGCCAGGGGGAAGAGCCCAACATTTCTTACCAAGATGAAAACAGAGATTTTGGGATACTAAGGGAGCCCTTTCTCCACTGGACTTCCAGAGGAAAACCGGGCTTCTCCACATCATCACTGGACCTCCAGAGGGAAACTGCAGCTTGTCCAGGAGCACTGCTCCAACTGAAGCACATCTGTCACTGCAGGAAGATGCAGCCACCATTGAATGGCACTGCTGCCAACACCCTGACTGACTGACGGCTGTCAGCTTGGATTCTGACTCTGCCAGGGTTTGGGGTTTGTTTCTTTGTAGAACCGTATTTCTGCTTTAATTTTCCTAGTAAAGAACTGTTATTCCTAATTCCCATATCTTTGCCTGAGAGCCCCTCGAGTCCAAAATGATAATAATTTGGAGGAAAGGGGTTTATATTCTCCATTTCAAAGAGAGGCTCCTACCTTTCTTAGCAGACACCTGTGCTCCAAGCCAGGACAGATGGACACGCTTAATAGACTTGTATTTAGATGTTTTACATTCCAGTGTTAATACATCACATGTGTATACCTGCCCCCCTTGAAAACAAGCGAAACACTGCTTAAACATCACAGAAGTCCCAAAGAGGAGACTTCAGTAATAATGTTTGCTTTCTTGGATGTATAAATTTAACTGTGTGATTAGCCTGGGACTGTGGGAGGTGTAGAAACTGAAACCTGGAGGGATGAACCACCCTCCTCTATGACAATCTTGGGAGTGCAGGCTGGGGCTGAGGTAGAAGAGGTATTTGATGTGTGAGGAGCCAGTACACCCCAGTACATCCCTTTTGTCTGTCATGTTCACTGTGGTGCTTGCTGATAGAAATCAGTGGGAATCCTTCTAAAGTGGGGCTTCAGTGGGTCTTCTAATAAATCGACTGCTCTTCAAAAATACTTCTGATGAAAGCACAGTGCTGTCAGGAGGGGGATAAAGGTCACCTTGGTAATAAATGATAGCTGTGTTGCAGTCTAGGGAAAAGTTCTAAGCTTTTCCAAAGTTTGAATAGGGATAAGTGGCCCGTTAGGTAATTTTCCATTTCTTGTAATATCTTGCCTTTTTTTTGGCCAATTTGCCCTCTCCCTACATGCTCTATTTTGGCCAGTTTCCCTGGAAGACTGCTAGAAACCCAGCATGTACTAAAGGCCTGCAAATCAGATGATCATATAACAATGATTTTCCAGTTCCAGCTGCATGTATCTCTGACTGCCTGGTACAAGCAGGATTCCCCTGGGTACCCAGAGTGTCACACCAGTCCCAGGGTACTGACATTTTGTTGTCCTGTGGCTGGATCATGAATTAAGGGTTGAAGCCACATTGTCTCTGCTGGGCTGCAAGCACGTAATTCCAATGAGCAGTATCCCCCCCAGAGTAATAAACTCTTTAATAATAGTAATGCAACAACCACAATAATGAAAAAAGTGATTACATTCTACATAAAAATATAAAAGCTCATTTGATCCTGAGGTCCCCAGTGGCACATTACCTGGACTTTTATTTAAAATATAACATTTCTTACATCTTATTCAGGTCCTTTGTTAACACTAATATAAAACACCAGTAAAATTGTCATTGGAGGAATTTAATAAGGAGTGGGTATGGCTCAGCAAAGCTCTGCTAAGTCTGAGTCCTTCCACGAATCGAATCTAGAAAACCCAAGATGCTCTACTTGAGTGTTTCAGTACTGAACCCCACTTTGCACATGCAAGGCAGATGAGAAGATCCCTTCTTTAGAAGTAGGGCTCTTTCCTAAAATAGGAGTGCTTCTACAAGTGCCTGAGTTTCATGAAATGTGAGAGTCCCTCCTTGTACTTTTCCTTGCTCTTCATTCTTGATGGTTTCCCTGCAAATCCAGGCTAACTCCAGAGATCTAGAATGACACCAGGGGATTTTCTTCCAAGCATATGTCAGGGGTTCTGAAAGCAGAAGCTACCCAAGCCTTAGTCTATAATCCACCTTGCTGTATTCCTTTTCTATCTAATACTGAGAGGAAACCAACCCTATTAAGCATTGCTTCCCTCTCAGTATACATATTACAGAAATTATTGAGCCCATGGGCAGACTTCAAAAGAATCAGAATTCCAGCAGCAATCTTTTTTGCTCTGTCCCGTCTTGTAATCTGTACAGTCGAGCAGAAATATATTCAGACTTTTTCCATTTCCTTTATTTTTTTTGTCAGTACCACATTATTTCCTGCTGGAGTCTCTAGCCTTCCCATCATGTCGCTGAGGAATTAATCCCCTGTGCTGTAAGTAAGAACATATGGCAAACCATTAGTCATCAGCCAGTGCCTGGACACAGGTTTGTTCTAGAAAGTGGGCTGGCCAAGATGGTGAGTGGAAGGATGGGGTTTTTAACAGGAGTTTTTGTCAGGGCTTTAGATGTTCTCAAATCAGAGACAGATCTGAAGATTTAGGAAGCCTGTGAGCAGATAAAGGGTGTTAGCAAATCCCCCTGTGAGGTTTAACAGGGGCGTTGTGGTGGCCTTTGAGGTTGTAATGTAAAATAAGCTTCTACTTCCCTTTGTATGGAAGCTTCATGTGCTCTCAGAACCCAAGGGTCTGCCTTCATTTCTAGGTGTGCAAATTGCTTTCTATCAAATGGAAGCAAACTAATTTAGGTAAAGAAACACATTGCTGTTATTTTTTCAAGTATATGAATGTGTTGACTGTCATTCCAGGAGCTCCCTTAAAAAATTTGTATGGCCATTTAACATCCTCCACTTCACATTACATCGTCCCCCCAGCAGTTATTGAGCCCACAGGAAATATCATTTATGTTGTAACTCTCTCCAACCCTGTTCTTCCTCCCATTCTTTGATCACTTCTTGTCTGACTAGATCTGCAGGGTCAATCACAGCTCTAGGGCAAGGATTGCCTCTGTTTTAATATGCAAATATGCATATGATGAAACAGGATTGGTGTTTCTGGGTGTTAATGAAAAACAAACACATGATGGTAATCAAGGCAATGGACTGCCTGACATGGAGATGGTAGAGAGGGATGCCTTTACAGGATAGCATCTGCCAAAGAGAAGAAGAGAAGTCCCTACAAAGAGAGAAGTCCTGTTAGAAAGCTTCCTTGTGTTCTTTTCCAGGGAGTGACTGCACCACCAACCAAGATTTTTAAACATCTTTGTGTTCTTGAAGTGATGAGCCTTTTAAAAATAATATTGCATGGGTAGCCTTGGTGAATAGGAATTGAGGGAGATGTGCTACTATGCTTGTTCTCTTACTAGTCATTGACTGGAAATGCTCACAAAAGGAATAAAAAGTACATTTGCCTTGTTAATACAATTTGTATTACATATTCATAAACCATTTCATAAAGCTCCCAAGGAAAAATTCAATTGTACTGAAAGCACATAATGGTAGAGCGGCCATACAGAAAACAGGCAGCATGTTGCAAAATTAACTGCACAATGAATGAAATGCAATGTCTATAATAAACCCATTCAGATATAAATTATGGGAGAGTAGCTGAAATGTTTGTTAAGCAATAAAGCTTGCAACCGTACATATGAAATTGAATGGGATTTATCATAAAATATTGTGGAGGATACAGTCTGAATATGTGTTACAAATTGACTGAATTAAAAATAATCCAAGGAAAGCAAGCTTTTGGGAGACTGAAAATTTTAGGAAATGAGTTCATAAGCTGTTTAGCTCTGACCCAAAGTCCCCTGGTGCCAAGAAAAAGAGAGACAAGAAAATAAGAACAGAGTAATTTCTTAGAGGACCGCAGTTATGTTGTCTTAATTTTAACCTCCTAAATTTTGTCCAATAATCAGACTCCCTGTTGAACTAACAGTATCTCACTGGAGCAGAGGGTAGAGAATTTGGCCCAGCAGTGTTTGGTTAGTATGATTTACAGTGGAAGATTTCACCCCCCCCCCCCAACTATTTATCTCAGCAAGGCTGTTGTACTGAGGGGATAGATGATATTTTGGTTGGATCTTAAAGAGATATGTGGTATGTTTTCCCAAAAGACTTCACCAGATATCTCAATACAAACAACAGACTTGCTGAAGAACACATTCTGTGGGATTCCATACCAAGCTTGACTGAAGTCCACTTCTCAAAAGGACAGAGCCTACGCTTTTGCTCAATTTTCGTAAATGAAAATACTTACAGTTTTCAGAACACGATGGAAATATTGCACTTGTGAACAGCAACCAAGAGAATCACCAAACCCTTAGAATTAAATTTAAAATTCAAATAGATGTTTATGGGGTAGGGGGATAAAAAGAGAGTGCATAATTTCAAATCACAAATAACATTTGTAGCTATGGAAACATAGGACAACCTAAGAAAAAGAGACAAATAAGAGTTGTAGAATCTGTGCCTGAGAGGGTTTTTTTAACCTAACCTACATGCTTTTCAGATCTTTTCTCTCCTTTTGAAGCAATGAATAATGATAATTTCTGAGAGAATTTAGATGTATAAAAAGGACTCTGGAATCCAGAATACAAAGTGCTGTTTCTGTAGGGGCTTTAAGATGGTTGCTCTGATTTATAAACAGAAGATCCTTTTTCTAGACTAGACAGGAGTGCAGCCAGGATTCAGGCCTTTGTAGGTCTGTTGGCCCTAAGACCTTTTTTACTGTAGGTGTGTGTCAGTGTGGTGACATTCTGATAGAGTTTGTCACACTGAAGGAGGAAATATATAACTTCACCCTGAGTAACACCTGAGTCACCAGCAGACCTGCTTTGATCTCTTTGCCTGTGCAGCCCAACAGAATCCTTTTTGGTTTGCCTCTGCTGCTGTTTAGTAAATAAAAGGGTCTCTCTTTTCACAGAGCCACAAATAAACAACTTCCAGTTGTTATCCAGCAGTGTTTTAATTCCAGGAGATAATGCCAAGCTACTTGAATGGACCATTATTGCAGAGTTAAATATAAGTAAGTGAGGAGAAATCAACTCAAGAAGACTCCATTTTACTTCTCTGCCGAAATGATATATTTTCCCATGTGTAAGAGATTCCGTGGATTTTTTTTTTGTTCCCTTTTTTCCACTGGAAAACCACACTGAGTACAAACATACATCAGCATCCCGCAGTGTATCAAGAGGCACTGGTAATCTTACCCTTTTGAGAAACGTGGCATGTGCCCAGCACTTTTGGATTGCATTTTATTTGTAGGGATACAGGCTATGAAAACCCTCTTCCCTACCGAGGAAGAAAAGCCTGTTAACTTGTCAGCCTGCATCTGAAAGGCCAAGGGTTCAAAGCTGCTCATCAGTGTTGGTTGGCATTCCCCCTTAGAGCCTTTGGAAGTATCAAGTTTGCCAGTTATTGACTGCATTGCTGAGTTATCTCTTGTATAAGCACAATTTCCATAAGGGACATAAGGCCAGGGACATGTTCACCAGGCGTTTTAAGACATGGTTGATTTGATTTCCTCATTTCTTGTTTTCTCTAAACATATTTCTCTCAAATATTAAATTGTAACAATTTTATCGATTGTGTTCTGCTCATGGAGCAATAGCACGTGTTTGGCTTTTTACATTTTTTTTTCCTTAATGATTTGCTCAGAGGATGGAAAGAAGTAGAGGTGATGAAATACCCTTGTCCCTTGGAGATGAGGGCATTCCAGTGGAGACCTGTTAGCACCATGGCACACCAGGCAGAGCCCCTGAACACAAATTTCAGGAAGAGATTCAGGACTTCACATCTAGACCTTAATAGTGAAACACCATGTTTTTCTGCAATTAGCAAATAAATTCCCACAGGATTTGAATAAATCTGGAGGAAAATTCTCTAGGAGCACAAGAATTGTAAAGTCAGTTGAGGGGAAAAACATGCCATGTATAATCTGCCCTGGGCAAAGAAAATGTGTCAGGTTTTGAAATGCTGAATGCTGGCAACTCAGCAGAAAGTGAGTTGTAGACAGAAACAGTGTTCAGCCGGTAGGACAACAGCAAGGATGCTTCAGTCAATTCTGTCTTTTTCCTGTTTACTGTGTAATTGCAAGTGGAGAGGTAATACCACTCAATGAGGCAAATTTCATTCTTAGATTCATGCGCATAATTATCAGTGACCTTTTATATCTGAGAGAGAATTGATTTGGATGAGAGCTCTACCTCCTGCTTTTCGTGCAGGGTCTTGCCCCATTTGTTTTACATGCTCAACAGTCATTTTTTTGGATGAACCAATCATGGAGATGGGCCATTATTGATAGATCTTCCAGGAAACATGTCAAAGTAAAAATAAATAAAACATGAAATTATCATGAACACGGGTTTTTCTTAATCAGATACATGTTTCGGTGGCTCTTGCTCAAGAAGCACAATTTAACCAGGAGAATGCAATTGAAATGAAAGGATCGTTAGGAAAAGCAATTCAACATATCTGTCGTACACAAGGGAATACGGAAAAAAATTAAAATTATCCTCTAAAAAAATTGTGGAAAGATGCACAGACCTGAATCAATCCATCTTCTAAGGTTCTTTAAAATGCTATAGGAAAACTTTATTTCTCTGAAACAGATCTTATCCTGAGGAACTGCCAGGTTTTCTGGCACACCAGAATAGGAGGTCAAAGGACTTTTATCACCCATATTTAATGCCAATTTAGCAGGTGAGAGAAACAGGGATTGCTCAAGCTCATGTGTCCAGCAATTTTTGGTGTAATGATTCAATTCCAGGTCCTGCATCTTCTGGAAGAATCTTTCTTGAGTACAGGAGGAGCTGTCATCTTTCTGACTCAGATGGAAGGGTGCTTTGTGCCTTGCAGAAGGAAGGTCTGGGTCTGGATGGCTGTCTGTGCTGCAGCGTGTGCCAGAATCTCTCTCTGGCTTTATGAAAAGCAGTAGATGCTCAGTGCCCACGTGTCTCTACTTGTTTACGCACAAAACTGGACTCCTAAAATTAACGAATGCTTTTCAAGAATTTTGTGCAAACAGTTTTTTTCAGTGAGTCAGTAGCAGAGGTATGAATAGAGCCCAGGGCTCCCCACTCCTGGCCCTGTGCACCAACCACCAAGACCATTTACTTTTCTAGCCAGCGCCAGAACGAAGATGTGAAAATACCACAAGCAAAACTTTTATTTTTGTTTTTTTTCCCAACTTTTCCACTCAGTTCTGCAGACTCAGGCAGTTTGGTTAGCTCTCCACATTGAGCGAGAGGTTAATATTGGCTTTGCCATGGAGTTTTTCACTTCTAGGTGTATGAAAGATGAGTCTTTCCTCTCGCTTTCCCCACTGACCTCTGCTTGAAGGTGGGTGGAGATGTGTGTTAGCTAACTTTTGCTTTGAAGAAACTGGTGCAGAAGGAGAAGGGAGCGAGGAAAATTTGTCCCATTGGGGTTCCAGCCCCAACCTCCCATTGGCAAAGAGGATGGGGAGAAGAGGGAGGCGAGGAACAGCACATGGTCCACAGTCCCCATCCATCTGTTGGTTCCATCCTCTGGTGATCCAGCCAGGGGATCAACAGGCCAGTTGTGCCCAGTCATTATGGAAAGGCATGTCTGTAATTAATGGCAGAGGGCCTGATACAATAAAAGACATGTCTGCCTTTTCCACTGCAAGCCCGCATAGGGCTGCGAAAGACGCCAAAGAAAATCAATGTTAAGCAGCTTGTATGGATTTGTGCAGACCTTTACAGTGCCAAAGTCCAGACATATTTCTCATTGAGCTGAGTCCTCATATGTTTTATTTATAATTTAATGCTAAAATTTATGAAGGAGGTGCATGGCAGAGGGAGAACCCATAACCTTGTCATTTCTTTTCTTAAAGCAGCAGCTACTAGATCTAGGAAAGAATTACACCCTCCTCCTTCTATCTGACTCCCCAGCATAAAACGTAACATAATAGAAATTTTATTCCCTCTGAGTTTGTTTTCAGTGAATCATCTGTATGGCTGAGGTACCCATTGCATATTACACAAGTTTTTATCAAAATCACTAACTGCCAATCACTTCCTCTAAACTAAATCACCTCAGCTGTTATTCATCAAGCATGCCATGTTGCATTATGGACTTTCATAACTCAGACACTTAAGGTATGAAAGAAATTAATTGCCTGTATTATTTTCCATAAAAACAAATAAACAGCACTAGGTGCCTTTTTAAACTCAATTGGAGGATTGATTTTTAAATCAAATTGTATTTCATGAGAGTTCAAGCACTCACCCCTAGAAGCGGTAATCTTGGAACTTTAAATATAGATGTTGTAATTCCAGAATGTCACATGCTTTAAACATTGAAATATAAACCATTGCCATAAGAAAATGTTGTGGTTTAACCCCAGCTGGCAAATAAACATCACCCAACTGGTCTCTTCCCTGACAGTGGAATGGGGAAGAGAATTGGAAGAATAGAAGTGTGAAATATTGTGGGTTGAGATAATTTGAATAGGTAAAGCAAAAACCACACAAAGCAAGCAGAGCAAAACAAGGATTTGATTCTCCACTTCCTGTGGCAGGCAGGTGTCCAACCATTCCCAGGAAAGCAGGGCTCCACCATGTGTAACCGTGCCTTGGGAAGACAAATCTCACAACACCAAACATCTCCCTTCCTTCTTCTTCCCTCAGTTTTATATCTGGAACATGTCTCTAAGTTCTTTGGGATATCCTTTGGGTCAGTTGGGATCAGCTGTGCCCCCTCACAATCCCTTGTACCCAATCTCCTCATTGGTGAGGTGAGGAGCAGAAAAGGCCTTGGATCTGTGTAAGTTCTGTTCAGAAATAGCAAAAACATCCCTGAATTATCATCACTGTTTTCAGCACAAATCCAAAACACAGCTCGTATCAGCTACTATGAAGAAAACTACTCTGGGCAAAACCAGCCCAGAAAATAAAAGGAGTATACATAAAAATGTATTAAACATGACAGCAACATTAACAGCCTTGTTTGGAGAGAGGAAGTTTTTTTTTTTTAACAGAATGCATTATTTACTAGTCTCTACTGTATTGTTCCACCATGATTTCAGGATTGCATCTTTCCTGGATGTGTGGATCAGGCTTTCCCCCATCTGACATCAGCCAGGTTTGAATTGCCACGCTCAGCTGAGACACCAAGGCGCAGGATTTCAGCTGGCACGAATCCAACCAGATCAGCACTGCACAGCCAGCTGAGCTTCATTGAACTGTGCTCGAAACCTAAAAGTGATGAAGCTGCCTGGGAAACAACACAGGTTCCTGCAATGGAGAAGACCCAGTGACAGGAAGAACCTCAAAATGTTTTGTTCCGCTAAATTGCTGAAACCAGGTAGGAGTCCAAAACTCACACAAGACTCATGGGTAAGAATGCAATAGTTGCCTATATTTTTGTGTTCAGTTAAATTACCCAAATGACCTGGTTCAGCAGAATGTGAGCTGGGAGTCTCGGGGAAATGTCTGTCACATTAGATATTAAGTTAAATTTAGTTAAACAGTTAAATATTACCACTTTTATAAGCAAAAGAACAGAAACCCCACCTAATCCAAAACACCTCACATGTTCTTTACCAAAAAAACATGTTTCCTCTTTTATCCCTCCCCTTTTTTGAGGGCCTCAAATATGTCAGTTGTTTAAAAGATGTGACTGCCCTTATAAATGTATCAAAGATAAGCTAGGTTGTAAAGGATTCAGGTTCATGAACTGTGTTTATACAGTCTATTGTTTAGTACTCATGAATAATTGATTCTTGTCCTTCCTGCACAAATATTCAATCAGATACCATTCAAATTGATAGCAGGTGTCTGATCTAGGAAAAAATGGCAATGTTCTTGGACTGGAGATGTGATGGTAATAAAATCCTGCTCCAGCTATGGGGTACCGAGCAGTGTCACACATTTCAAATGGGACCTGTTGAGAGGGAGAGCTTCTAATTAAAACAGCACACTGTGTAATTGTCTGGCATGTTTTGGAAAAGCAACCATCCCAAAGAATGCTTATTGCATTTTATTTTCATTTGTGTATGTCTGAAATGGAGGATGGGTCATAATTTTTAAAAATTGCTGGTTTCTGGTGAGGGGTTTGGTTATGCAGACAAGAATAGTTCTATATAGTCTGTAATTCTCTAGGATCCTTATATGCTTAATATTAAAAATCTGGCTCTGATTTCCCCAAGACCATGTGATGACCAGGAGACATAGAATAATTGCATTATGTGATATATTATTTGAGATCCAGTAAGAAGGTGCCTGTTCCTTAAAGCACAGATTCTTTTCCAATGAATTACAACTTTCCACTACTGGTAGCTTCCTGTAAGTCACTTTATATGCTGCAGGAAAAAAAATGTGCATAGAAACAGAGCAGGGAGCAGGACCTGCTTTTATATCCTTGAACCTTGGAGCACTGCTCATTTCTTGCTCAGGGAGGTTTGTGGATGTGAGCAAAGTTATGCCTGATCTGGAAAGAGGAGCTGCAGAGTGAATATAGATATATAACTGGAATTTTGCTCCCAGGCACATGAAAATAAGTCTGAGGAGTCAGAGGTCCAGTATGTTCCAACTAAAGCGAATACAAGTCGGATCATTGAATTAATCAAGACAAAAATCAATTCTAGGTTGGGACTAGGAAATACAGGGTATAGTCCACTTGTGATTAACTGATATTAGTAGGAACTCTGGAAGACCCATTGAGCAAATATGTAAATTTTTTTTATTTTGTGGCCACTGTCATCCCAAAAATGTTCCTGTGGGAGGCCTCAGCCTTTGGGAGGGTGTGGGAGAGCAGGGACGTAGTGCTCATGTGTTTTGCATCAGGGACCCAAAGCATTGTGCTATGAAGAAGAAAAGTGCTTCGATTCCTTCTCATTCTAACCCAATCTGTGGGTTTCCTGCAATCTGCAAGGGCGTTTTTAGGGTCACTGTTTTCACTTTGTTGTACTGCTTCCCCTTTGTCCTCCCCGCACTGAATTTAATGCTTAAAGACTGATAATTGGAAGCTATGAAAATGATTTTCTTTTGATTGCTTGTAAGGGCAGTTTTCCATATTTCCTTATTTCCAGAACTTTATATTTTCATCCTCTTTTCTATAAAAATGGCTCTGTAGGTGTAGAAAAGAGGTTCTGTTGTGTAGCATTGATGTCCATTCTGTCCTTGAGCACAAACATTTGACTACCAACATGGAAAGTTAATGCTGTTTACAGGTTGGGCATGCTCAGGCCACAGACACTGGTTCAATGAATGGTTGGTCACACCAGGATGAGTTTTTTGTAGATTTTTGTTAGATTTACGCATTTGAAGCAAGCAGCTGTTGGCACTGCATAGTTCTCCCTCTTTCTTCAGCTCCCTAGCTCTCGTGTATTTCCAGAAAATGAATTCAGCCATGGATTGTTAACTCTCATGGTTTAATTGGGGCTGGCAATTCTTGAATGGTATCAAATACCTGCCCCCATGTCTCTGAAACCCTCAGACCCATCTTACAGCCCTCTGGTGCATTTGATCCATCCTTTAGAAGTCTCAAACTCTCCATGCACTTGTTCCCTGCTGTCCCCCAACACCAATAAACATTCCACAAAGATTCCTCTGCCATAGGAGTGCCAACACCAAGGCGTGTTCCAGAGCGCTTTGCTCTTGCCAATTGAAACGCCCTCACTGACTAGCTTATTTGGGTAAAATGTTTCTGCTCTGGAGCAGCATAAAATGTAGAAATTCCTTCTCTTTTCTCTGCTGAATACTAAGTAACTGCCTGTTTGTGAAGGTTCAAACACATACTTTAGTTATGCTCTGTCTGCTCAGCACTCCACTGCACAAACCCCTGTATTTTTAGGGAGTACAGACCCTGAAGCCAGTAGCACACTAAAATGCTCAATCTTCCATAAATATTACCCTTCCCCTGACCTTCCTTCATTTTCCATGCTGGATTCCACTTCTGAATCTATTCATTTTGAGTAGGCAGCAAAATCCTTCCCTGGAATAGACAACACAGGTACACCTTGCCAGCTGTAGCAGTTCGTAATGTATATATTATTGAAATATTGGCAGGGGTCTCTGAAACCACAAACAGAATTAGTTGTACCCAGAGAAACATACTTTCTTGCAGTGGCCCAAGTAGCCAACAATTACTAAAAATATCCTCTTCCTTTCCATAATTTCAGAAGATAACAGAGTCTTTAGTGCACAAGTGACATAACACATGAATCTTCATAAAGGCTTTTTTTTTTCTTGTGGTATCTTCAGATGGGGCAGCTCACAAAGACAGCAATTTCTTCCTAAGGGCATTTAATGCTTGCTAAAAGTTTCAGTTTGCCTCCCTTCCACTACTAAAGTTTACCTTCAATTAAGCAAAAACCTGCAACCACCTCACATGTAGAACCTTACAGCTGCAGTGATGTTTCCATCCCTGCCACAAACACGGTGGGGAAGTGGTGGCAAGGCTGGGACCAGCTCCCTGGCTCTGCTTCTCACTTCCCTCTCCTGTTCCCTGGGACACAGAAGGAGTGACAGCTGTGCTGACTGAGGTGTCACCTTGCTGAGGTACTTGTGAAGGGCTGGCAGGGTGACACTGTGGGAGGAGAACAGAAAAGGGTAATTCCCTTGCAAATCAGAAAATGGCACTTACATTATTTTTTTCTGGCAGTCTGCACTCCAGGAGTGATCCATAGCTTGTAAATTGTTGCTTGTATCAGTGTGTTTACAACTTTAAGGGCTCTGAAGAGCTGTTGTACATACCAGTTTTTGAATGCTTATGAGTTTATTTAGAGGTGATGTGTATTTACAAATGACAGTGTGAATGATACGCTGTGCACTCGAGGAGCAACCGGGCTGGGAAACCAGTGTAAGAGATGCGTTGGATAGGAGAAAACATCTTGAAATGTACAGTAATGAACACAAAACGCCAAAGTCAAATCTTTTGGAGATCTGGACTCTGCTGGTATTCCTCAGCTTGGAATTCTTCCCTTTTTCTTTCCAATAAACCAGGATTTGGTGTTGTGTTCCTTGCACCGCTTGGTGAGACACCACTTTTTAAAAAAACCCACCTAATAATGATCAGCTGCTGGAAAGTATCACTGATCTCTCCAAGCCCTTGAAGCTGCACACTCTCCATCTTTAGGAGAATCTTTTCCCCCCACACTTACTTTTCTGACAATTCAACTCCATGAATTGGCTCATTCTTGAGTGTGCAAAGCCAGGAAGCAGAGCTGGGTATCACTGTGTATACCTGCACTGGGAAACTTCTCCTGTACATTTTCTTGGAGTGGGAAGCTGAATGGCTTCTGTATATTCACTTTGAGTTTCTACTTGTTTAGCTCTCTCTCTTGGAAGTTCTTAGAGTAAGTCCATCAATCATTCAATTCCATAGGAATGAAACACCAGCATGTGTTTCTGCTCAGCAAATGCTAAATTGTATTCTGACAATTTAGAGGATGAGGGGAGCCATAATCAAAACACGTGTAAGTGTTCTATGTACCTTTTTCAAAGGAGAAAAACAAAGGTTCTGGAATTCATAAACAAGTCAGCCCAATCACTATTCCTGAAAATACACTGGAACAAATAATAAAAATATATCTTTCTAACTATTCAGGTGATAAGAGAGTTGTAAAAGATAATGTAAGATTGAAGTGATTTGTTCTCAGCAAATCCATCTGATTTCTTTTGCTGAAAGAATAGCTAGCCTGGGGAAAGGAGTAAGATGTTGCTGAATTGTCCTGATTTCAGCTTTTGGTTTTGTCACACATAATGTCCTTGTGGAAAAAAAAATTCAGTAGAATGTGCATAGCTAACGATCTACAGTGGGCACCATATTTTACATACCAATAAAGCATATTAAATTGAGTGGAGGGTGACAGGAAAACCCGAGATTTATAGAACATGATCTATGAAGAAAAGTTGTGGGAACTGATAAACCTACAGAGAAATCATCCTGATAGTCTTTCCAATATGAGAAAGTTACGCAAAGGCTGGTGCTTATTGTTCTCCCTCCACTTGAGGGAATTCAAAAGAAACCAATTTAATTTTCAGCCAAGATGCATTAGGATGACTGGGAGGAAAACTTTCTAACCACGAGGGGAATTGAGTAATGATGCAGACTTCATCAAAGGGTTTCCAGAGCAGGCTAGGCAGATGTTAGGGGGGTCTGGCACCACCAACCATTCCAAGGCTGGGGAGGTCCTGCCCTGGCCCAGGTTATTACCTGAGAACAGCAGCCCAGGAGGAAAGAGTCAAAGCTGCTGCCAAGAGACTAAGAACGAACAGTGGTTTTATCAGATGGTGATAAATAGCTCTTTCTTAGAGATGGGGATGATATTAGTTTCTAAAAAATAAATAGAGTTCTTTCATCCTGAATTGATGGTGATATATACATTTTAATATATGTAGGAAATCACAATGTAAAATGTTGTAAAGACACAGCGTGGTAGTGATAGTCTACCACAGGCTCTATATATTGTGATAATAGCCCTAACTTCTTATTTTAAACATCAGTTACACTGTGATTTAATAAAAGATTAGGGTTTTCTAAAGTAACTTTTAGTAGATTTACATACATTTTTAGTTCACATACAAATTTTTGTTGGACTCCTGAGAACTTACAATTATAGGACAGGAGAGAATGATACAGAATTCATTTTAATTTGCTTGTCTTGGAATGCCCTTTGCTGTTTATATTACAAATTTCAATATACATCTCAGAGGATCGGAGCAAGTATAAATATCTATACCAATTTTAAAATGTACCATTTTTAGAACCTGTCATATATTTTCTGGTAAGGCATGCTATTCATCATCTTCTGAGGACAATTTTTCTTAGAAATATGTAAAAGCATATATACAGCTAATGTACAGCATCCCAAAAGCTCTAGCTGGGAACATAAATTAAGCCCAAAGTGCTCAATTTTAACTGTACCTTGCTTTTTGACAGTGGTTGGCTGTCTGGATCTGAGAGTGCTCTCAAGTATGAATGAGATGAGTTTCACAAAGTTCCAAAGAAGTTGATAGCTATTATTGGACTTATGTCTATTATTTCATAATATCACCCTCCAGAGAAAGTGCTGATATTAAGATTATTACCCAGGTTGTTTCTGAAGCCTAAACTGAAAATATGGTTATGTGTCTAAGGTCATTTAAAAATTTATTCTCTTTCTTCCTCCACCTCCTTACCTTCTGTAACTTCTGGTACTGAAATGAGCAGCAAGACGACATTAACATCACAATTTTTGGTGCTTGGAGAATTTTACAGCTTTTGGTCACTCTCAGTGAGTCTTTACACACCCAGAAAATGTGTGCTGAGGAATTAATCAGATGCAGGATATCACTTTGGTGTGCTGGCACTTGGCTGTTCTCATTTCCACTTGCTCCTTGGCATGGATCTGTCTGCAGTGGCAGCTGACTTTAAAAGTTTCTATCAATAACAATGCACAGAAACACATGAAAGGAAATATAAATTACTGGCAATGGTGGTGCTCAGGATGCTGGACCTTTAGCTCATTTACTGAACACTTAAATATTGCCACTTTTGTAAGCTAAGAGGAAAAAAAAATAAAACCTCGCTAAATCCAAAACTTCTCATTTTGTCTTCCATAAAAGCATTTGTTTGCTCTTTCATCCCCCATTCTCTCTGCCACAGAGGTCATCTGTGGTGTGTCTGTTGAGATCCTCAGCAGCCAAAATGTATTAGAGCTGCCACAAAGTTGATTAAATTGACTAAAAACGTGTCAAAAATGGCTAGCAGACCACTGCTGCTGTGCTACAGATTATAAACAGTTAAGAAAACCAATTAGCATCAAGTGAGCATGCGATACCATTTTGTTCTGTAATTCTACCTGTCACTTTTTTATTTCCCATTTCATTCTCGTCTTTCTTCATAACTGGATAGAAAAATACTAAGCTGTAACTACTTGTTCAAAGAAAGATGAGAGGCAGACCCTGAACAGATCAGTGTGTGCATGAGGAGCTGTGCCTTGTGAAAACCCAAAAACAGCTGGGAAGTGGTGATTCAACCAGTGATGTCCAGTGTGATGGGTGGAGTGGCTGGGAGGCCAGAAAGAGCTGAGTGGTGTGGCTGAGCTGTGTTCTACAGAGCAGTGCCTGCCCCTCTGCACTGGGCAGTGTCTGCTGAGGAAACAGCCATGGCCATAAAATACCCAGCAATATCCCACAGATAACAAGGGAGATTTGGAGACAAGGACACTGGAGTATGCATTTCATTCTTTGGCTTTACTGAGAACGTGAAAAACAACAAAAAGCAGGTGGCCAGGGTGACTGATGTAATGTCTCCTTTGACACAGTTTGCATTCCAGCATTTTTAATAACTCATTTTCCCAAGGGTGGGGTGATGAGGATGCTCTAAATATTCCATGATTATTTTTTAAAAAAAGACTTGCAGAGCAGGCAGAAGGCAGCCCCATTTGGTTGTCTGATGCACTTGAAAATCCTCAAGGCACAGAGATGAAGGCACTTGTTTATGGGCATCATTTCCAGATTCACTTTGCAATCAGTAATGTTTTCCTAGGAAGTGAAGAATTGTATGAAGTTCTGTTGCTGTGGGTAATTCCTGCAGCATGGATTTCTGATTTTTCAAGGAAGGGATTTTCTCACCTTATTTCTAATGAAAAAATATATATAAAACATTCTGTTAACAAATATTGATGAATAAGAGGAGTGTTTTCTGCCTTGGTCAAATATGATGGGAACATTTGTGAAATTTATATTATGTCCTCGCACTTCTTTAGTCAAATACTTCAACTATTTTTGGTTCTCATTTCTGTAATTCGGCTTCAGTAACTTGCACTGACTGCACTGTAAGGAGAAGAACCTTGTAGTTTTTTGCACCTTGTTTCCCTGTGTGGAATTTTGGGGTTTCTTTCTGTGTTTTCCACAACACCAGCATTGGTGTTGCCTTTTCTTTCTGACTTGCAATGTCTCGGGATCGTTTATGCTTTATTTAGAATACTGAATTTTTTCCTTCCCATCCATCCTTAGACTTCACCTCTGCCAGAGAGCTTAATGAGACTGAAGGAGGAGATGCTTTCCCACCATCAGAGTGGAAAATGGTTTATCCCAAATCCATCTTTGCCTTGTCTTCTGGGTCTAGAAGGAATGTCCAAATGGTAGGTCTGCTCTTACAGTGATAAGATTTTCTTCATTGTCTTTTCTTGCATTTAGAAGTGTCTGAACAACATAAAATGAATTAAAGGTAATAAAAATAGCCAATAATTTATGCCCATATCCAGTCTGATTCTGCAATTGCTCATGTATTTTTTGGAGGTGATTCACTTCTTGAATTTCTTTGACCCCTTAACCAGAAGAGAGGGACAGACTGACATAGCTGTAGCCACAGCTCAAGGTCAGTGTAATTAATATTATTTCATATGCAGCTTTTAATTTGAAGAACTTGAGGGCTAGCATCCCAGTTTATCCAAAACTTATAACTCAAGTGTATGAAGTTTGGAGGCAGCTGCCAGAGCTAAGGCTAAGAATGCACTTTTTTTTTTTCCTGAACTGGGGAGTGCTCTTATTCCCTCATAATACAATATTTTGCACAACCCAAACATGTAGGTCAAAAGGCCAGAAAATTAGCACCGAGTTATAACACTCCTGTAAGGGGGTTTGATGAAAATAAAACCTAAAACCGTTCATAGGTTTTAAATGGTTTCCCTTCCCTCCATTCATGCAATGATACAGAACAGCTGGTCATGAAACCTGGCTGCATATTTGTTAAACGGGAACAGATTACTAAATCAAATTTGTTGACCAATTTTCAAGTATGTGGCCTTGAGGTATTAAAAAAAAAAAAGCAAAAAAAAAAAAAAAAAAAAAAAAAAAAAAAAAAAAAAAAAAAAAAAAGCAAGATGGAGGGGGGTTTGCACTGCCTAGAGAGAGAAGGGGTAACAGGACAGTGATAGGAACATTTCGTGCTGGTGGGATTTGGCAGTGAGGAGAGGGAATCTAATCGCTAACTTTCGTGTGAGTACCCAGCTAAAACCTCAGGGAATTTTATATAGTGCATGTTGTCAGTATTTTAATCATCCACAGCTGTCAAAACTCTTGTAACCCGCCTCTTCTATTTAAAATGTGTCTTCTAGGCATAAAATAATTAAAGGTGCAGGACCATAAGGTAGGCTCAGAGCCGCTGCAATGTGACAAAACTCCACATATGAAAGGCATTATTTCAGGAAGTTTTAAATATAAATTTTGTTTTGTCAGAAGGCTGCAGGGCACACATTTTCTATACTGTCAAGCTTGATAGTAACAATATTTATATTTCAAATAAAAAGATTAAATTGCAGTCTTATGTGTTTCTGGTTTTCACATAGTTTTTACCAGTGTATCATAGTGTTCCATATCAGTGTGTCATCGAAACTTTTTTTTTTGCTGACACCAGTTTTGCTTTATTGTAATATTAAGTCTTGTACTGTCAGTCCCTGAATTGAAATAATGAGGGCAGACAGTAGTTTAGTTGACTAGCCTATATCTTCCCTTTCCTACCCCCCCAAAAAAACCCTGAAAACAACACAAAATAAAAATGAAGGTAGTTATAAAGACAGAGATTTGGAGCCTACAGATTTAAAATGGCTTTTTGTGTGTGTGCACATATGTGTTTGTGCAGCCTTGTGTCATCCTCATGCCCAAGACCCCACCTTGCAGAGCTGCCTTCATGTGCCTACCAAGTGATGTCCACTTTGCAGGAGAATTAAAACGTAGTTTTAAGAAGAGGGGAAGGCCGCATAATTTCTGAATATTTTCAACTTTATTTTTAATATTAAAAGAACTAACCCAAAAAAGAGTGTCTTGGTCAGTTTAAGCTGTCTGGCTAGCAAGGCTTTTGTGCCACTGCTTTTTCTGCTAGTTTTGAGTTTTCTGCTGGTGCCCATAGGCCCTTTGCTTTTCATTGTTCAGAGCCTGAGCCCAGGGTTGGGTCAGTGTCATCTGTGCAGCATCAGGGCTTGACAGAACAATGGGTGAAATGGGAAGGGGGTGTTGGGATGGCCAATTGGAGTCACTGGGGCTGGGTTTGCTCCTTTTGGGTCGAAATCTGAATATTTTATCACAGCCCTTTTATGGCAGTGTGCAACCAGCATAAGCTCTCTGTGCTGATTCCCCTGGTTTTACCTCTGTCTGATGGAGAGGGTTGTGCTGGCTGATGTGTAACAACTTCTCTGGCCATGATCTGTTTGGTGAACTGGGCCTATCAGAAAACTGATTAAAAGTTTGGGTGATACAGAAATTCCTCCAGAGTTGCTATCATCTTAGGGGTGATATGGGCTTCATTCTTCCTTCTGTGTTTCTCTCTTGGTCCTTCTTTCTGTCACTTTAAGCTTTGGTCAGTCATGAGTTCACAGTAATGAAAGTTTCGATTTTTTTACAATAAAATGAGTTTTGGGGTTTTTTCTTTTGTTTTAATTGCTACTGATATACCTCAATAAACGTGCTTTGTTTCCTGCCATAACCACTTAAGAAGTTCCTGGTCCTTCATAGAAATTAACTGGAAAGCTTCACAGATTGTATAAAGTACAGTAATTTCACGACTATAAGGCACAGCGGATTATAAGGCACACTTCCGAGTTGTCGGCAAACTTCTGAACTTTGTCCATATTTAAGGTGCACCAGACTATAAGGCACACTTTTTTTTTTTTAGTGAGGATCCGCGCGCAACAAAGTAATGAATTAGTAATGGAATGGCGCCATCGCGGGGTTTACTGGCAGGTGCTCAATTTGCAAACATTTTTCACGGATTGGCACAGCCTTTAAACACAGCCCCAGGCGCCCTCCCTGTGCCACGGGCCCCAGCACTCCCGCCCACCCCTGGTGCGGGCTGCCACAGCTCGCACTTCCAGGTTGGCAAATTTCCGAACTTTGTCCATATATAAGGTGCACCGGATTATAAGGCGCACTTCCGGGTTTCAATCAAAATTTTAGTCAAAAAGGTGCGCCTTATAGTCATGAAATTACTGCACGTTATACTGAAATGTCAGTAAAAAGGTTGTGTTCACATGTGCACATCTGTGCCTCTGTACACCAAGCTCCTATATGCTTTGCAAAAGAGCTTGCAGGATTAATCAAAATAGGAAAAGATATTTAAAAATAAAGTTATGTACAAGTGGAAGACTTTTTTGTGGAAAAGGAGACAACAGGTGGCACTACCCATTCTATCCTCACAGTCTGATCTCAGTTAACACTCCCAGACACATTTTTTTCCAGTTTGAACTGATGGATATACAAATCAGGCTATTGCAGCACACACATCTCAAATGAGGGTGCATTTGGAAACATCTGGTTTCATTACACCAGGTAACACCTGCATGAAATTACATCTGTGTGGAAAGTCCTTTAACAGAATTTAGTAATTAAAGTGAGGCAATCTAATCAAAGAAAGGCATAGATAAGGTGATACATGAAGTTTTGTTCTCTGCCATGTAAATAAACTGCATTAGTATATTGGGTCTTTCAAGAAGCAGTTAACATCAACAGCTTGCAATTGAATAGATTTCATGTTAAAAACAGCCTTCCACACTATATCCCCAATATATATTCTGATCTTCCAAACAGATCTCCAGGGTGTTGTTCGGATTTATTGCACTTAATAGCATATTGTTTGGAGTGTACAGTGTGTGGGTCTGACTGAGTTTTACTGGGGGATTCTGTGGCTCAATTTCCTTTCAATATGTACCTGTGTCCTTTTCAAATTTTCCTTTAAAGCCTTGTGCAGACTTTGCTTAATACCTTATCAACTGGTTTTTAAAATGTCAAGGCTGACTTTGACCTGAGCATCAGCAAGGAGCTCCCAGAGGAGGAATGTGGAGCCTGGGGGTTCTGTGTATTACTGTGCTGTGTCTGAGCCTGGAACCACCTCAAAGTGGAGCTTCTGGAATCAATTCTTGCTTCTCTTGTGATTGTCAGGAAAGGAGATGATATCTCTGTCCTGGGCTAGGTTCTGTGTTAGCCCTACAAAGTGTACAGGCACTTCTGGCTTGGTTTGCCTGAGATTTTACCAACTGGCAGTGTCACCTGGAAGGCATAAATAAAGCCATTGTTTCATGGGTTCTGTCAGGGGCTGCATATATTTTTCCTGTCAGAAAGTACAGAATAAAGGATCCAGCAGAAATCACCAAAAAAAAATGCTGCTTCTGTTAGAAAGTGATAAAGGACAGCAAGGTTAACACTCCTAGCTTTAAGATGAGTTCCAGCAATTCTTTATGGAGCCAACTGACATTTTTTCCCATACTTTTTTTTCCCCTCTGAAAGTTGATTTTTTGGCCAGAGTAAAGAAAAAAGGGAAAAAAATACATGCAAAAATTTTCTCTTGGAAATGAACGCCCTTGCCAAGATTACTAAGTTTTCCAGAACTTCCCTGGAGAAAGAACAATCCTTGGAGCATAGCTGGAAGTCAAGGACTCATCTTGGAAATCAGCTTTTTGGTAGAGCGATTCCCTGCCTGCTCTTGAAACCACACATTGTTAATCACCCGACCTTTGAACGAGTGCAGCTGATTTGTTCAGGCACTTTCATCCACGTTAATCCAGATGTGCCTTTTTAAACCATGCTCCTCCTGCTGATCGATTGATGTTCTCAGAATCCCTCTCTGTGCACATGCCCTCGAGGCTGGGCCACAGAGCAGGGCAGGATTTGGGTGAGCCAGGAGGGAGGAGGTGGGAGCCCAAAGGTCACCTTGCCAGCAGCCTCCTGTTTGACAGGAGAGTGTTTTACACTGCTTGCCTCTGCTGGTGGCTGCTGCTGCTCTCTTTTGCCACACTTGAGGGTCAAACACCTCTTTTTGTGTAAGCTGTAGGTAGAGCCAGGAGCAGTCTTTGATGTCTGTCTTGCACAAGTGCTTTCAACGTGAGGCCACTTAATGCTTCAGTCTGAGTCAAGTGAGTGCATGGAACTGTGGCTCCACAATACCCCACAAAAGTCTTTGCCTCCTTCTCCAGCATCTGTAAATATAGTTCAGAGTGCTCCTTTGCTGCTTAAAAAGAAACTGAAAAAAAAAAAAAAAAGATAAGAAAAACAAAGAAAGCAGTGGCAGTAAACTTTCTGCAGAGCTTTAGCCTACCAAAGATTTAAAGGATTGACATTTGCATTACATTTTTCCCCTACCCAGTCCTCCTCATTAGCTGGATATCTTTATTCTCTAAATATTTACCACCTAAACCAAATTTACAGTTTAATTTGCTGCATAAAATCATTTATTGACTGATAAAGCTCATTACTAAGGCCTAGCCCAAGCTGCAGCCTGCCACGACAGTTTTAATTCTTGTAGCAGCAGGCTACTGCAGGAGAAAAACAATCCTGTCACGTTAACGGCAGGGGTCTGAATTATTCAAATACACTAAATCCTCCCAGAACAGTTCCCCTGCTCATAATTTGTCTTTTCCCACCAACAATTAACTAGCAATATTCAAAGTTAACAATGCCAACTCTTTTGAAATCACAAGGAAAATGGAAATATACACATGCAAGAAAGGTTTTTAGAGAAGAATACATTAAACCACCAATGCTGGGAGACTATAGGGAATATAATCAGGTAAAAGGACCCACTGCTTTCTGTAGCCCAGGAGGAATTTTCTGGATATCTGTGTGTGTACAGATGGGTTTGGTGCTGAGTTCTGGTGTCAGCTGGCACAGATGCAGGGCTGCTTGCACCTTTCCACGGCACTCCTGATGGCTGATGTGTATCAGTTCTGTGATCTCAGAGAGGGAGTTTCCTCTTCCATCTCCTCCCTTCTGTCAGAGCTTTTGCTGTCTTTGTAATTATGAGTTATTATGTAAAGAATTGCAGTACTAAGTGTGACATACTGGGGCAGAACCATGCAATATGAAAAGAGTGAAAACAGAGATCAGGTTGGATGGTGCTGGTACAGGTCATCTTGAAGAAGCTGGAGATCTGAATCTGTCTCAGATAGGAGACTTAGAGCATTCTTTTCAGGTCAGCCCACAGAATTTAGGCTGGCAGGTGGTCTTCATACAAGTCTCCAATTAGGGCAATTTATGAAGTCAAGACAAACTGAGGCTGTCTGATCTGATTTGGTTGTTAACCCACCAGCCAATTTGATTTGCAGAATAGGGTTTAATATTTTCATAATTTGTTTTTCTTACCAGCTGTGTTGGGTGATGGAGCCACTCCTGCATCCATGAAAAAAGAGAGGATTGAGTTCACTCCAGTGACAGTGAGGAGGAGCTCTAATTCCCCACAGGGACAAACAGTTTCATTCCACAGAGGACAATCCAATTCAGGTTTGTCCTTCTATGTGTGTGACAACCACAGCCCATATATCACAGTCAGTGATGGGCAATAGGAAAGTCTTTAGCACTCTGGTGTCTCATATAAATATTGCTTCTACAAAGCACTTTACACTTTTTCAGAAGTGTAAGTCCATATTTCCCCTGTCCCATTCATTTTCTCCCTTCAATTTCTCTGGCAGTTCCAGTGCAGAATAGCTTCTTGTGCAGGCCTTCAAAGTGAAAATGATGGCTCCAATTTGTGACCAAATAGCTTTGACATTGTCTGTACGTTTGCTTGAGTTTATAAAAGACTTTGGTTTTCTTATTTAATCCTTTGATGTAGAAGCAGTCTGAAAAATCAGTAATTCTTTCTGGTGTGCCCTTAGCGACAATTTTAACTCTCCCATGAAATTCTCTGTTTTTAAACTCATAATGTGTCTTTTTATCCCTTCCTATAGCACACAGAGTGCTTTGATGCTGTGAAATCTTAGATGTCTGTGAAAGTGCATAAAGATAGGAGGAAGTTAATATATAAAAAGAATATAGAAGATTGTATATTATTTCCTACTCGTCTGTAGATATCAGCATTTCACAAGATGTGGGCCATGGCTCCTCTGGTGATGATCTGCAAACAGACTGAAATTCCCCTTCATTCCCATTTAATTTAAAGGTTAAATCTGTGTTTCTAGTCTACTCCCTGGGTGGTGGTGGAGTGGGCATTAGCACCTGCTGAATTGATATGTCTTTATTTGATCTGATATCTCCAGTGAGGGATGTATGTGCTGCAGGAACAGAGGGCACTGTAGCAGGTTATGTATGTGCTTTCTGAGTAGCTATAATCTCTCCTATTCATACACCCACAGCAGTGGGACTGGACTTTGGCTCTAAAACCTCTATGGCTGAAGATAAAAGGGAATTATCAGTAGGACTGAGGCTCCTACCCAGTTAGGACTGATCTCTGGTATGTGCTCATGTGTGTGCTCTCCCTGGGTGCTGTGCCTGATGAGATTCCCCTGGTACCTGAGAGCAGTGGAGGGCACTCTGGTGGGGCTGATTTGCCCTAGCAGCTATGGACAGTGTTAGAAATGAATCCTTACTGGACACTTGCCTGCTGTCAGTGTTCTCTTCTGTGCTGCTGACATGCTGCCATTGCAGCTAAAGCCATCCTTTGTGGTTTAAACACAGCTGTGATGGATAATCCACTGCAAACTCTTTCTTTTTCTTTTATAATGATGGTCATTTTAAAGCATCACATTCTCTCATAGAAGTTACCCGTGTTCACAGCAGATTACAGTAATTTCACACATATAAAGCGCACTGGCATATAAGGCACACCTTTTTTTGTAGTGAGGATCTGCGCACAACAAAGTAACGAATTAGTAACGGAATGGAGTGATTGCGGGGTTTACTGGCAGGTGCTCAATTTGCAAACATTTTTCATGGATCGGCGCAGCCTTTAAACGCAGCCCCAGGTGCCCTCCCAGTGCCGTGGGCCCCAGCACTCCCACCCGGCGCCGGTGGCCCCCCTCACTGCAGGTGGCCCCGCTCGCTGTGGGCAGCTGCCACGGCTCACACTTCCAGGTTGGCAAATTTCCAAACTTTGACCATATATAAGGCGCACCAACCTATAAGACGCACTTCTGGGTTTCGATAAAAATTTCAGTCAAAAGAGTGCGCCTTATAGTCGTGAAATTACTCTGCTTATCATCGTCATCTCTTTCCTTCATTTCTGTGCTGTCTTTTTTGATGGATTTCTCATCTCACCTTTCTGGAATACCTGTGATGTCACCTCTCTGTCCTGTAACAGTTTTGTGATAAAGACTGAGCTACTTGGGTATCCTGTAAACAGACACCTTGTTCAACTGTCTCAGACCGAGCTCTGTCAGAAAACATTGTACACAGAATTTCTGAGAGTACCCTGGGGTAGCTTGCACGTAAAGCCCAACTTTAAACTTCCCATCTCCTTAGCTCCTCTTTCTATAGAATCTCAGTAATTTTCTTGTATTCTGCTTCTGCCATCCAAGACTTCAGGGCAGTCACCAGACTGTTTAGCTTGTCTCTTGATGGAAAGAAGCATCTGGAGCACGTGCACTGAGCCGTTCACCTGTTCAGTGTCAGTGGCTTCCCTGTATTTGGTGCTGATGGATCCTGCTCTGAATTGATGGGGCACGGTGAGTTCATGGAGCTGTGCTGTTCTCCACTGCCTTGGGAGTGCTGCTTTCCCAGATCACTCATTTCCAGCTCCCTGTGACCGTCTGCCCCTGCTTGTCACAGGCTAGAACGGAGCCGTGGGGAACTTGACCTGTGCTTGTTTATTCCGAACGTGCCCACAACTGCAAGAAACTCTGAACGTGCTGTTCCAGCTCCTCTCCGTGTCTGAGGCTTGGAGACTGAAGCTGGTTAATTGTGGCAAATGTGGTTTTCTGGGACATCTAAGGGTTATGTCACTTTTCTAAAAATCTCTTTGATCTTGAATCAAAAGAAGGGGGTGGGTTCTTAACGTCATCTTAACTGTGTGGCTTTTACAAATTAAAAACCTACTTGAAATTGGTTATACAATATACGCTTGTGTTTCTCTAAGACTGATGAGACCACCTTTGACTCTAAGCTGCTTTTTCTAGCAGATAATCAGGAAAACTCTGGTAATGAACAGTTAGGAAAAGCTAGAGGGAGCTTTTGAAATAAGAACTGTTCTTTTCTCTGTATTTTGCGAGCCAAGGCTTTAATTTACAATAAACACAATCAGGGCAGATATAAAGCTGCTAGTGTGCCATCTCATGTCAGTAAGCAAAGTAGAAGAAAGAATTACATATTTATCCTGCCCATGTCACTAGAATCATCACAGTCATGGGTAATAAATATCTAGAGTCCAAATCATATCCCATTGATTTGGCCAGAATCTTAGAAATTATTAACTTTGGATTAAACTGATTTTATCTAATTACATTGTAGCTCTATAAGCATTTATAGAATCTCAGAATTTTTTTCTCAGTTGTTTGCACCTTCTAAATCCATTTATGTAAGTTGTGAGCTGGGACCATGTGGCTGAGAAGGGTTTTAAATTAATGGAGCCTTTCCTGTAGATCTGATAGGCTTCACTACAGCAAATGCAAGCCTACTGAACACTGTTCTAGACATATTTCTGTGTCAATTCCTTTGGAGTAGTCAGTGGACTTCAAAATATCTCTGAAATACAAGACAGAAAGTACTTGTCTATGGAATGGATTTTGCATTTTGTGAAATGGGTGAAATGCATAAAATGTGTTCTCATCCAGTTTGAAAATCAGGTTTTGCATCTCTAGTACATTATAAAACAGGTACAAAACAGCCTATGTTGCCCAAATTAAACTTTTGCTGTCAAAATCTTGTGGGAGAAAAGCACTGATGAATTCTCATTTTCTAGAAAAATGTGTTGATGTTTTAAATAGTTCATCAAATTTATCAGAGGTTCAAAAAAAGAAGAAAAACAAGCTTTCTTTGAACAGTAATAATTATCACTGCCCTAATTGTGTGGAATAAGCCTAAGATTGTCTGGATAAAACTAAAGAGCAAAAGCATTGGTGATACCCAGTTTTATATAATGCTTTTTTTAATGAAAGAAATGAGATTTCTTATTGTGTGTTCAAATGATGATAATGCCAGTCTGTTCTAAACATAATTGATGATCATTGTCTGTGGGTAAATTACTTGCCAAAATATCTGCATACAGGAAAGACATTCAAATATCATAACCTTATTTTATTTGGTTTCCTTGTAGGTGGTCTATTCACAACCACTGAATATGTTTAATTTCTCTTAAGTATGTATACATGAGATAAAGATTACTATAATTCGAAATAACCAGTTCTTTGGTTCAACTAGGTTTTTAAAAAACTGTATTTTCTGTGTGATAAACTCCCCCAACTTCTGAAAAAATCTCTTATCATCAGGACTTTGTTTTAGCCACCCAAAATGACTAGCTGGTAATGGCAAATTTAATCAGGATTAATAAAAACTAAGTTCAGAAACCAATGGCAACCAGTAATTTTCTGAGTTCCTTTGCAGATGGGGCTGTTTATTTTAAAAGCTGAGCAGGAACCATTTTGAAAATCTGCTAATGTGGGAAAGTAGACCTGGCTCTGCACCACTCCTGGTGCCAAAAAATCTCCAGGTCTTGCCCTGCTTGGGAGCTGTAGGCACAAAGTGGTGTTGAGATAAATGCCCTGGAGCAGCTGCCATGATCTCATGTCTCTGCAGGGATGACATACCCTTGTTGGCTCCTGCAGCCATGTTTGACTCCAGGCTACTGGGTACACCTCATTTCTCCTACCTGAGCTCTAAAAGGCTCATCTGATAAGGTCTGAGCAGCTTATGTGCACATCTGCTTCACTACACCTCCAACTTAGCTCTCTCTGTCCTAAATGGAACTTTTCTGCTGTTTCATTTGAGAGCTACTTTGTAGGAAGTTGGTCTGCTGTTCCTATTATTAAATACGTGGGATTCTTTGGGGGCACATCACAGAGATTTGAGCTTTTCTTGTGTTGAATTCTGCTCTTGGATACAAACGCACAATTCCCAGAGTGATCTGCAGAGAATTAATCTGTCATTAGCAATATTGGGTGTAGTGCCTCTAATTCCCATGCACCACCCTGAAAATTTCCACCACCCCCACAAATGGAAAAGAAAAAGAGAACTATTCCATTTATTCTTTTTTATATGTAAATGAGACTTAAAATAATTGTTTGATAATGACATGGGTTTTTTGTTGTTGTTTGGAAATATCTCTTGACAATAATTTATCCTGCAATTATTGTTGCTTAGTCCTATCCTTATAATTAAGGCCAAGAAAGTGTTGTTCATCACCTCATTAAATGCTTTCTCTTTCAGGATGCCTGACTCCCTTTAACACAGCCAAGAGCTGATAAAGCCACTTGTATGCAGAGCTGGCTGCCTGCAGATCTTTGATCTTTTTTTTCCCCCTTCTTCAAGAATATGACTTTGTGAAGTAGTTGGTGCTGCAGTTTCAGTTTGTTGTTTTAAACAGTTCAGTTGCTATAAATACTCATTCACTTTGATTTTCAATTGCCCTTGTAAGACAATTGTTTTCTTGTTGGATTCCCACTGAATAGATAGCCCTTCTGCCTTTTCCTTTTATTAAAATATGATTAAAATATAACCCTCTTTTTAAGCTTTTCCACAGCTCACTTCTTCCTGAAAAGGTGACATTTTAGCCCTAACCAGTGCTAATGACTGAAGAATTCTTTGCACTTGTGTTATGCATTTCCCTTGGTTTTAATGGTGGCAAAAGGGGTGAAGGAAATGTCCTGACAGAGGCCATGCAGGAAATCAGAAATATCTCTTGGAATTTTGTCAGATTTATTTGACAGAAATCTCACTTCATTCTGCTTTACTTTTCCTCCTTTTGCATTTTTTTTTTTGCATTGAATGTAGAGTTGTTCCAAAAAATCTATTTCTAGAACCTTTTCTGTTGTCTGAGATATCAGTGGCTGTGCTCCTGCAGAGATTCTTCCCCCTTGAATGCCTTTGTGCACCCTGAATCCTCTGTCATGCCTGAGGAGGGTGGTTGTGGAAATCTTAGCTAAGGGCTGAAGAAGGGAAATTTTAGCTGTTTTAAAAATTCAAGTACCTTAAAGTCCTCGTGACCTTCCATCCCCCTAAAGGAGCTCTGAATTGTGTGCCTAATATTGTAATTCACATCTTTCCAAGATCTGTAAGTTATCTTTTTAATAGTGTTATGCTGGAGGATAAATGAGCTTTTTGCTCTTCCAGGGCTCACGATGAGGAACAAAATAAGAACCTTCATGAAACTCCAGCTAGGAGGAGAGAAAGGAACACCCTCTTTCTGTTTCCTGCCTTGCCTTGCTATTCCTGGCGTGTTCACATTTCTTTTGTTTCATCCCTTACGTGGTGGCTTTCATTCTGCAGCTCCTTTTTCTCTCTTTTCCCTCAGCTTCTCCCAGATGGAGCAAAGACCTTTACAAGTTTGAGGGACATACAAATGATACGACCTGAATTAGGAAGAGGCCTCATCCTCCCTCTTGTGTGAACATCCCATTTGTGAGCAGAGGTGGGGAGGTTTGAACACACGCCACATAAAGTGTGTGTTGATATAAATGTATGTGGGGAACAAAGTGCCCTCCTTTGGGACATTTCCTCTTCCAGACAGTTTAATAACAGAAGCTGAGATTGCTTCTTACACCTCTGCTTCTGTCTTATCCCATGGTAAGATGAAGTAACAGCCAGTGAATTAATAAATCCATGGTGCTTTATATTAGGCAAGTGCCAGTGCACTACTGGCAATCATTTATTGACTATTATTCAGTGCTTTGCATAACTCTCATCCACCTCATTAAAATTGCCTATCAACGACCAAGAATACAAGGCAGCAGCACAGGTTTAGGATCATGAGTCATCCTTCAGTTTCCAAGGGGCTTCTCACCCATTCAAATTCACTTTCTGGTTCAGGGATTTGGATGAATTAGGGCCTAATAGCTGGGTGGAGCAGAGGGATTATTTTAGTAGTGATGAGTGCAGGTAGGGAAGCTCCTGAAACCAAAAGGAACGGCAGGCATTCCTGGCTAAGCCACTTAACTGATTAAAATGACCCAGTGATTCATTGAAATAAGAATTTACTTGCTCAGGCTTGAAGTGCCTAGTAATAGTTGATTTTGACTATTTGTTTAATCTAAGTGACTTTCAGTGTTAGAACAAACAGCTGTTTTTACACCTGAAAGACTGTTGTTTAAAATAAATTTAAATTATACCTCAAAAGTTTCTTTATTATGCATTGTAGTCTTGCCGAGAGAAGGCTTGGATGTTTGTTCTGCTTTAATAAAATGCAGAGTTGGTGGCAGGGAATAAAGTGAGATTGTGGTGAATAGGAGTGGGACCACTTGTTTTGTGCTGAAGGAGGGAAGTGCCCTGGCACCAGTGGATCCTGTGAGAGGTTTGTGTTCACAGCCCCTTGTGATGGTCCCAGGACATACTCTGCTGTTCAATTAAGAGCAACAACTTCTGCATTCATGTGGCAGCTGAAGATGTTCAAGGAGAAAAAGTCTACTGGGAATTGTTGTTAAATGTGAAGCCACCCCTTGGACCAGGAGAGTTGACAGCTGGGCAGTGCTGGTCTGGTGCCAGTGATCCACACACTGCAAATCCTGCTCCTTACAGCATCCTCTGTCCCAGACATTCCCTGAGCTACACAAATGAAAAAATCTTCCAGATCATTGACTGGAGAGCCTGCCTCATCTTTACCTCTCACAATGTGCAGCTAGCCAGCCTTGCTTTTATCAGTAAAGCCTCTTAAATGAGTCACTGGTGCTGCATGTGTGTTTCAGTGGCTTACAAATACTGCAGAACCCATGAGAGCAGCTTTAGAGTGGCAGCTACCTGGCAGCACAAATCTTTCAGACATTAGCTAAAATCCAGTCCAGAGAGAGTGGTGAATTCCAGATGCTCAAGTGCACCTTGGCATGGATGTGTGTTGAGGGTTGTGGGGGGTGGATCTACTCTTTCCCTTGGTAAAAAAAGCTGAGAATTTTTCCCATTATCATGTTAAAGGCCTAGCAGGGCTGCGCTGGAGTCGTTAATTGCTCAAGACAAAGGATGTGGATGGGGGCTGGCTGGATTGCTGGTGGAGGGGGTGGTTCGAGGAGTCAGGGTGGTTGGGGGGTTTGGTTGCTTTTTTTCCTCCCTGAGGGGACACTCTCCGGCTCAAACGCAGAGGAGAGAGATTCTTTTACTTCTCTTCGGTTCAGATTTGCCTGCATGCCCCTGCACTGCTACCACCTCCTGCTTCTGAGAACAGCGCTGAGGGCCAGGACCCACGAACGGTGAGCAAAACCTTCTCTCTCCCATCTGGGACATGGCCCTGCCTCTCCTCCCTGCTCCTGCCATGCTGCTGCTGTGAGGGACCTGCCCTGCTCCCCACCGGGACCATGGGGAGAAGAGTGTCTGTGACTGGGAAAAGGACTGTGTTTTGTTCTGCCTTATTGCTGTTTCTTTTATAGCTGCTGTTCTTCATCTTGTAGATATATCAGTAAAGAACTGCTATTCCTAAACCCATACTTTTTCTCCCTGAGACCTCCTTAATTCCCAAATTATAGTAAACTGGGAAGGAGGAGATTTTCATTCTCCATTTTAGGGAAAGCTCCTGCCTTTTCCTGGCAACACCTGTCCCCTAAACCAGGACAATATGTTGTGCACGTGGAAATGAGACTGTGCTCCCAAGAATCCTGGTTTTCTCAACTCACATGGGCTACACCTGGACTCTGCTGGTAGTGCAGCCCTGAAGGTTCACAGGAACAAATCTCAGCTGTCACTTTGCTGTTTGTTCCTGGAAATGTGTGAGGGGTACTTTTATTTCTTACACCAGGAAATCTAAGTGTTCCCCCAGGAATTAATCTATCACATGGACAATTAGTTGTTTGATTATTTTCAAAATTTCTTTTAACATCAATAGATACATTATAGAAAAAAATAAGAATATTTTTCTAGATATGATTTAATTGCCTAAAACCAAGTTAAATATTAGAAATAGAGCAAAATTTGAAGTACTGTCTTAAAATTTAAATAGAGGAGCTTGAGATCCTCAGACATTTGTTCTTTCTTATTCAGGTGATTGGATAAAGGATTGTCCAACACTTTTTTCTTTTTTTTAATCCTGATGAAAATAATGTTAATTTTTTCTGTTTTTTCATCCTGAATTTGTTGGGTTTCTGGTGTGAAAATTATGATGTTACAACTGGTAGAATAGTTCTAGAACAGGTTTTTTTTGTAGTCATTTATACTCAGATGATTAATTAAAAGCTTCTGATTTGGTCTGTACCTGTTGCATACTGTGAGCAGCTCAGATGTTACTGGAAAAGCCATTTCTAGCTGTTGAATAACACAGCACTTCCATATCCCAAATCCATGTGGGCCAGGCTTCAGCATGAAGCCATGAAAGCATTTCAGTCTTTTTGATACCAAAATCTTGCTTATATTAATGATTGAATAAATATCTTGTGTGTGGATTATGGTTTGTGCTTGTCCAAACTGGCAAATTCCCCTAGAAATAAAAGTTGCTGCTATCCATAAGTCACTTAGATTTGCTCTTTGACCAACAGTTCAGCAAACCTCCTGTGGGCCTGATAGTGATCCTGCCTGAATCAGCCATATATAACCTTTATAAGATAAATAACACTTCTGTCACTCCTGACTCATCCCAGGAGAAGTGAGAGGAGGATATGTCCTGCTGCTGTGGTGACAACCTGGGACATGAGCATGATGTATTTTCTAGGAATATTTCACCCTTGTGAAAAATGATTTAAATTTCTTTTTCTGAACCATGTTGGGATCAGGATGAAGCTGTGTGCATTTTGCTGTCCAAGACATTCCCTTCCATATTCATCTTTAGTTTCCTGTATGATATTTCAAGCTTTTGAGCAATTTTGATTTCAGCAAAATTGAGCATTGCCTTTATCACTTTCAGTCTTATTTATTAACTGCACATCCTGCATTCACTGATGACAAGCAGGGCTCCCACTCCTGGTGCAGAGTAAAGACCTTATATATGTCTGGAGTAATCAAATTTAGTTTTCTTTTCAGGTACGTGCATGTTTTTGATTCTCATGTTATCAGTTATGAGAAATTTCAAAATCTCTCTTAATCAGGATTAGTACAGCCAGGGACATATTTGCCAAGGTTCTGTTTTGAAACAAGTTTGCCAATATGGGTGAGGACAAGGTTTAATCTCCATGGCAGTGTGTGGCTTCCATGCAAAATGCTATGGTAACAAATATATATGGTTTGTAGTGATACTGATCTCTTATGGATCATTAGTGTGTCCCACCAGCTTATTTTATTTAAACCATTGAAGATTAATAAAAGAGTTGTAGCTTTTAGTGCAATCATTGTGGACTGCACTGGAGCTAAAATTATGGTGGTAAAATTCCTGAACTAACTGCTTTCCACTCTCAAGTTAAATTTTAAAAACCATTATGATGATTAATCCTGGCTAATTATTGCTGTCATGAACACTAAACCAAATGTGGGGCCTTCAGACTGTCTCATGTCATGCTGCCTCATTGATTATTTTATTCCCTCCTTGAAATATGTTCTGGGAAGAATAGCAGACTATAGTCTTCATGACATGTCCTTAAGTGCCCTGGGAGTTAAACGTCAATTTCTATTTACATTTAATGAACAAAAAAAATTAAAACAAAAGGTCCAAAACCCAAAATAAACATAATTATCTAGGATTCCAAAGTCTGGATGCCATGGTGCTTGTGGCTTACATAGTTTGTGGCTTGTAGCACCTATGGGGAAGAAAACAGTTGAAACATTTTGTTCACCTTTCAGTGCTCAACCAGAGCAGCCCATGATCATCCTGCTCTCAGAGCCATGCACCTTAACTATAATTCTGTGTAGAGGGTTCTGGGCGAGGCTCAGGCTGAACTCTTGAGTTTTCTCCTGCTGCCTTGGTCAATGAGATGATGCTGCAGTGGAGAATGAGCCCTTCCTTCAGCAGCAGAGATGTGAGAACAAATAAGGTTTCCTGCAATGCAGTCATTGTCCTAGTGGACTAATTCTCTCTAGTGACTTGAGACAATATTCTTTTCTCTTCTCATTTCCCTCCTTTTTTTCTTTTTATTTTTTTTCCCTTTCTCTTCCCTGCCTCCTCCTCCTTGTTCGACCTTTCTAGATGTCTTCTGACCCTCCCTCTGTAATTCTCAGGACATTTTATGTGTTTGCAGTCAGACATTGCTTCTGCTCATACTCAGGTTCCTCCATTTCACCTGGATCACCAATTCTATGGATAATTGGCTCAGGACATGATGCTTCACAGCACTGCTGACACACATGGCTGAGAGTTTTGCCACAATTAAAGTTGATTTAAAAATTCAGGAGGGAAGGCGGTGATGCACCATTCCCCCTGCTGTATCTGGAGCAAGAAGTTATTCTTGAGAGAGCCTTGTGGCTGCAAGACAGCTGCCTCTCCTGGGGGTGTGGGTGCAATCACAAGGGCTAAAATTGTATATTAGGTGGTGGAATTTGATCTGCAACCTGCAGGGGCACTGAGGAGTACGCCTGTCAGGTTTGCATGTCAATATTCCATTTCTTGGGAAATGTGTAAGACATGGATTGAAATAGAGCCTTGGGGAAACTGCAGTTTTGTCCAAAGAAATGAAGAGATATTAATTTCATATAATTGCACAGATCTTTAGGAGGTGCAGCTCTGGAATAGGATCCAGTGTTTCCTTTGTCAGGTCCTATCAGTGACTGCAAATCAATCACAGTGCACAAACTTGAATTTCAGCTGGTAGATCCAGTCTCCATTGCACCTGTGCTGTTCCTTCAGCCCTCTAATTAGAACATGGCACACTAAGTTTATGGTTTTAAACGTGAAACACAGGACAAATAAGTAAAAAATAAAATTCAAGTAGGAAACTTCCGTTTATATTAATAATTTGTATGTATATGTTCTACAAATTAAACATTTGCATGTCCTCTGGGACCCCTGTGAAATAGGCAAACAGCAGAGGTATATGCTGCTAGTCTTCCATAGAAAAAATGGGTGGAAATCCAGCTCTGGTTGCTTACAGGGTGGCAGGTACAGCAAGGCATCTTTATTAGTCTGCTACTAATGGGAGCAGTAATGGGAACCAGGTCAGAAAATTTCTTTGACTAAGTGAAAGATGTAACCTCAACTTTCATATATGGATTATTATAGTGAAGCTGTTAGCATCAACCAAATAGCTATTTAGCTGATCAGAGAAAAATAATTAAATCATCATGGTGTGAAAACATCTGAAAAAAGTTATGCTTAAAACCTAAAATGTTTTCCTCTAGACAGCAGACACCAGGCAGGTACACGTTGGGAAGACCAAATTGTTTTCTACGTTGTTTTCATGAGAAAGTTGTTACCAATTCTTGCTGCTCAGCTATTTCATGGTTAGAACACTTTCCTCCAGACTGAGAAGCACGTCCTTGAAGTGGAGTCTGTGGCTAAAAACCTGACATTTCCCTTCAGCCCTCACTGAATGCTGGTGGCCATTGGCAGAGGTTTGGATCTTCCCACTGGCCCTTCCTGGCCAGGATCTCGACTAGTCAGTGTTCAAACCACATTGTTTCACCCCAGGGTGGCACCAGGTAGCCCTTAGTCTATGTGGAGAGAATTCCTTCTTCCTCTCACTCCCATGAGCAGCAAAACCCTTGTCCTGTGAGAGGAAGAGGAGGAGGAGGAGGAAGCACCAGGCACATGGCTTTAAGAGAGTCTGCTGCCTTGCAGGGTGTTACCTGCTGCTGCTTAGTAAGTGTTTGTTTCTTTTCAACACTAATCTCTCTCAAAATATTTAACTCAAAAACCTTGGAGGCTTCCAGAACAGTGAGAAACTGGCAGAGCCAGCTCAGGGCAGGCTTTGCAGCCCTTTCCAGGCAAGGGGTGCATGGGAAAAGCCTGCTTTTGGGGAAGATGTGCAATAGGATATTACTTCATTTCTCCCTGGAACAACCCCTCCTGAATTCAATCCATTCCAGCTCCATGTGCTCTAGTCTCAAGGGAAGGATCAAGCCCTAAAGGTTACTCTTTACTTTTAGCAGTGGTTTTCTTTGCTCACCCAGGGTTATGGAGCCTTGCTCTGGGCTCCCAGTTGTGTTGGTACATCTTGTTCAACCCAAAGTGAAAGCAGGAGCAGAGGAGCTGCCCATTCCCAGGCTCACCCTGCCCACACCTCCTGTCAGCCCTTCTTGCCCAGCTCTGAAGCCTGAAGCTGTTTGCCCATCCCCTCCCTGAGCCTTTTTCCTCCAGCATGCCCCAAAGTGCTGAGCCTCCAGCAGTTCCTGTCCCCTCTGCCCAGTGCCTCCTCCATCACCAGCTTCATCTCCTCTCCATCTTCTCTCCTATCTTCTCATGTACTGACTTCAAAACCCTCCTCCTGCCTGATTCCTGCCTCTGGCTGCTGTCTCACCACCTCCTCCGCCTCCACATCTTTACAAATGATTCAACTGCATTTCAGTCCCCTGATCAAGCAAAATGGACAGATGGGGGCACAGAAGAGCCTGTGACGTGGCTTTGCTCTAATCTCAGGTTTTCCCAGTCTTTGCTCCTTTGTTTGTGGTTACCCCTTACTGTGCTCCTGCGATTTCTAACACAGATGATAAATTAGGACAGTGGGGACTGTAAAAGATAAGGTAATAACAGAAATGAAATACCAGGCCAGGATTTTAGCTGGAGTAAATCAGCTGCTGATCTAAACCAGCTGGGGATTTGGCCCACTCTAAAATGAAACTATAGGATACGAAGAATCCATATAATTATTCCCCAAAGAACACTTCTGTCATGGTGCCAGACTGATGTTTCTATTCTTGTTTTTAAAATGATGTATTTTAGAAAGTGATTGTCTCACTATTGCCCACCTGTGGTCACAATATTGGTTCTTTCAAAAGTGAACATGCCAAGTCCTTCAGGCACTCAGTGGTGGCTCTTGAAATGGCTCCCCTCAGCACCTGGAGTTTCTCTTAAAAATTAAAAAAAGAAACAAGGCCCATGTTCATTTCCCTGCCTGGGTCTGGGCAGCAGAATGATGCACCTCAGAGTCTCACGGTTAAATTCTGCCTTCAATTCCAGATTGTGCTTTTGAGTTATTCTCCTTCCTGCAAGCCCCCTTCAGTGCTGAGCTGTTAAACCCAACCCTGTGCCAGGCAGGGCTCCTTCTCCTTGTGGAGATGAGTGAGGTTCTGCATGCTGGGGTCTGAGCCAGCCCCTGTGCCCAGCTCCTGGCTGGGGTGCTGTGCTGGGAAGATGTGTGGGTTTGGTTTGTGTGATGTGTCTGTGAACACCCAACACAGAGCATCCCAGAACGGGCTCTTCTATTTCTTTCAAAATTTGCTGGAAGGCAGCAGGTCTCCCCCTTCTTTTTGTAGGAAAGATGGCCTTTATCATTATATCCAATATCAGCCATTTTATTACTCTAGTTTATTTCTGTGTTTATTTCCTTGCATGACCAGGCGAGGAGTGAACCTTAAAGCTTGAACTCCAGAGTGCTATGAGAGCTGGGCTTTCTAGATGGCACTCTGAAGTCTCCTGTTGCTCATGATCCCTATCAAAATGTAAACCAAGGAGATGGTCTTTACCAATCATTAACAGCAAGGCTGGCACAAAGGGCCAAGTCTAGTAATCATACTAAAAAAATAATAAATTAATAACTCTCACTGGAGGCTTAGTTCAGCCTCACCAGCCATGACATGTCCTTTCTTGCACAGAGCAACGAAAATAGACCCAAGTACTAAAGGAGAGGAAAAAAAAAAAGAAATAAAAGAAAACCCAATTTGTTCCCTATTAAGCTGCTGAAAAGCTTAAACCCATTTCTATTCCAGTTAGTAGCTAAGTGAAAATGTAACTGCTTTATATATTTCACTAGAATTAAACTTAAACCTACAGAATTAGGTTTATTAATTTCTGTCAGTGCTCAATGGGGAAATAAGAGTGCCCATTCATTAAGGATACACAATTACTGCAGACAAAAATGAAGCACAGTGCTATTAACCATAATAAAAATGTTGAACACTGTGGAAATTTTCATTAAATAGAATCTATTCCTTATATGACTCTACTTAATCCTTTCTGTCTTTTTTCCCCCTTTGTGTTCTCCAACTAATTTTATTTTATTACTTAGCTCTTATGTATGTTTCTTAATGTAATTATGATTAAATATTTTTAGTAGTAAACACTATTATTTCACTTAAAAAAAATCTGTCCCCACACTTACTTCAGCGAAAAGTAGTCTTTGGAAAACAATACAAGCATTAAGTAGCTTCATTATTATTACAGCTCATGAAGATAAAAAAGAAACCTACAGAAAATAAAAAAGAAAACTGTATCAGCCCATCCACTAAAGTAGAGCTGACTTTGTGGAGGACATACATAGGTGGAGCGCCCAGGTGGACCAGAATAAATCCATTGAAATCAACTGAAAATCCGGATGGTCGTTATGACTGAAAAAAAATTTAAATACTGAATAAATACAGAATGTGTTTAGGCTTTGCTAAAAGCATTTAAACCAAAATTATTATTTATAACAAAGATATTCTCAGATTTTCATTATCTCCACATAACCCTTTGAGGAATCACTGATCCCTCATGTAGACCTAGAATTCTTTATAGGAAGCCATATGTCATCTGAGGGACACAGCATTAATTGCTTGGGAAGGATCATCAGTTAGTAACTATGATATAGATTAGCTGATGACTTCAGCTCATGAAACTCTGTTGAAGCCAATGGGATTATGATCCTTTCCAATAAAAAAAGACTAATATCCAGTTGAGTTAAAAATGGATGTGACAGTGCCTGGTTGAGCGGGTGACCTGTATTTCTTGCATAGAAGTAAATGAATAATAAATAACTATGCCCTGTTGATCAAAGATATTTATTTAACCTGAGGGCTACATTATTAAAGACCTCCTTAGGAATGTCAGAGGAGATTTTGCTCATGTTCTTGTACTCTGGGGTGCTGGGCAGTTGTCAGACTGTCAGCACTGGACCCACAGTCCCAGCAGGTCTGTGGGTTTGGGGAGTGAGGCCACAGAGAGACTTGGACCCCCAGAGCTCCTGTTAGGCACAGGAGAGGCTGGATCTGAGAGCTCAGGGTGAACTTTTTCTTTGGATGACAGGGATCATGATCAGAGCTCACTGAACCCAAACTGAGCATTGTTGTTGTTTTGGCTTGGCACTGTCCTTCAGGGCCACACTCCAGACTTTGAGGGGCTGCTTCCTCTAACGTTTGGGCCTTTTTTTGTTTTTTTGTCTGTCATCATTTAAATGATAACTCCTGATCTGGCAAATTAAGAAGATAGACAGGAAGCTAAGTGACTATACTGTAAATTAGTCATGTGGGCAAATTACCTCTGGACAGAAACCTCCTGGTCCAAACCTGGGCTCTTTTGCTGCTGCTCACAGGTCCTGGTGAGGGACTGCAGCTGGCTCTCTGTAGTTTTTGTTTGTGCTGTTCAGAGGATGCAATCAAATGTGAACATGAAAGATTTTTGACCAACCAACTGCTCTGTAGGGACAAGTGACTCTTGTGCTCACAAGTAAGGTGGTCTGAATTTGGCCATTTGCACTTAGGAAGGGTTGTATCAAAAGCCTTTTCAGAGCTGGTCGCATAGGTTATTTATAGATCTTTTCCTTGGATGACCTGATTGATGATATGCAGATGGTCAAGGGGGCATTAGATTATTCTAAAGCCTTATTGTTCCCAAAGCTGTTTGAAGTCTAGTTGCTTACTTCTCTCTATTAATAGTACCTTTCAGTTTGGGCCTTGCTTGCTGGCTTGGATGTTCTGACAGCATTTGTTTCTTTATCCCATCTCACCAGAAAGCTGAATAGGACACTTGTTAGACTTTCTGGCATTTAAGTACTGGAAAAGAAGGCACCCTGAGATAGAAAAGATGGGAAATCACCATGTGTGTCCACCTCCACATTCACCAATAACACAGCACAAAACTCAATTTCCATGATTTCTGTATTTCTGCTGTAGGACTCATTTCCATGTTGGGATGTCCTCTGCAGTTGCAGCTCTGAACCAGACAGAAATGGTCATGACCTTTCTAGTTCTTGGACTTAATAATGGAAGAAGTGAGGTGTGGAAACATGTAGATGGATTACAGCCAAAATAGACTGTTTTCTGAATAGACCTCAACTACTTAGCATTCAGTAAACAGCTTCAATACAGGACAGTAAAAACTGCCTATGCACTTATTACCTTGGTATGGTTAACTAGGCAGAGTGTAACCACAGAAATATGAGTGCATTTCAGTAAACTCACAAAATGGCTTCATTTTCAAAGTACAGTAGTTCCCCTAGGTATTCTAAAATCTATTCTTCTGTAGACAAATATTCATTTTCTTTCAGCATTAATTGTAGCATTGTTGCTGATAATATTTCCTGCATTATACTCAGCTGCCTCATACTGTGGATACGAGAAATCAGACTGAGAGCAAGAACAGAAAATACTAAGATTGCAGCTGCATCTCCTGGGGAAATTATTTGCCATTTCAAATGTCATTCAGCCTGATTCATTATTAAGGGGGAGTACAAGACACCTCCTGCTTGAAAGCTGGTCTGCACAGAAATGGCAAGCTGGTTTTATTGTTGCTGTCCTGATGATGTAACCTTATCAAAATATGCACAGGTTCTGTTTTGTCTCCACTCTAAGCATAACCTTTGGTATCCTGGGTGGTGGCTAAATTAATCTGCTCCCTCAGAACAATGCAATTTCAAACACAACAAACCCCTCCTGTTGTTAAAGAACATTTATCTGCTTTACTTTCATTTGCATTTTCCATAAATTGAGTAGCAGGAAGTGTGAAACACCTGAAGTTCAAAGTCTCTGGAATGCACAGATGTTGATTTTCATTATAGACTCCAAAGATTGGCTCCTAAGCAACACTGCAGAGATTTTTGTGTAACTTAACCACCTTCCATTCATGTGCTGGGACTCTGGGAACTCTCCAAAGAGCAATACAGCAGATTCCTGGAGGACTGGGAATGACTAGTGTGCCAGAATGAGAATTGAAGTTATTGTCAAGTAACCTTTTGATTATCTGGTGGGATATTTCCTTAGTCTGATTGGGTTTCTTTGTAAATATAAAGATAAAAAATACTAAATTGCTTTTGTTCTTTTACTACACCTCTACCCAAAGATGTGTGAGTGTTGGTGACTCAAACTGGTGGTTGCCCTTCTCTTACTTTGGTATATATAACACAACAGCACATGCCCTCCATGCTCCCACAGCTTTACTTGTGCTGCTTGCTCAGATTTTCTGCTCTGACATAAAGGGATGCAGCTGTCCCGAACACACATTCACTGCGGTGGGCCCTCTGGGGGTTGCATGAGTTTTCTCTCCTGGAATGTTCACACAGCATCTTGTGACATCTCTGTCTACACCCCTGTTTGGGAAGCAGATCAGTGCCTGGGTGAACCTGGATGAGGTATTTTATACTTTGTGCAGTGTAGAGCAGTGTTGGTACTGGGATTTAGAATACTCTAGATTTATGAGACCGGAGCTTTTCTTTTGTGCACAGTGTGGAAAGATGAGTGTTTAACCTGTGGGTTCATATCCAAGTAATAACACGTGATGTTTTCTACAAGAACCATCCAACACAGGTTTGGCACAAAATTTACTTCCCTTCAGCAAAGGGGAAACTTTGGTTTAAAATTCCAACCCTCCCTTTGCAATCTACACCAATGCAATCAGCAAACTACATCTTGGCTAAATGCATCTAAAGGTGTTTATTATTGTTTATTGTCTACTAGTGGAAAAATTGTCTTGTCATCCTGCAGCTTTGCCTCTTCTCCCCTGTGGAAGGAGACATTGAAATTGAAACTTTTGGATTGCGGTTACACGGCAAATAAAACAAGCCACCAGTGACACATATCTGTGCACCTCCATCTGAAGAGTAAACTCTTTCAAATTGCCCAGCACATCACGTGTTGATCTAATGTGAATGCTGTGTTTGAACTGGCTGATGCATTTGTAGAAAGAGGGAGAAGAAGACAGAACTAAAATACCATTAATGAAAATTTCCCAATTTTCCATTCTTCTCTTTATTGGACACTTCCAAAGGCCACTTGCAAGCAAGATAGAGACAAAGTTGCTTTGTCACTGACAGCAGTGCTAAACTGTCTACTTCACACCTCTTATCAAACTCATGTCTTCATGAGGAAATAAAAAATCCCTGCAAATGGTTCTGAAGGATTAGCAGAGGTGTGAAATCTCACCTTGCACAAGAAATATGTTTGGCTCTCTTTGTCTCTTCTGCTTGATTTCATGACTGTGAGTATTGACTTCTCCTGTCAGGCATTCAGGCAGCAGATGCTGACAGATGTCTGTATCAATCATCAGAGCAGTCTTGAGGATGTGACCCATTGAGAGGAGATAGAGCCTTGTATGGAATTATAGCCAAGAAGCACTCAACAGAATTGTGGCCAGGTCAACTTTGCCCTTCACTGATCCTCAGCAGGTCGTTCAGGCCAGTTTAAGTCTACCCAGAGGGCTGGCATCCCTGGGAACCACTATATACACAAGAATTAGTTTATTCTTTAACTCACAAAGCAAGGACAGTATTCCCTTTATTCAGTATAGTCAGAGGTGACCTCCATTAAAATTCATGAACATTGGTGGACAAATTTCTTTCATTTGAAGAGGTGATAAAAATGGTGAGTGCAAGCAAGTTTGCATACTTGTCCTTTTCTTTCAAGCCCTTGTCGTGATGATCTTGGCTACCTTGCAGTGCTGTGCTGTTAAATCATCCAACAGGGAGTGATGCAACAGCAGATATGTGCAGAACCTGCTTGAGTGGCACTCAAAATTGCTGCGCTGGTTCATGGGGATGAGTCAGAGGAGGAAGTCACTGCAAGAGTATCGCACAAAGTATAAAGAATCTGAGGTAAAAAATGTGAAGAAGAGTGTAAGGGGTGAGGATGCTGGATCTTTATATACAGATAAAATAGTGCTGAAATGCTGATGAAGTGAACATCATTTCAGAGCACACGAAACCTACAATTTACATCAACGAAATGTGAAGAGGGAAAAGAACAAACCCGAACCATTATGGAAACAAGTTCAGCCATATTTGTAAAGAAGCAAATCTTGTGATGGCGCGTGCACATATTTTAGTGCGTGCTCTGCAGGATGAGAACATTCACTTCTACTTGAAATTCTGCAATTTGCGGATTTGTTCTGAGCAATAATCAAAAAAGAGCTAGATTACCAAGTATTTGGCCATCTAATTTTTCTCTGTTGGTGATGTTCTGCAATTGGAGGGGCTACCTGCAGTAAGTGCAAAAGGGTATCTAAGGGCAGCTCCTGCTACAGCCAAATCTCAATTCAGGTCTTTTTGGTCAATGTTGTTCTAAGAGGGCTCAGATAGAGCTGGTGGTTTGTGTTCATTCTGTTTATTTTTTATTTATTTCACAATACTGACCTGATGTCTCAACCAAGACTAAGATCCCATTCTGCTTCACAAGATACTGGAGAAGGAATTTCCAGAAGTGCCCTTTTCTGTCAGTGTTCCTGCTGTTTCACTCCCTATCAGCAGGCTTTGCATTAATCTTAGGGACTGTGACCTGAGCAAAAGTATAATTCGTTTTTCTTCTATCACTTTCAGCAGGACAAAACCACCTCCTATTTGATTTTTGTTCATTATTTCTAATGAGGCATTCACAAATCCTCCTTTATTAAAGGAAACTGAGCTCTGGTGTGTTCCAAGTGACATCAAGTTGGAAGGAATCAGTTCATTCTTTAGAGAGTTGTTGAGAAATACTGAAATTATCAGGATTACCAAAATCCCCTGAGAAGTTTTTTTTAGTAAAACAAGTTTATTTTATAAATGTAAAACGTGGTATCAGTTTCTACAAAATGGGATATTTAAGAGTCCTAGAAATTTTAGTGCATTTTTTAATGTGACTGTAAGAAAACAGTTTCAGTTTCTCCCTGAGAAGGGAGAGATCACAAAGAGATTCTTGCATTTCTGGAAAAACGAGCAGCAATAATTTTCAAAGCATGCTACCAGGTATTGTGAGAACTATCTGTGTCTGAAATATATGTGAATATGGAATGAAATTGAATATACTCAATTTTCTTTAAAAAGTTGAAGACAGCCAAACAAGCCAAACTATTTTTACAAGCATCTCAGGTATTACCAAGGAATCAGAGCAATTGTAAGAATTGTGATTCTACAGAAAGACTCTTCTGGTTTTTCACATTGCACAAAATCAGACAAATAGCAAAGAATTAACAGATTGTTTTCAGAAAACTGAAATAAAAATAATAAATCTTCCCCAATAGAGCTTTTTTCAGCCAAGCAGGAGAATACAATGAATTTTTGTTTGCTCGCTGTAAAATCAGAACTGGACACAAGAAGTTGGGTAATATTTATGGGCCAAAATTATAAGTTTTTCTTTCAAATTTTAAAAAACAGCTTCAACGTTAGAGACCTGAAAATAATCTGCTTTTGGGAACTGGGGTGTTTGTAGTATATCAGATAAAATAGCTCTCTTGGAATTTTCTCCTGTGGTCACATTGTTAAAAAGCATTTAAATTTATGCTGTTGTTTTGACAAAAAATATTAAATTGATGAAAAATTATGGCTGACAATGCAAGTTGGAATGAATAACTACACATATATGTTGATTTTAGCGGTTGATTTTGAATAGCAATAAATCTAGAATTCTACCAGCTCAACTTATGGGAGGCTTTCAGCACAGTCAACCACAAAATGCAGTTGAACCACTCACAGAGCATAATTAGAGCAGATGCTGGTCTAACATCCAACTGCTGTTCACGCTTTATTATGTTAAATCCTGCCTTTCCTGTTTATTTGGTTTGTTTTTTTTCTTCCTTCCCTAATACTTACCAAGACAGCTTTTAGAAATTCCCCACAAAAACACAGAAGGACTTTGATATTTTATTCCAGGAGCAGCCCAGAAGAGATTTGTGTCTGTATGTGTGATCTGTTCTGCACAGGGTATTTTAAAAACAAAAGCAATGTTTTTGCTAGTAATGAGGCACATATAACTAGGCAGCATCAAGAACACTTATGATTGAATTCAGGTTCCACTAGAAAATTCAGATTTATTCCCAGCTTTTTGCCAGTGACATGTTACTGCTTTTCTGCTATTTCCTCTCCCAAACTTCTCTTTTTTGACTGTAAATTCCTTCTCCAGTATCTTGTGAATCAGAATGGGATCTTAGTCTTGGTTGAGACATCAGGCCAGTATTGTGAAATAAATAAAAAATAAACAGAATGACACAAGTTGAGGGGAGTAATAAATTCATCTCACTGAATATAAAGTGGGGTGGTTTTTCTCGGTTTTTTTTCTTCTGGATTTATTGTAAATTGTTTGAAATGAAACTCTCCAGCTGACAGAAGATCATTCAGCATTAGCTATTTAAAAACTTTCACTAAAATGGAGAGAAATAAGTTTGTTATTTATGAAGTTCATCTCACAAGTTCCCAATTTGGTGAAAACAGTTTTATTTTGCTTCACATTTGAAACCTGCAAATAGCTGAGTTAATTTAACTAAAATGAGCATTCTCAAGATGACCTGTAAAGGGGGAAAAAATCCAACCCAACTGTACTTTAATCTAGAAACCATCAAAGCCTTCTTGACACATGTATTATTGTAGGGCTCAGAAAAAATAAACAGTTTATGTAGAAGATTAAGAGAGAGTTTGGATTTTGCTTTTGACATATCTTGTCTCCAAATCTTAGCTGAGGATTTATTAGAACACTATCATGTCAAAGCTACCTCATTTATATGATAACACATCTGTAATGTTTTACAAGTGCAGCAGTCCTCGTTCAGAATGTTGCTCTTTAAGTCCTAAATTACAGTACCTGGAGAGGTATGCATAATTATAGTGCATGTTAGCAAATGATAGGATGCATTTTCCCCTAGGCTCTCTGCATTAATCATCAGCAGAGTGGGTGCAATAAAATCATAATTGCTTCTTCAAAAGTTATAATCTAACTTATACAACTTTAAGTTAGTTGTATGGCAATATGATATCGGCTGTCATGGAGCAAGCCCGTTTCCTGCATTTCCTTAAAATTAAGGTAGTGTTGCTCGGTGGTGAGCTGTAATTAGCATCATTTTCATTTACAGATTTGGGTTTTAGATCCTGAGTGAGTGCAGGATGGTGTAAGCTCCAAGCTTGATGAAACGACGCTGATTTACATGAGCTGAGGGCCTCTGGGCTGATCTCTGCTTATTTGTTGTGCTGCCTGCAGTCAGTTGGGTGGATGATTAACCTCTTCTGTCTCCTCAACTAGCAGTTGTAGCCAAAAAGAAAGGCAGTGCTGAGGAAAGGAGTTACAGTAATTTCATGATTATAAGCTGCACCTTTTTCATTGAAGAATCCATCCTACCCCAGTAGTGCGGCTAATCATCAGGTGCGGCTTATTTATGGACAAATCCCAGTGAAATGCCAGCCTGGAAGTGAGAGCCGGCCGGGGAGCACGCCTGGGGCTGCCTTTAAAGGCTTGGCTGGTCTATGAAAACTGTTTGCAACTTGAGCACCTGACACCAAACCCCGCGCTGGTGCGATTCTGTTACTAACTCGTTACTTTGTGGCACATAGATCCTCACTTTAAAAAAAAAATTTAAAAATGCGGCTTATATTCGGGTGGGGGTGATATATGGATGAATCCCGTGGTCTACCCGGCTACCCGGATGTGCAGCTTATAATCAGGTGCAGCTTATAATTGTGAAACTGCTGTATTTTACATAGCAATACCGGTTTGTATTCTTCAGCTGGGGCATGGGTTTTGCTGCAGAGGTGTGAGCTGGTCCGGTGCAGCTGTGCCAGGAGCCGTTTGACACTTGCAGCAGGTGCAGGAGCTCTGGCACCTCCCTGGTCCCACCTGCCTGCTCAGGGAACTCCCCTGGAGTCAGCACTGGGGATGCTTTGACCTCACGGTGATTCAGCTCGGAGATGTGAGCTGGCAGGAAAGCAGGGCTCGCCCTTCTCCCCCCGGAATAGTTTCCTGCTAGTTCTGCTTCCTGAATTCACTCATTTTCTTGTCAGATGAACGGCAATGACCCCGTGTGAGGCTGTATAATGGGTGAGTGTAGGATGGAACCAGTTGAAGGTACTCACATTAGCTGTCATAAGGCCAAGCCTACCATCAGAGATCAAAGCCAACCTTTAATTATTTAGGAAACATCACTGACGTAATCAATACACCTTACAACAATTGTTTAACTCCAATTCACTGCCTCTTAGGCTGATACACATGCAGAGGCATGACATGCATATGTACACACACATGTGTATATCTATATTTATATACACACATATAGACACACACACACATAAAATGAAGTTTCTATTCTTTGAAGTTTGGCCAACTTTTCCATGTGGTTGCAGCACCCGTGTGTAAAGGCATGTCCACAGGCCCTATCTAAGACCCAAGTGGCTCAAGTGTAATGGATGCGATAGCAAAGCAAGTTTTTTCAGTTTTGCTCAATCCTACTCCTTAAGATCAGGTCTGCAAATTAAGATGTGAACCTGTATATTGAAGGCTGGATCCTGCAAACAAGGCATTTTGGCCCCAGTCCAGTAAAGCACTTAAGTATATGTTTTAACATTAGGTGCATGCCATGTTATGGTATGACTTCAAAGGGACTTCTTTTACTTAGAATTAAGCACATGCTTAAACACAAGGTTATATATTTGAATGAGCCACATCCAAATGGCTGAGCTACTGCTGGAGAGCTCAGCACCTCGCTTCTTCACTGAGCAAATATAATCACAAAGGGAAGAAACAAACAGAACAGAAGCCTCCACCTTTCCCATTGTTGGTTTGTACCTAATTTGCACAGGAACACAGAAGTACACACTTCTTTCCACAGCTTTAAGGACTTGGTGCTCAGGGTGATGGGTGATGCAGCTGGAGACATTCTGCTCCTTCCTGCTTCCAGAGCTCCCTGTAGAATTCTCCATGTGCAGCCTGCCCCTCTGCTGGGAGCAGGGAAAATCAAGGCTGTGGCCATTTCCCCCAGTATCCAGAGAGCAGTGGCCATGGTAAAATCCATCCCCAAGTCATAGCTCATGTGCAGGTTCTGCTCAGCCACTGCTGCCCTCCAGCTTTGCCCTTTCTCTGATTCTGCTTTTATAAGCATGGCAATTAGTGTAATTCCACGCCTATAAGGGGCACCCTTTTGACTAAAATTTTGATTGACACCGGGAAGTGTGCCTTATACTCCAGTGCACCTTATATATGGACAAAGCTTGGAAATTTGCCAACCTGGAAGTGTGAGCTGGCAGCAGCCACAAGCTGAGCCAAGCCGCACACCATAAGAGCCACGCCAGCCGGCGCTGGGCGGGGGCGGGAATCCTGGGTCCCACGGCACAGGGCAGGCTCCTGAGGCTGCGTTTAAAGGCTGCGCCGATCCGTGAAAACTGTTTGCAAATTGAGCACCTGCCAGTAAACCCCGCGATCGCACCATTCCGTTACTAATTCGTTACTTTGTTGCGTGTGGATCCTCGTTGCAAAAAAATGTGCGCCTTATAGTCTGGTGCGCTTTATAGATGGACAAAATTCAGAAATTTCCTGACAACCCGGAAAGTGCGTCTTATAATCCGGCGCGCCTTATACACGTGCAGTTACTGTACACATTTAATACTTGATCTGCATGAGATTAAGCTGCACACTTGTGAAATGCAAACCGGTACTAAACACCCTTAAAAGGGCTTAGAAGCACCCAAAAATAAGGTGTTTCACCAAGTGGAGTATTTGCTGAAGTGCAGCAAATGGGAAAAATTCTTCTGCACAGTTAACTTTTATGTTTAAGGACAGTTTTTGAAGGAAACTGTCCTTAAAAATACTAGGCTGTCACCCTTTTATGCGAGAAAGACAAAATGTAATAAATATAGAGTGATAGCCTATCAATCAAAGCAACTTTACTTAATTTTCTAAGGCTTTTAAGTCTCCTGCAGATCAGAATTTTGTTTCTCTCTCCAACTTGCTGGTGTTAATAACCAGCACTGTTAAGCAATGAAATTTCTGAGAGTTAAAAATTGGCTTTCATTAGCTAAAATGTATCATGCAGTTGTGCATTTAAATGCCGCATGCAGTTTGGGGGAAAATAATCTTAAAAAAAAATAAATAAATAAAAGAAAAAAAGAAAAAAAAAGAAGAAAAAAGATTGACTTCATTTTTGTACTCTGAAAACTTGCTGTTAAATTATTTTAAAATGCACCCCGAGTCACAACAAGCTGCTGTGTATCAGGTCACACTGCCTCCTCCAAAATCATGCTTATCTTTAAATTTTCCTTTCATAAACATTTGGCAAATATAACATCAATTTAAGCTGTAATGACCACATTTAATTTTCATTTTAAATTTATTCTGTTGCTATATATTGGTATCCTGGTTGATGCCAAGTCAGCCAGCCACAGGTCTGTTTTTCATTTTTGCATTGAACTTCTTTAGGTTAGACATGCTCAAGAGTCCTGGTTTAATGCATAACCCTAATTATAACTTAGAATTAAGCTACTGCTGACTGCAGCATTTTAGGCAGGGGAATCAAAGAATGTATCTAATGAAAAAAAACACAACTCCACCCCTCACTAGTACCTTATCTTTATACATTTTTTTATGTTCCTTTTTTTTTTTTTTAGATTGAGTGCATAATACAGCTATAAACCAGCAGTTTAGATAATACAGTCAGCTTGTCAGTTTATATATGTCTACTCTGAGCTTAAGGGTTTTCTCTTTGCCTTGAATTGGACTTCACTTCTTATTAAAATGCTACAAGCTTTTAAGAGATTGTAGTATCACAGACCAGTGATAGCTCAACATTCTAATATATCATTATGTTGGACCTATATCTGGGCGCTCTAAAATTGCATTACTGTTTAAGCTGGTTGAAATATTTTTGCAAAATGTTTGGTTTTGGATGAAAAATGCCTTTTTAGCCATGCAGAACTTTGATGAGGAAATTCTTAGAATGTTCTGATGAAAATGGCTCTGGGGTTTTTTAATGGAAAAACTAAAAATGCAATTTAGAGTACTGTTAATTACAATAAAAATACTGGGGTTTCCCCACATTTTTACAGGGAGTGAAATATTTTTAAGGACAAGCTCTTGTGGTCACTTCAAACTTGTCTGAATTTCATGTATTGGATTGGATCCTTGGGAGCTCAGTGGGCAGAAAGGGCAGGGTCTAAAGCTGAGTCTTTACTCACGAAATGAATCTGTTATTAATAGGAGCAGGTTTTTAGAGTGGATGGGGAGTGATTAATGATGAATCTCATTGCATGGGTCAGAAGGAAATGTGGCCTGGGGAGATGCCACCATTATGAAAAATAAGACCAGGAAGAACCTGGTGGGCCAGGAGGAGCATCATGCTCCAGAGGGACTCCAGGACAGGGTCACTGGGGTTTGGGTGATGAGCTGGGATCAGGGACACTCTGTATTCACTGCACACAGACAAAACTCTTGGTGAGAGATGGAGAGCAAGTGGAAGTCATTGCAAGGCACCTCTGTGCACAGCCTTTCTGCTGTCCCTCTCCCCACAGAACCTCTGTGCTGCCACAGGGCCAGGCATCTCTGTCCTGCTCTCTGAGAACCCTGAAGATACTGCACCTAATTCTGCTCATTTTCACTGGCTTCATGCGAGGGCAACCCCTGCATCTCCTTAGAATCACTCCAGATGTGTGCTGGGCTTTGTGGCTGCAGTGAGAATCCCTTGCCATTGGAATGTGAGACTGTGTTTTCATTCCTGTGACAGTTCCTGTGCCTGCTGTCTGCAGGGAGCTCCTCAGTGAGACTTATACCCTGCGTGATAAAGTACCAATGTTTTTCTTCTTTGAGAACAGGGAAACGAAAGAATTCTGGGTTTGTACTAACATTCCACTTGTTCTGCGTGGGCATTCAGCTGTACTGCCAGGAGCTGGGAACGCTTACAGCCCTGGTGTAAATGAAAGCAGACAGAAGCAATGGAGAAACAGGCTGTGCAAGCCTGGGGGCTTGTCCATGCACAATAGTAGCATCAGTTCAGCTGCAAAATCCATTTAGCTGAACCAGTGTATGTCCCTGATTGGACACACTTAAATTGGTTTATAACCAGCTTACATCAAATTAGTTTAAATCAGGAAGTTACCATAATAGCTGCATCAACCCATAATTGTCTAATTTGTGTATAGGATGCTCGCAAACCAGTGGTCATTCCTCCATTCAGGCTTTTGCACTGCTTTAGATAATTTAAAAACTGTTAAACCAGCAAAACTTTTGTCTGTAGAGGATCCCTAAAGCCCGAAGTTTGTGTGAGCTGGGACAGGGAGTGAGCAGGGGCTCTGTGCTGGCTCTGTGAGCAGCACGTGCTCTCAAAGCCCGTGGAAAAGGAGATGGCAGGCACTTTAAAGCAAGAATGAGACACAAGACACTAATTTTCCAAAACAGTTTATTGCTCTGTATGATGGAAAAGTATGAGGTAAAGAAGTTCAGGACTCCTTGCTGCGACCCAGGGGTTTTTATGAGCTGTGTTCACAAGCATGGAGAGGTCACAGAGAAGCTGTCCCTGAGCTGTGGGATCACATTTCACCCCATGAGCTGGAGCAGCCTCCTCTAGGTTTAGTCAAAGGATAACAACACCCAGCAGGCAGCCAGGCTGGTGAGACATGTTCCGTCTCCTGAGCTGCTCAGGACAGAGCTGGCACAGGAAATGTTGCTTTTGCTGTCTGTTAATGGTGGTTCAGAGCTGCTTTGGAAGGACAAGCCCCTCTGGACAGCAAAGGCTTGAACGTGTGACATTGTGGAAACAAAGGCAACAGGAGAACGACACCACGAGCAGGGTTATCTCAACATTTCTGTAACTAAAAATGGCCTAAATTGTTTTCCAAAATGAGCTCTTGCAGAGCAGAGAGAAAGCCTCTGATTTCAAGGGTTCCTAAAATACTTTTGGAATGAAACTCTCTGAATGTTCTGTGGGTGTTGATCGCTGGAGTGCTCAGTAGTACTCGAGCTCCGAGTTCACACCATTAAAGCTTTGTCGACATTACTGAAAGCGTCCTCTAACACACTGAAGCAAGCTCAAGAGGCTGTATTTATGTTCTCAGGCTGACTTTAGGGCTGTTGCTGGCAAGCTGTCAATAAAAGAACTTATTAGTCAGGGAGACAGCTTGGAATGGAGAGTTGTTTAAGCAGTTCACTTGTGAATGGGACCCAAAGGTGAACAGCAGGAACTTTCTGTGTGTTTAGCAAATGCGAACACCAAGAAGCAGTTTTATCAAGGTAACTCTGTTCAGGATGCCCAGCAGTAAATATGCCAGATAGATTTTTTTGCTGCAAAATGCTCCTCCAGTTCTGCAAGTATATCTGGTAGAAGCCGTAAGAGATAGAAGGGAAAATTGGTTTGATGTTCTTCCCTCTTACTTTTTTTGAATGTGTGGAAGAGCAAGGCGGTGCTATATTCTCAGCAATAGAAAATGCAACTATGCATTTCCCCTGCAGGAGGCTTCTGGACATTTTCTTCAGAAAAGTAGATTGAGATGCTATGGTCAGTAGGATTGTACCCACCAGACAATCCTACTGGACTTGAGAACATTGTCTCAAATTTTGGAATATATATTTTTTAATATTACTTCTGGTAAAGAATAACTTGCAGAGGAATAGAAATAACTTATATCCAAAGAGTAGTGCTTACTTTTGTAAGAAATATATTTCTTACACGTTGCAAACCATCGTTAAAGACTGAAGTGATCCTAGGGAAAACCATGGGAAAAGAAAATGAGTGGAAAACAGATGGATCCCTAAAGGGACTGACTGAAAGCTAAATCTCAGTTTGTGGGAATCGTTCATTTGCTCCTGGTAGTTTTGTGTTGGCCTAAGAGGAACTTGTGATAAAACAAAAACCTGGCTCACTGTGGCTCGAACCCAAAGTATATGTAGAGCAAATAATGCATGAGTGGCACCCATTTACAAGAGCATGGCTCTCCAAAAGCTCCCTTCATGTAAATTTTTGTCAGCCCAAGGCTCTGAGAAGGACAGCACATCTCATTATGGCCAGAATGTTCCTGGATCATGGTGTGGTGATTTTTCCTCCAAGTTTTGCTAACCTTGGTGGGGAGTCAACCCTCCTTGCTTCATCCTGGGAATGGCCTTAGCCTTTCTTTGTTCGCTTCTTTTTTTGGGGAAGGCTGGTTGCCAATGTGCACTTCTAAAGTCACATTTTCACTTGCATTCTGGGCAATACCTCCCACATTTTGGACTCTGCAGTGCTCAGTGTAAATGGTTCCTTAGAGCTACTTTGGCAGCCAAAAAAAGCGATATTGTATTTAATTTCTGGCACTGCCACTCGCTGAATTGCCGACACAGCTGTAGCAGACCTCCAGGTCTGGATATATCTGGCTAAAGCAGAAGATCCCTGTGTTTCCTGACTGGACTCCATGTAATCCATGCCACTCGAGATCTGATCTGGGGCAGCCAAGCAGAAATGTGACTCCTTTCTGACAAAGGCATTTCAGCAGTGATTTCAAGGTTGTTCTGGAGGAAAGAGGGACAGAGGTGAATTCTCTGAGAAATTAGTCTTAGTAAGGCTAATTTAGGCCTTCTTCCAGTAGAGTTTACTGGGAAGGTCTGTTGCGGACAAGCCAGAGCTTAATTTTTTTCTAAGCCCTACCCCCAGAAACACATTTCTGCTTCCCTTGGATCAGACACTAGCGTTCATGTGGCTTGGTAGTGTGATATATCAGGAGACTGGTGTGGTTGACCTCTAGCTGTGGAATTTTTAATTTTTTTCTTTTTACTGTGCACAAAGGTAGTGGTGTGAACAGGCTGGAGGCCTGGGAACCAATTGTTTCAGCAGCAGTTACCCTTATTCAACCTGACTTGGATCATATCCCTACCACAACATTAATAACTTAGCACACTCAGAGAAAGAATGAAATAAAGTAGTATGAAAAAAGGTACAGGGCATGTTTGCTATCAAGCTTCATCTTTTGCTTTCCTAGTGGTAGCAGATCTGACTTGTATCCAAAATGAGCATTTGAGAATTCATCTTCTAGGCAAAAAGGGCCACTGCTTTCAAGGCATTTGCTGCCCCTAGAAGCCATCCAGGATTATTTATGCTGATTCTCAGTAAGTTCAGCCAGATTTGAGAAATCCCTTGAACATTGGAATGTCCAGATTGTGTCCCTTGGCTTAGCTTGGCATGGAGGGTGTCAAGCACTGTAATATACTGATGTGTAATGAGACTGACAAAAGCCTGCTTTAAACTGCAGTACAATGCATGCCAGGAAATTGCTGCTGCTTTAATAAGTACTGCACTGTTGGCAGTAGAAAATTTAGGTCTAAGTGAGTTAAAGTCCATCATCTTGCTGTGATAAAAGATGGAGTTTCTCCATGTCATGCCACAAACATATTCCTTTAGTCTCCCACAGCAAACTCTTTTGCAGGATAAAGCACCTTTCAAGATCGAGGCAGGCTGTCACAGGAAGGTGTTTGTGGGGTTGGCAATCACCACGGCACGGGGATTTGGGGCTGCAGCCCCCTGGAGCAGAGCAGAGCTGAGCTGGCAGTAGAGCAGTGATCCATGTGGGATCACCCATCTGACCCTTAGAGGAACAGCCAGGCTGGAAGAGCCCAGCATGTTGTTACTGGAGAGGATGGTTTTCCTGTAGAACCAACCATCATGTTTTAGTCTCTCTTTGTTGTGTCAAGAAGTGACACTGACACCATAAATTGCACTGCAGAGTGCCCTCAGCCTCGTGAATAATCTGCTGTAATTCTTCAGGAGTGGGCAAGCAGGAGAGGCACTGCAAGAAAAGGGCATTTCTTGTGCTGTTCCCATACTCTGCCATGTGAATCTGCCCTTCTGAAATCCATAAAACCCACAAGCAGGCTCTCAAACATTTAATTTGAAAGATCTCTGTTTAAATAGTTTTTGACTTGTGCCAGGGCAAGCCTGTCCTCCAGTTAATTATGTTCTAAGCACACAAAGAGAGCTAGTGAAAACAGTCACTTCATAACCATTTTCTTTTTTGTAAACTCAGAGTACTTAGATCTGCATCATTTAATCATAATAGAGCCATATGCATGCAGCTTAACTTTTCTGGAAACCAAAATTAGCTAGAAGACATTTTGGCCTATTTCTGAAATGCTTGTGTATGGGGAAAAGTGCTTTGAGAACTTCAAATGGGTATGAGCTCCCAGACCTTGCAGGAGTGGAGAAAAGTTCATGTCAGGAATGCTCTCACCTCTGCACAGGTCACACAGCAACAAATAAATCCTCAGTGCAATTTGAGAGTGAAGTTTAGAGTGGTGGAGTGGTTAACTAGAACAAAGAAACTAAAAGAAGGACTAAGCTGCTAAATGTAGGGCAAAGATTAATCTTGTTATGGGCCAGAGTCTCAGAGTGTGAATACCTGGTCCAAATAAAGTTATTTCAGTTGTTGAAACATGACACTTAAATGGAGCAGAGGAGTATTTCTTATTTAGATATTTATATATCTTGCAAATATTTGAAAATATATAACAGCCTCAATGAAATTCAAACCTATTTGCTTAACGAGGCAGTGCTTTAATTTGTGTGTCTGTTTAGATCCATCTCCAGGTGCCTTGAAAACTCTGAAGGAGGCACATGCTGGAATCATTGTCTCAGAAATGCTCAGTGAGCAGCCAGGCAGGGATCACATCCAGGGGAGATCTCTGCAGCTCCAGGGCTCAGTGCTGAGCTTGCAGTTGTGCTGTGCCAGCAGGACCCTGCAGCAGTCACAGCAGCTTTGTTCCACTGGGAATGGTGTCTGAGTCAATCCAGCATCTCCTGTGCTCTTTGATACCCAGCACTGCTTCTCTGCCAAAATCCCAATTGATGTACACCACAGGGCATTCCAAAAAGTTCCTAAAAAGCTTTGGGTAAGCTTAAGGAAATAGTGTAATGATATCTTGACAGATATCTTGCTACCACCCCACTCCCTGTATGAAGCTTTGACAACTTGCTGCAAAAACTGTTAAGAGAATTTACCAATATAGTTTCAAAATAGTAATTATTAACAGGGCAGATACTCTGACTGTTACATGGATGAAACTATTAATTGAAGTTTGCTTACAGAACTCTCTGTGGCTGCAGAATTGCAACACAAATTTGCAGAGGAAATAGACATTAAAGGCTGCATCTTGCAGCCAGCTGTTGGCCACCAGCTGAATGCTCCCTTGCAGGGATAACACAGAACATACCTTGGTAAGATTAAAAGGCATATTTTTGGGATCCCCTCATTTAGGTGGGATTCTCTGAATTTTTACAGTAATTCTTTGCCCAGCTCTCAGTTCAGGACACTTAATACGATTCCCTCTGGCTACTGTGGCTCTCTGTCATCCCAAGAGGCTCTGGCCAGCAAGGCTGAGCTGGAACTGCCAGCAGCAAGGATTCCTGGGGACAGCTGAGTCTCCTTTAAATGGAGAAGGGACATTAGTGAATGAGGAAGAGCAGGATGATGAGCGAGAGGAAGACAGTGAGAGAGGAAAAGAGAGTAAATACAGCTGATTGCAAATGCATTTATCCTTTCTCAGGAAGTTCATCCTCAGAGCAGCCCCCAAAGGTGGTGCTGGTAACTGATGCTACCTGGTCTAGGCCTAACTTGCTGTCATGCTGACATGTATCAGGAAATTAAACCCCCTCTCTCTTGCCAGTGCTTCTGAATATTGATTCCTAATTCCACAACCTGGCCATTATTTGAAACTGAAGCTTGCCGCAAAGGGGAGCATTAAAACACAGGTCAAGGACAAGCCTGCCCTCCACGCCTGCAGCCACTTCCCAAGTGCTTCATGAAAGCCACTGTGCCATGAATGGATGGGGGGAAAAATAGAGCATATTCAGCATGAATAAAACATGACAGTGATGTGCTAGCAAACTGTGATCTGTTCTGACTGTGATAACAGTGTAAACCTCAATGGGTGAGGACAAGATCACAGTGCACTGAAACCATGAAGTCAGCTTAACGTGACCACGGTCCACTCCAACTCCTCTGCCAGCCCTGCCAGCTCCCTGTGATGTGCTGTGACTGTGATGTGCATCCAGTGAGAGCAAAGTGACACATGAGCACGGCGTGACAGCAATGCCAGAACAGATTTGGTGCTCTCTGTTTGTGGCCAGTTAGCCATGTGAATGCAGAATGTATGGGGCAGTTTGTAAGGAGCTGGTACTGATCATTTGTGTGAGTGGTTTTGACGGAGGAGCATTTGGGTTTGAATACCTGATACAGATTCCTCCTGCAGCAATCCTCCATAAACGTTCGGTTACCACAGCTGTTGGCTGGAAAGTTCACTTTATTTAAAGTGCTTTCTGAGATTTGATCCTGTCCTTTTTTGTCTTCACTCCATCCATACCACAGTGGCAGATTATTAACTGAGATACATATGGCAATCGATATAATATAAAGATCAACATGTCCTTGAGTTCAGTGCACATCATTTTGTAGGGAAGCGTTTTTTCCCCTCTCCATTTGGCTTGATTATTCAAGAGTTCTTTAACCACTACAACAGAATCCTTTTCAGAAGAAGAACGTTTTTCTTTCACCCTAGTTGCTATGAGAACATGAATCATCTCTTTAGCACAATAGCAACAACTGTAGTGCCTAAGTGCATCCACTGATTTTTTACTGTTTGTTCTTTGCTCTCAACAAGATAAGCTGTTGTTATTTCTTTCTTCTTGAACAAGCATAACATGATTGCTGAAGTAGTCAGAATAATTGGACCAAATAGTGAGGCGGTTAATGTAAACAGAAAGAATTTATCTCTTTCAAGTACAGTAAATTGTCCTCCAAAAATATGGAAATCTTGTCTATTTCTTGTTGTGCCCTAGAGCAAATTTTGTTGAGTTTGTTGTCACATCATTATTTTCGGACTCTGTGAAATTGCTAATGAGGAACAGGCTGCTTTCAGTGGGATAGTTGTGCGTGTTTAAGGCTGTGGTGAGATGTTCCAGTCCAAGGGCAAATCACCAGCACAGGAGAGGTTAATGCCCTCCTTGAGTTCCACATCCACCACAGGTGGCAGGTACCACCAGAAATGCTGCCAGGGAGTGGGATGTGGGAGGAGGGTGCTGGCTTCAGCTGCAGTGAGCTACCTACAGCAGAGTAAACCAAGTTAGCTGATGTGCCAGCTCTTGTTGAAGCTGTGATGGGAATGGGTTCTGCTCTGGAGGAAGATGATATCAACAACTGTTTTGCTTGATCATTAAGACCCCGAGCTGTTGCCATAAATAACCTGTAAACAAAGTTTTAAATTTCTTAAATAACTGCTAAAATGAGTTATTCTCATTGAGAAAGAGTTCTTTTGTGTACTTGTATATTCCTTTTCAGCCTGGTCTTGGTTTTGCGCTCACTATCAAAGGCACTATTTTCACACCATGAAGTCTGTGTGTATAAAATGGCTTCTGTGGAGAGGGATCCTTGAAAAGCAAGGGGTGGTGGACATGTTGTGACAGCCTGGTGTTTGCTAACCACTGCCTTCCTAAAGCCTTCCTTCAGACCTCCTCATCCTAATCACCAGAGATGTTTGTGGAAATCAGTGCTGTTGGTAGATGAGAAAGGTGGGGGCCTGTGTCAAGTGGAAATGAGATGTGCTCCACATGGCATGAGACAAGAGCTTGTGAGAACTTTGTGAAACCACTTAAATGATTTGAGGTTGTTTGCTCTTGTTAGAACGTGTGTCTGATTTGAGAAAGGAGCTTCCACTCCATCTGCATTTGGCACCTGTATAATTTGTATAATCTATGGCCCCTTTTAAAGAGGGGGATAAATGCTATGCAAATATGTCTAGACAGGTGAAATATGACTAATGATCAGTTGAGACAATTTTCCCAACAACCCTCTTAGATTTTAATTATTTATACATCTGTAACTACATACTATGCACTTCTGTAGCACAGGTGAATTAGAGGGGAAAAAATGAAAGCTTACACACAACCAGTGTTTTCAATAGTATCAAATTATTATGCCAATAAAACATGTAAAATCTGTTCAAGATCAAACAGGCATTTGATGTGCTGATTCTCTTTTGGAACAACAAAAAAAAAAAAAATCCCCGAGTGATTGTTATCTGGTACTTGTAGCTTTGAATAGATAAAAGCAGTGGCCCAGACCTTGACTCGAGTAAATTAATACAACAGCATTGACTTCGGGGAAACAATGTGGATTTATACCAAGTGATGGATCTGTTCTTACTGCCTGATAAAAATCTAGAGGTTAGGCTTCTTCATCAATTTTTGTCTAAGAACTAAGGAAGGAAAAGATAATGGGGATAACAAGTAGGGATATGATTCAGTATTATTCTGATCTTAAACTTCTAACCTCAGGGGAAAGAGGTCTGAATACTTGGCATGGATCTTGCTTAAGTTTGATGAACTGCTTTACCATTGTATTTAATTGTTTGCTGCTAGTATTATACTGAACTAAACTGAGATTATATGCAATTAAGCAAAAGAAGAGTATTGCATTGAGTGGTATTTAGAGTGCCTCATTAATTTGTATTAGGCTGTTAATGTAGGAAAATGCACCAACATGATTTAAACATAAAAATACCTAGGTAATCTGGCAAACCACACTAAGCTTCTAATCACTTTCTGAATATTTCCTGAAAATAAATAGGATATGATTAAACTATTTTTATGTGTCATGTTTTTTCAATGGGAAAAAATCTCGATGCTCCTATTGACTCAATAGCAAGAAGACAGAAGCTGAATGCAGAGTCAAGCAGTGGCATTAAAAGAAATACAACCTAAAATATATATATTAAGAAATTACCCATGTGTAGTAGTAAAACCAATTGGAGTGAACCAGATTTTGCTGGCTTAATCATAATTTGTGAAATTTGACCTCAAATAAATGTTGAATCATAATGAAATTTAGGGATAATCTAATGAAATCTAACACTGACTATGAATCACAATTTCGTGTCAGGGGTATGTGTGTTTTGGTCCTGGATTTAGTGAAAACTAGATTTTGGGAACTGAGTATATTGTATTGAGTGTGGGCCTTGTTATGTGTCATCAAAATGAGCAGAAAAACTTCTAAAAAACTTCTAAAACTGCTCCTTTCCAAGGAAGGGGAATTTTGATTTTCCTCTTTGCAGATGAATTCCTTGGTACAGTCACATTTTATGCAGTTATATGGAAATTTATGTTGGTAGCAAAGATTGTTTCACAAAGCTGTGATAACCTTTCCTATGGCAAGCGGCTGGTATAAAAAACATTTTCAAAAAATTGTGAAATCCTGCAACCACTTTGTTTTATAAAACATAGAGTCGCCCATAATTTAAGGTGTATTAAAAAAAAAAAAAGGAGAAATCTATTTGAAATTAGCCATTAATGGATATTAACTGCCAGCATTGACTAAATTTTTCAAGAACTACGTTTCAGTGGCTTTTGTGCCCACCTAAAATAGAGTTGTTTTGTTGCTTTTTTTTTTTTTAATTTTAGCTTGGCTGTCAGTCCTTCCAGTTCCAGAACTGGAAAAGGGATTTTGTCCCACTCCAGGTCTCATGCTAGTGTGTTTCTGATGAGTGTGCATCCTGTGCTGTGTCTTCAACTGTAAGTAATTAATGTAGGAATTCTGGACATATGATGACTTATCTAATGTGCAGTTTATATATCTGTCTCATTAATGAAACAAATATTTAAATGCTTGTTTGAAATCTTAAATTCAAGCTAGAAATGTTGTTGTTTAATCTGCTTTTCAGTTCATATTATCTCTGTGTATTTAAATGCTGTTACCCATTGTGGCTTTCCTGAGGTCTGAAGCAAAAACCTTCAAGGCTTTGTCAACAGAGGGGCTTGGACTGGATGTGGTTGTTTCCAGGTCCTGTGTGTGAATGTCTGGAAATTCCCCTCTGACAGAAGAGATTCCTGAGCTACCAGAGCTGTTGGAACTTTTAGGACAAGCTTGGAGCCCCAGGATATGTGGTTAGAAGCTGCTTTTCCCTGGGAGGCTTGCTGGGTTTCTTTAAACGCTTTGCAGAGTGCGGAAGGTGCAGAGTGCTGTCTCTGTCCTTCCTGGCCCTGCAGAGCCTCTGCCAGGGCTGCAAGGTTGGATGGCACAGCTCTCCAGCCTGGCACTGCACGAGTGTCCTCTCCAGCTCCCTGCACGTGGCTCTCGCCTGATATCACCCAGCAAGAGAGACAGAAAATGTCTGAAAAGCTCCAACTGGTACAAAAATAAATCTTGCTGATTCCGACTCAAGGAAAACATACAAATTAACATAAACTCGATATCAGCGGGATCTTAATTTGATTTTTTTTTCTTTTTTTCTTTTTTTTTCCCCTTCAAACTTTTTAGAAGATGTGCTCATGTTTTAAAATCTCTGCATAACAGAGACCTGGTTTCCCCACCTCTTGTACACAGCATCATCAAGACACAAAATATGTTTCTGGCCATCTGAGTATAATAATGAGGCAGCTGTACAGCTCACTTTGGTTGTTTATACCTATTTGGGCTCAGACCTGTTGCAGTGTCCTCTGGATGAACCTTTCTCATCTCAGACCCTGCAATTTGATGTCTGCTCCAAGCATTGGTTAAAGACCAAGTTTCAGCAGTTCATTATTACTCTGTGTGAAATTTAGTGGGTTTAAATCATCACCTTTCTGGTGAAACATGCCAGTTTGAGGCTTGGAGATTTTGTGGCTTTGTTTTAAATAATGGCTGGGGCTGGGCTTCAGCCTTTGGCTTTGAAACCTGTCAGTATGTTGCATAGACTTGCAAAATAAATCAGAACGGTTTAGGTTATCGTAAACCATTGAATGGGGGATTTTTTGAAAGAGCTAAGAGAATTACAGGTATATATATATAAATAGTGTTTGTGCAATTGTACAAGCTCAGTGAGGAGAAGTCTCTGTAGTTTGAATTTAAATGGCTTTTGTGTACACCTCAACTAGAAGTTTTTGGGTTTCTTTCAAATTTTAGCTTGGCTAAAATTCCAATTCCAATTCCAGTTCCAGAACTGGAAAAGGGATTTTGTCCCACTCCAGGTCTCATGCTAGTGTGTTTCTGATGAGTGTTCATCCTGTGCTGTGTCTTCAACTGTAATTAATTAATGGATGTTCATGTAGGAATTCTTTTCTCTGTGAAAGTGATCCCTACCAGACTGTCCTTAAATCTTATGTGAAGTCTCCTCTTCCTCATAAAAATCAAAGTCACCTTCACCCCATGTGGAAACTGGTCTACTACTCAGCCCTTTTTCCCCTTATTTTTCTTATTTTCCTTTTTTATTTAATTTTATTTTGTTTTTTTAATGTTTCTGTTTTGAGATCTTGTCCCTTGCCTGTATTGCTGTCAGCCAGCACAACAACCAGGGAGTTCTGCTGGAAAAAATATTTTTAGGTATGCAAAAATTACTATCAGAGATTTGCCACTGACCATGTCACTTTGTATGCAGCATATCCAGCAAAAACATTCATACGCCAAAATAGCTGTGAGCTCACAGGGTGCTAGCCTGGGATAACTACAGCTTTACAATCTAGCTTGTAAATTTTTATCATGCACACAAGCCCCCATGTACAAGCATAACTCATAACTTAAACCATGTTATCACTACCACACAAGCTAGTGCTGTAAAAATGCAACCAAAGCTAAATTTAAATACATGTGTAAGTGCAAAGCACTCAGCTTCTGTAACAAAGGTAAAATTGGGCTCCTGTGGTAAAGATATATGTCCTTAATTTAGCCTGAGAAATCACCAAACTCATTGTGTTGATGGTATGACCTAAACTAATCTTCTGTCCAGATTTTCAAAGATGAAAAAAAATTCAGAAAACTAATCTAGTGCAATGCTGATAGCCTATGATGGTTGAGAGGTTGTAACATTATTTTAAAATATTATAATATAGCTGATGTGCGATTTTCTGTAATGCAACATCAGTTGTCTGTTATTTGCTTCTGACTATATTTACATGGGAGAATAAGGCTAAAAATCTCAGCAGGTCTGTTAATACTCAAGGTGCAGGTTGTCATAAATGCTGGTAATGTTTTTCTATTCCTGTTTTTTCCCTGTTATTACAGGTTTTTATGAAATATATAAGATATGTGGCAACATGAACCATAATGTAACCCTGTATTTTCCTTGTTTGATGCTGCTCTTTATTTCTCTACATCAAATGAGAGTGCTGCCAGGTACCCAGGCCCTTTAATATTTTGTTGTTCACAGTAGCCTAAATAAACAGAGTAAACCCTAGAGCACACTATACCTTCTATCTGTACCAGCAAGTGGTTTTGTTCATAAAGCAAATTAAGCACATCAAAACAAGCAATATGGAGTGATGAGCACTGTAATGGAAGCCTGGTATGTTGGTGAGGATGCTGTGCTCAGATTAAATTGGTTAAAATCCCATTTCACTGGTTCTAAAAACATATTAATTTTTCTTGGAGGGTTTTTTGGTCTGAAGGCTATTCTGTACTGAAGAGCTGGTGGTCTTATGGCTGGGAAGGAATTCAATACTGAAGAAAAGTCTGAGAAACTCCTGCCTGGAGTGGCTGGAACAATCCTGATTTGAAGTAGGAAAATCCTTGAGGTGTTGAGGTATGGATGAGAAT